>CM076575.1:1157546120-1158146120 GCA_034641835.2 Pinus albicaulis | reverse complement strand
TTGCACGAGAGACTTTCATTGAGGCATAGGTCTTCACATCTCCTCCCAATCATCCTAGTAGACCTATTCCACCATCAGCATCAGTTACTCAAAAACAAACTAGGTCATCTAGCAGGGCTACAGTTAAGAAGAGTAGAAAGGACAAAGAGGTTAGAATTTATTAGAGAGGACATAGGAAATTGATTGTTCCACAAATTGTGGAAGGGGCCTTGCTTTCTACATCAACAAAGCAGGGATATTTTAAGCAGCAGGAGACAGTAGTCCAAGAAAAATAAGCCCTTCATCATGACATTGAGATGGTGGAATTGGAGTCCCAAGATGAAAAGGAAACCCTAAACCTGGTCATCAAAGAAGAAGATGCCAAAATCAGAGAGCTACAAGACAATTTGGCCAGGACCAAGTTTGTTATCTCCTTCCTTGAACAAGAGAACAAACATTTGAGTGAAAATAAACTACTCTTGGAAATGAACTTGTTGAAATCTAAGAGGCAAGATGTTAAAGGAAAAGAAGTGATTGGAAATGATGAGTCTGATGAGGATGAGGCCCAAACCACTCAGAAAAGACCAAGAACAAGGGGCCTGAAAATATCATTGGAGCAGGAAAAAAAACAAGAGGCTCTTCTTGTAGAGGAACTCACCTTTGAGGAAAGGATTTCCATGGAAATTAATGAAAATAGGGAAGTTCAGCTTGACAGAGTAAACATACCCCTAGAGAAGCTCCTTCACAAAGCCAACAAGGACAATTAGATGTTGAGGAACATGGCTGACCCCTACCATACAAGAAACAAGATTTGTAATGTCAAGGTTAAGCAATTGCAGGATAAGCTCAAGGAAACCCTAATCAGCCAAAAGGATACGGGTAAACTTGACTTTCTTGTTGATGCCTCCTTGGTTGCTTAACAAACCTCATCAAGACCTCATTCAAAATTTTTTTAAGTTTTTGGACAATGTTTTGGTATTTTGGGCATTTTGGTCAAATTTTACAAACTTTTTGCACAGTTAGCCTGCAAAAAAGTGTAGTGTGGGCCATGTTGCATTGTTTCTGGGAGCCTCTCAATGATGAAAACTCAGTAGGGTTAGAAATATAGTGGCCTCTACATTATATTTTGACTATTGGCACTCTAAAATTTGAGCTTTTGTGATCCAGGTGGATATTGGTGGCCACCCGCCTATTCCACTTGTGGCCCTTTCAGTTTTTCAGTTTCGGCACAATTTACTATTTTTAGCAGTTTTTTGGGTCCTGAAATTTCGGAGCCGTTTTGAGGCTTTAAACGACGTTTTTTGGGAAATCCGAGAGTACCATGAGTCAATGGATTGATGTTTCTCAAAAAAAAAATTGTACTCCTCGGATAGATATTTCTAACGAGGTATGGTGCGCGTCAAACGGAGATCGTATGCCAAAGTTACGCCCCCGGGAAGTTGAAACACCAATTTACCCAAATGGGCCCCATATTTTTGGCACTTCATCTCCTACAATTAGGGTTTTGGATGTTTAGGGTTTTTAATTATTTATAAATAATAAATAGGCCCTCGAGCCTCATTGTAACACAACACAGAGGTATGTAGCTACCACATCTCTTCACAGAGATAAGCTACCAGCACCCTAGCTAGTTATTTCCATTGTCTATAAGCAAATTTCAGTTCTTTGATATTAATGAAAGGAAGTGTTATTTCCATTTCATCTTTGTATTTATGGTTATATGTGTATTCTATTGTGTTCCTGCATAAATCGGGAACAGTGGTATCATAGCAGTCTTCTTTTTCTCGATCCTTCTTTGCTTGTCCCCAACGAGCTTGGGGTACAAGGACTTAGGGCTCGATTTGGTTGAACCTTTGCAAGATCAACCTCGCAAACCTCGAAGACCACCCATGGGGGACTAATAGGAGATCCTATCAAAATATTTCTTGAGGAGGCCCTAAAAAAAAAAAGGAATGCGATGATGGATAACTTTGCCTAGATCCTTCAACAACTGCCCATCGGCAGTGCATCTGCATCCAGTAGCCACTCTGGAGACACAACTCCCTTTAATAAAAAAGACACAGATGCCATAGATAGATGTTTGAATCTATTAGAAGGATATTTCTTAGTTCATGACTTTTCCGACCGGGAGAATATTATTTTTGCACTCCTCAAAGCTACCCCCATGTCAAGGATTGGTGGGAAACCTACTGTGATAAAAATTATGAGACAGAAATCTCTTTGTTCTCAGCCTTACCCACTTGGAATTCTTTATTAGATTCCATAAAGGAACAATACTATCCCATGGGGAGCTATGAGGATAGGTACATATAATGGACCACACTCCGGCAACAAAGGGATCAAGATGTGCATGAGCTGACGAATCTGTTCCATACCCTGCGCACAAAGTTGGGTGTCAAATATTCAGAGAAAAATTTGGTGCTAAAGTATTACAGTTGTCTGCACAGATACATTCAAGAGGAAATGGAGTTCCTTGACATCTTGTTGCTTGGTACGGCATATCGGTATGCTGCCAAGATTCAGCAGAAATTTAAATAGAAGAAGCGCGACTTTGGATCTGCGAATCAAAAGAAAGGGAAAGGTGCCCCCAAACCACAAAAAAAAGACAAAGCCAAGGCATTGCAACCGAAGAAAACCTTCCAAAGCCGCAAGAAAAGAAAAACATCGTGAAGCCAAAAAAGGTCACAGGAAAGTGGTGTGAGTTTCATAAGAGCTCCACTCACAACACAAGTGAGTGTCGGGCCAAGCAGTTGATGGTGGCCAAGATGAGGGCTTCTGAATCAGATGCATGCTCTGACTCTAAATCATAACCTGACAAGGGGAATGAAAAAGGGGAACATGTTATTGATGTGGAGCCCAATGCCATTGTTGCCACTGCGAAGATCCAGAAGGAGGAACTGGAAGATCCAAAGGAGGAGGAGTGTCTCTTCCACTCCCATATGTGGGTAAAGGGTTCCCCACTACGATTCATTGTCAACAATGGGAGCCAAAAGAAAATCATTTCAGTAGACACCGTGAATTGGTTTGGCTTGCTAACCACAACACACCCACAACCATACACCATCGGGTGGCTTCACCAAGGACGGGATCTCCGCGTCAACTAGTAGTGTCACCTTCCCTACACCATCAAGCGCTTCACAGATGAGGTATTATGTGAAATTTCTCCTCTTGATGTTTGTGATGTATTATTAGGCCAACCATACTTGTGGAAGAAACATGATGTGTATGAGTACCAGCCTTGTGCTATTATTGTTACTTTGGGAAATAAGTTGTACAGGATACCAGAGGTACCACCGCCTGTCGCTATCTCTTTGGTTACTGCAAAACAATGCAGTAAGGTCATTTCCAAAACCAAGAAATTTGTTTTCCTGATGATCCGCCCCCAGGGCAAGAAGAAGCTTGTGGCCACGACCTCTAGACATCGCTCCTCTACATGACAACAACAAATGGACAAGGTTGTGGAGGATTATGGGGACATCTTCACCTCACCCACAGGGGTGCCTCTGCACTGTCAGGTCAAGCACCCCATTGATCTGACCCCAGGTGCACCGCTACCCAATGGACTGATCTATCGACACTCTGTTCTGGAGAATGATGAAATCAAGAGGCAGATTCAAGAGTTGTTTCAGACAGGTCACATCTGGTTGATTTCATCGCCCTGTGGGTGCTCGATCGTGTTGATACAGAAGAAGTATGGGACTTGGCGACTCTCTATTTAATATTAGGCGCTGAACAAGATCATTGTCTGGAATATGTACTCGATCCCATGGAATGATGAACTTCTGGACCAACTCAAAGGGGAAAAATATTTCAGCAAGATCGACTTGAATTCTGGGTATCACCAAGTACCAATTAAACCCTCCAATTTGTGGAAGACTACCTTCAAGGCCAAGGGGGGCCTTTTCGAATGGTTGTTCATGCCTTTCGGGTTGACGAATGCTCCCACAACCTTCATGAGGTTGATGAATGACATCTTACAACCATTCACCAACTCATTTGTAGTGGTGTACTTGGATGAAATTCTGATCTTTAGCCAGACTTGGGAAGAGCACCTCCACCACATCCGACAATTCCTCCAAACACTAGGGCAACACAAGTTGTGTGCCAAATTGGAGAAGTGCACTTTTGGCATGACCGACGTTCAATATCTGGGATACATTATTGATGAAAGCGAGGTGCATGTGGATCCAACCAAGATCCAAGTCATTCCGGATTGGTCAACCCCAACCACTCTAACAGAGCTTAACAACTTTCTAGGTCTTGATAATTTCTACCACAAGTTCATGTTGGGATTCTCTCATATCACTTGGACCTCGAGTCAAGTCACCAAGGGAGGAGCGGAAGAAAAATTATTTTGGTTGGAATATCAATAGAAGGCACTCATAGAATTGAAACATGACCTATGTTCTGCCCCAGTGCTCACATTACCAGACTTGCAACAACCATTTGATATCGAGATAGATGCCTATGACTATGCTATTGGGGAAGTTCTTACTCAACAGGAGCATCCACTAGCATATCACAGTGAGACATTTTCTGACACTGTCCGCAAGTATCCCACTTATGAAAAAGAAATGTATTCCATTGTGCAGGCTTGTCAAAAAAGGAAGAATTACATTTTGGGGAAGGAAACAATCATCCACACAGACCACTGACCCCTGAAATTCATACAGACACAAGGGAAGGTGCATAACGATAGCCATCATAAGTGGTCCACATATCTACAATAGTTTCATTTGAATATCAAGTACAAGAAGGGTAGCACCAATAATGTTGCAGACTACCTCAGCCGACCACCGATCGTGGCACTAACCACCATTCTCAACTCTTATGGGCATGAGACTTTTGATTGGCCGCTTCTCTACAAGAGTGATCCAGATTTCGACCACACAAACAAGGCACTCTTTGGGGGTAAGCAAGTTCCAAATTTTCACCTCCAAGATTCACTATTAGGTCACCTAGGACACCTTTGTGTTCCTTCCAGCGAGCGTGCCAAGATGATATGGGAAGCACACTATATTCAAGTCGTTGGGCATTTCATGGTCAAGAAAATAGTGGCAGTACTATAGAATTATTTCTATTGGTTGAACCTTCGACAGGATGTGGGTAAGTACATCAGATCCTGCAATGCTTGCACCATTTCCAAACTGACCATCGAGAAGCAAGGCCTCTATACTCTGCTACCTACCCCTAGTCTACCTTGGGAATCCATCTACATGGTTTAGATGTCGGTACTTCCTTCTACTAAGCATGGAAACGACTGTGTTTTCGTGGTCATCGACAAATTCTCGAAGATGGCCATTATGGCGGCCTACAAGAAGAATGTCACAGTAGAAGCCACTGCTAAACTCTTCTTTGAATGAGTGTGGGTGCACTTTGGGATCCCACAGTCTATCATCTCAGATCAGTACAACAGTTTCCTCAGCACATTTTGGTCCAACCTTTGGTTAATGCTGGACACCAAGCTCACCAAGTCCATAGCTTTCCATCCCCAAACTGAAGGCTAGATAGAGGTTGTCAACAAGATGATTGCACGCATTCTGCGCATGTACAATTCAAAGCATCCACGCACATGGGATGAGAGCCTCCCATATGTACAACACAGTTATAACCTGTCTCTCCACAGCTCAACAGGCCACAACCCCTTTCAGGTGGGCTTGGGATTCCATCCACTATGTCCAATTGACGCAGTCATGCCATTTGCGGCTACTCAGGCTGATTCGGCTCATGTCCAGTTTGAAGCTGACAAAGAGAACACCTTCATCGAGAGCATTAAACACATCCTCCAACATGTTCATGACATATTGGATATGGCCAATGCTAAGTACAAGCAATAACATGATCAACATCGGGTGCCACACAAGTTCCAGATGGGCAACAAAGTGTGGCTACATTTGCAGAAGGAGCGCCTCACTGAACCCCACCACAAGCTTCGCCCACTCCGATATGGGTCGTACAAAATCACCAAGGCTATAGGGAAAAATTTCTTCAAGCTTAGTATTCCACATTCCTTGGTTTGCACCGAGTATTCAATGTGGACCACCTTCATCCCTACTTCCCACCTCTATTGGACACCCCTGAAATTGCAAAACAACTCACACCAACAGAGTTAAATGTAGACTGCATGGAATAGGCCACCACTGATTGTATCATGGACATGAAAATCAATAATACTCACCAACATAGGATCCAACTGTATTGGGTTGTCAAAGTTGCCCAACTCCTGCACCAAGGCAAGTGGTTCACCAGGGACCAAGCTTAGCAGAAGTTTCCTCGTCTCATGGAGGAACTCACCACAATGGGGACCATTGCTTCATAAGGTGGGAGGAATGATCCAGGTGGATATTGGTGGCCACCTGCCTTTTCCACTTGGGGCCCCACCATTTTCCCTCTCATTTTTCAGTTTCAGCACAACTTACTATTTTTAGTGGTTTTTCGGGTCTTGAACTTCCAAAGTCGTTTTGAGGCCCTAAACGATGTTTTTTGGGAAAACCGGGAGGAACATGGGTCCATGGACCGATGTTGCTCACATCAAAAGTTTTAGTCCTCAGATATATATTTCTAATAAGGTATGGTGTGCGCCAAACGGAGATCTTATGCCAAAGTTACATCCCCAAGAATTTGAAGCACCAATTTACCCAAACGGGGCCCATAGTTTTGGCGCTTCATCTCCTAGGGTTAGGGTTTTGGATGTTTAGGTTTTTCCATTGTTTCTAAATAATAAATAGGCCCTCGAGCCTCATTTTAATGCAGTTCAGAGGCTTGTACTCACCATATCTCTTCTCAAATATAAGCTACGAGTGCCCTAACTAGCTATTTCCATTATGTCTGTAAGCAAATTTCAGTTCTTTGATATTAATGAAATGAAGTGTTATTTCCACTGCATCTTTGTATGTATGGTTATATGTGTATTATGTTGCATTCCTTCATAAATCTTGATCAGTGGTATCAAAGCGATCTGCTTTTTCTCGATCCTTATTTGCATGTCCCCAATGAGGTCGGGGTATAAGGAGTTAGGGCTCGATCTGGTTGAACCTTTGCAAGATCAGCCTCACAAACCCCGACGATCACCCATGGGGGATGAAAATAAAGATGAGGGAGAAGAAGATCCTATCAAAATATTTCTCTAGGAGGCCCTTGAAAAACAAAGGAACATGATGATTGATAACTTTGCCCAGATCCTTCAACGACTGCCCACCAGCGGTGCATCTACATCCAGCAGCCACTCTGGAGGCACGAATCCCTTTAAGGTACAAGTAAACTTTGACATTACCATATTTGAGGGTTAAATAGACACAGATTCCATAGATAGATATTTGAATCTACTAGAAGGATATTTCTCGATTCATGACTTTTTCCGAACGGGAGAAGATTATTTTTGCACTCCTTAAATCTACCCCCCATGTCAAGGATTGGTGGGAAACCTACTATGAGAAAAAGGACGAGATAGAACCCTCTTTGTTCTCAGCCATAACCACTTGGAATTCTTTTCGAGACACCATCAAGGAACAATACTATCCCGTGGGGAGCTATGAGGACAAGTACATACAATGGACCACACTACAGCAACAAAGGGATCAAGATGTGCATGAGTTGGTGAATATCTTCCATACCCTGCACACAAAGTTGGGTATCAATGATTCAGAGAAAAATTTGGTGCTAAAGTATCATATTTTTCTGCACATATACATTAAGGATGAAATGGATTTCCTCGACATCTCCTCGCTTGGTACAACATACCGGTATGCTACCAAGATTGAGAAGAAATTCAAACAGAAGAAGTGAGACTTTGGATCCACGAATCAAAAGCAGGGGAAAGGTGCCCCCAAACCAAAGAAAAAAGGACAAAGCCAAGGCATGGTGGCCCAAGACAACCTGCCAAAGCTGCAAGAAAATAAAAACACCATGAAGAAAAACAAGGACATGGGAAAGTGGTGTGAGTTCCATAAGAGCTCCACTCACAACACAAGTGGGTATTGGGCCAAGCAGTCGCTGGTGGCCGAGATGATGGATTTTCAATTAGATGCATGCTCTGACTCTGAATCAAAACCTGACAAGGGGAATGACTAAGGGAAACATATTATTGATGCGGATCCCAATGCCATTGTTGCCACTGCGAAGATCCAGAAGGAGGAACCGAAAGATCCAGAGGAGGAGGAGCATCTCTTCCATTCCCAGATGTGGGTGAAGGGTTCCCTACTATATTTCATTGTCGACAATGGGAGCCAAAAGAACCTCATTTTAGCAGACATCATGAATGGTTGGGCTTGTCGACCACAGCACACCCACAACGATACACCATCAGGTGGCTTCACCAAGGACAAGATCTTTGCGTCAGCCAGTAATGTCGCCTTCCCTATAGCATCAAGTCCTTCACGAATGAGGTATTATGTGACATTTCTCCTCTTGATTTTTGTGATGTATTATTAGGCCAACCATACTTATGGAAGCGACATGATGTGTATGAGTACCAGCCTCGCGCTATTATTGTTACTTTGGGAAATAAGTTGTACAAGATACCAAAGGTACCACCGCCTACCGCTATCTCTTTGGTTACTGCAAGACAATGCAGTAAGGTCATTTCCAAAACCAGGAAATTTTTTTTCCTAATGATCCGCCCCCAGGGAAAAAAGAATACTATGGCCACAACCTCTAGATAGGGCTCCTCTACATGACAACAACAAATTGACAAGGTTGTGGAGGATTACGAGGACATCTTCACCTCACCCACAGGGGTGCCTCTGCAATGTCAGGTCAAGAACCCCATTAATCTGACCCCAGGTGCGCCACTACCCAATGGACCGATCAATCAGCACGCTGTTCTAGAGAACAATGAAATCAAGAGGCAGATTCAGGAGTTGTTGCAAAAAAGTCACATCCGGCCGAGTTCATCACTCTGTGGGAGCTTGATAATGTTGGTACAGAAGAAGGATGAGACTTGGAGACTCTGTATTAACTATCGGGTGCTGAACAAGATCCCTATCCGGAATAGGTACCTAATCTCATCGATTGATGACTTTTTGGACCAAATCAAATGGGCGAAATATTTCAGTAAGATCAACTTGAAGTCTGAGTATCACCAGGTACCAATCGAACCCTCTGATGTGTGGAAGACTGCCTTCAAAGCCAAGGAGGACCTTTTTGAATGGCTATTCATGCCTTTCAGGTTGATGAATGATCCCACAACCTCATGAGGTTGATGGAAAAAATCTTGCAGCCATTCACCAACTCATTTGTAGTGTTTTACTTGGATGACATTCTGATCTTCAGCCAGACTTGGGAAGAGCACCTCCACCACATCTGACAAGTCCTCCAAACACTGCGGCAACGCAAGTTGTGTGCCAATTTTGAGAAGTGCACTTTTTGCCATGACCTGGGTTCAATATTTGGGATACATTATTGATGAAAGGGGGTTGCATGTGGATCCAACCAAGATCCAAGTCATTCGGGATTGCCCAGCCCCAACCACTCTAACAGAGCTTCACAGCTTTCTAAGTCTTGCTAATTTCTACCACAGGTTCGTGTTGGGATTCTGTCATATCACTTGGCCCTTGAGTCAAGTCACCAAGGGAGGAGCGAAAGAAAAATTATTTTGGTTAGAATCTCAATAGAAGGCATTAATAGAATTGAAACATTGCCTCTTTTCTGCCCCAGTGCTCACATTACCAGACCTGCAACAACCATTTGAGATCGAGACAGATGCCTCTAACTATGCTATTAGGGAAATTCTTAATCAATAGGGGCATCTAGTGGCATATCACAGTGAGACATTTTCTGACATAGTCTGCAAGTATCCAACTTATGACAAAGAAATGTATTCCATTGTGCAGGCTTGTCGACAATGGAAGCATTACATTTTGGGGAAGGAAATAATCATCCACATAGACCACTGACCCTTGTAGTTCATACAGACACAAGGGAAGTTGAAAAATGATCACCATCAGAAGTGGTCCACATATCTGCAACAGTCTCATTTGAATACCAAGTACAAGAAGGGTAGCACCAATAATGTTGCAGACTACCTTAGCCGACCACCGATCGTGGTGCTAACCACTGTTCTCAACTCTTGTGGGCACGATACGTTTGATTGCATTCTTCTCTACAAGAGTAATCCAGATTTCGGCCACACATACAAGGCACTCTTGGGGGGTACGAAAGTTCCAAATTTTCACCTCCAGGATGCACTATTATGTCACCTAGGACACCTTTGTGTTCCTTCAAGAATGCTTGCCAAGGTGATATGGGAAGCACACTAGAGTCGAGTCGATGGGAATTTCGGGGTTGAGAAAATAGTGCTAGTACTGCAGAAGTATTTCTATTTGCTAAACCTTCGACAGGATGTCAGGAAGTACATCAGATCCTGCATTACTTGGCCCATTTCCAATCTGACCATTAAGAATCAAGGCCTCTATACTCCGCTACCTACCCCTAGTAGACCTTGGGAATCCATATCCATGGATTACATGTCGGGCCTTCCTTCTACTAAGCATGGAAATGACTGTGTTTTCATGGTCGTCCATAGATTCTCGAAGATGGCCATTATGGCGGCCTACAAGAAGAATATCACAACAGAAGCCACTGCTAAACTCTTCTTTGAACGAGTGTGGGTGCACTTTGGGATCCCATAGTCTATCATCTCAGATTGGGATAGAAATTTCCTCAGCACATTTTGGTCTAGCCTCTGTTCAATGATAGACACCAAGCTCATCAAGTCCACAGCTTTCCATCCCCAAACTGATGGCCAGACATAGGTCAACAACAGCATGATTGTACACATTCTGCACATGTGCAATTCAAAGAATCCACGCACATGGGATGAGAGCCTCCCATATGTACAACAAAGTTATAATCGGGCTCTTCACAGCTCAACAGGCCATAGCCCCTTTCAAGTGGGCTTGGGATTCTAGCCACTATTTCCCATTGACTTAACCATGCCATTTATGGCTACTTAGGCCGATTCGGCTCATATCTAGTCTGAAGCTGACAAAGCGAACAACTTCATCGAGCGCATTCAGCACATCCGCCAACAGGTTCATGACATATTGGACAAAGCCAATGCCAAGTACAAGAAACGACATGATCAACATTGGGTGCCACACAACTTCCAGGTGGGCAACAAAGTGTGGGTACATTTGTAGAAGGAGGACCTCAATGGACCCCACCGTAAGCTTCGCCCACTCCGATATGGGTCGTACATGATCACCAAGGTTGTAGGGAAAAATACCTTTGAGCTTAGTATTCCACCATTCCTTGGTCTGCACCCAGTATTCAATGTGTACTGCCTTTGTCTCTACTTCCCACCTCTACTATACACCTCTTACAGTGCAGAACAACTCACGCCAATAGAGTTAAACCCAGACTACATGGAACAAGCCACCACAAATTGTATCATGGAAATGAAAATCAAGAACACTCACCAATAGAAGATCCAACTGTATTGGGTTGTCAAAGTTGGCCAACTCCTGCACCAAGGCAAGTGGTTCACCAGGGACCAAGTTCAATAGAAGTTTTCTCAGCTCATGGAGGAACTCAATGCAATGGGGACCATTTCTTCCTAAGGGAGGAGGAATGATCCAGGTGGATATTGGTGGCCACCCACCTATTCCACTTGGGGCCCCACCATTGTCTCTTTCATTTTTTCAGTTTCAGCGCAACTTAATATTTTTAGCAGTTTTTTGGGTCATGAACTTCTGAGCCGTTTTGAGGCCCTAAACGACGCTTTTTGGGAAAACTAGGAGAAAAATGGTTCCATGTACCTATGTTCCTTACATCAAAAGTTGTATTTCTCATATAGATCTTTCTAACAAGGTATTTTGTGCGTCAAACATAGATTGTATGCCAAAGTTACGTCCACGGGAAGTTGAAATACCAATTTACCCAAAAAGGGCCCATAGTTTTGGCACTTCATCTCCTAGGGTTAGGCTTTTGAATGTTTAGGGTTTTCCATTGTTTCCAAATAATAAATAGGCCTTCGAGCCTCATTGTAACACAATTCAAAGGCCTGTATCTGCCACATCTCTTCTCAAAGATAATCTACCAGTGCCCTAGCTAGTTATTTCCATTTTGTCTATAAGAAAATTTCATTTCTTTGATATTAATGAAATGAAGTTTTATTTCCACTGCATCTTTGTATTTGTGGCTATATGTGTATTCTTTTGTGTTCCTACATAAATCTGGATCAGTGGTATCAGAATGGTATGTTTTTTCTCGATCCTTCATTGCATGTCCCCAATGATGTCGGGGTATAAGCAGTTAGGGCTCGATCTAGTTGAACCTTTTCAAGATCAACCTCGCAAACCCTGAAGGCCGCCCATGGGGAACTAAAAGAAATATAAGGGAGCCGGAGATCCTATCAAAATATTGCTCGAGGAGGCCTTCGAAAAACAAAGGAACGCGATGATGGATAACTTTTCCCAGATCCTTCAACAACTGCCCACGGGCGGCGCATCTGCATCCAACAACCATTGTGGAGGCGCAAGTCCCTTTAAGGTACAAGTAAGCTTTTACATTCCATTGCTTGAGGTTCAAATAGACGTAGATTCCATAGATAGATGGTTGAATCTATTAGAAGGATATTTATCGGTTCATGTAATATTCCTAAATTAGCATACAGCTAATTGGAATATTAAATTTTGATTTTTCTTATTAGTTAGCAGAATAAGAGGGTAGGGATACCCATAAATATCCTTAGTAGGAATAAAACAACTCCAATGTGAATGGAGGGCATCAAAAGAGCTCGATAAAGCTCCCCTACATGTGAACAAGGGATGAAGCATGTGGACTGGGTCAACTTTGACCAAATCAACAGTGCTAGTATGGAAGTAGTGGACATTCAATGAGGGACAGCGCAGTTTTGGTGGGAGATCCTTTGCATGGAAGTAGTTCCTTTAATGAGTGGGGCCCAAGGTGAGGAAGCTCACCAAGAATATAAGGAAGGGGATGGAATCCATTGTAAGCATCTTTTGGATTATTATTTTGTTATGGATTGTTAAGACTCGTGACTCTCTTCAGTTGTTTAGCTAAGATTGTAGTGCTATTTAGCACAAGGGTGTTCCCAAGTGGGAATCGCACCATCATCCTTGGGGGACTTCGAGTGCCTACTCAGGAGAATTTCTTGACCATTATTTCCACATTCTGGCATTTTACCAAGCTACAGCTTTCTTCTACAGCACAGTTTCTGTTTAGAGTTGTGCTAAGTTACAGGGTGCAGCAGTGGAGGATCAGTATGGGTCATTTCTAAGCTAGTGTTTCAGTGGAGGAAGGTTACTTTCCATTGGGAGATCAGCAAGGAGGATCGTTAGTCTTCATCTCATATTTTCGCATCAGGCCAAGTCTTCACCATCACCTACAACGCAGTCTCAATCCATGACTGCGTTATTTTAGAGATCTGTTGTAGGGGTGAGTTCAGTGTTCCATTTGGAGTGTTTGCTTTCCATTGAAGGGATCAACCCTTCATTGAGAGAGTATTTTGGAGGAGTTCTTTTTATATCTACATCAGATTCAACCACCTCCTTTTCAGGTGCCCAGTTGTAGATTTATTCAACCCTAGGGCTACATTTCGGCATTCTGATATTTTGTGTATTTCCAGAAACCCTTCCTAGGTTATCTAGGAAAAGTGTATGGGAGCATATATCTCCATTTTCAGCCTTGTATAAGCATGCTATTTTCAAATTCATTTATTTATATTGTTTAGCTACAGTATTAGCCACTAAAACTGCGTTTTCGTGGCTTCATTGTATTGTGTAGCAGTGGTATTACATGTATTGGTGCTTTTAGGCATTGGAGGCTTCTCTTGCCTAGCTTGAGGGAATTGATCCCCAAGATATTGTACTTATTTTTTTCTATTATGCATAATACCATGGATCTATCTTTGGCTCATGATTGATGTATTTTTATTTACTGTTATTTTCCATTATTGTGAGCTATATTGCTACTTTCCCCATTTGGTAATATTACAGTGGTGTCAGAGCATAATCTTGGCTCAGCCTGTGAAGACATTACATCTATGTTATCAGAAGAAGAAGGATCTTCTCACATAAAGGAGAAGGCTCATAGAAGAGACAAAGGCAAGTCTCCATTTTTTGGAGAAATGAAGGGAAATAATTTTTCAAAACTTCTTCTCTAAACTATGCATGAGCTTAGCAAAGAAATCAAGGGAATTAGGAGGGAAAGACAAGAAGATCCCTAAAAAAGGCTCGCATGTGAAGAAAGCTCAAGTTCTTCATATTATGGGTGTGAGAATTCAACCACACAATAATATCTACAATGCTCTACTATGCCTATGTTCATATCAAGAGAGATGGAGGAAGGAGATGTACCAAAGGAGGAGACTCTTGGTGACTATCTTCAAGAGTATGAATCTCAATCTCGGAGGTTCAAATATCATCTAAACTTCCAAGGGTTTTGCAAGATCAAGGAGGATAGAAGACCTAACAATCACAATAGAAGCAAGAGGTGCAAGCAGCATGGTTTGGGTATATTATTTCTATCTACTTTTCATGGGTCACCTAAATGTACAGCTAGGGCTTGGGTGAAGGATCTAGACACCTATTTGCAGTAGCACCAAGTTTCAGAAGATGAATCCATTAGATTAGCAGCACTGCATCTTGAAGGTAAGGCTTATGCTTGGTGGTTTTATGAAACTTCTTCCTTGAACCATGTAAATGTATCTACTTATGCAAAGTTCACTAGGATGTTAGTGAAAATATTTGATGCAAAACATTCTGAAACATCCTTGGTTGAGCTAGCTAAGCCTAAACAAACAAATCCTTTGCATGATTTGGAAGGATCCATAAACCCAGCTCCATTCCAAAATTATATTGAGGGAGGTTAAAAACTTGTAGAGTACCCTGCTAGAGGAAATATCCCCACTTCAAGAAGAGCTCTCTTCTCAAAAGGAATACATGAAGATCTCCTTTTCAAAAGAGGATCAAGGCAAAGGGCCTTTTAATGAAGATGAGGTATCCTCCATTAATGATGAAGGGGAGGAGCAGGTAGGAGGTAACAACGTTGTCACATCAGGAGAAGATCTAGTACCTCATGGAGAGGGAGAGGGAGAAATTGCTCCAATGGGAGGATTTCTTTTATCCTTGCAAGAAGTTCCAAAGAATCTCACTTGTGGAGATCAGGGCACAATCCATGAGCAGCATGTGCCATCATTTATGGATTGTGAGATCTTGTGGATGGAAGAAGCAGATACGGAGGATGGCTAGCATTATATTATTAGGAGCACACACCCCTATATATTTTAGAAGGTTGAGGCACAAAGGATGCAGACTGATTTGCGCAGTGAGAGCAAGGACAAAGCGGTCCACTCATATATGTAGTCTACTCTTGATAGTGATGTCTCATTACATGGAGGCATTCCACCTAGGAGACCACCAGATCAGGAGTTGATGAGATATGCTTCACATTTGGTTGCACCACTCATTGATCCTGAAGGGGTGAGCCCCTTGGGAGGACTTGAAATGACGTAGAGAGCCTGGGGTAGGCTCAAGGAGGAGGGAGACATTCTCCCAATATCAATATTACCCACTCTCACCAAACATCTTGCACTAAGAGACGATGTTTCAGGGATGGATGGCACCATCATGGTGCAAGGATACCACTCCATGGCTTTGGAGAATAAGAAGATACTTCCACATAGGAAGTACTCTTCCATATTTCGTAGAGGTTGGTGGCCACTCATGCTTACATTGGCCAAACTCAAAATTTTTTGATAGGTGATAGCTTCCCATCGAAGGCTAGCCTCCAAAAACTTCCACCTTCACTAGAGCATGAGCAGTTGCAGAGGCAAGATTGTAGCATCCCGGTGTATGACTTTGGCGTGGGAGATGTCAAAGGAGAAGGCAGCAACATGACAACTGCTTCACATGATAGATCACCAGTGTTGTAATTATTGAGTATTCACCCTTATTGGATATCGCAACTGTTAGTGGAATAATCCAAGGATCTCTTTTCATGTAGAGTGCTTGATGGCCAGTTATCTGATGGGAGATATGCAGTGAGATATGGGGTCATCTATTTTCATAGTAGGATCTTCTCGACTAGAGCTTCTAAGTTAAAGGAGAAACTACTAGATGTAGCATATGAGGGTTTTCTCTCCAAACCCACTGGTTTTATAAGAGCATACTGTACTATCTTGGAGGGATTCATTTGGGAAGGCTTCAAAGAGGATATGCACCATCATATGATGAGATGCATGGATTGTTTGGAGTATGAGGATAGACATAACTCTTTGGTAGAGTTATCACAACCACTTCATTTCTCACTGGGAGTGAGAGGAGGCCCATCTATGAGTGACCTTACTAGATTGAACCAAGTAAATGGTAAAGATTGTCTTTCTGTACATTATGATTCACTTACTATGTATTTGTATTTTATTACCATTCATGTGCAGGGCATTGCTCCAAGAGGGGGCACTCTTTCTTCTTGACTTCATGGTCTACTTGAGGCCATAAACGGTATTGATGATGGCCACTCCCTAGGAGATCTTGGGGAGATGATATCTTATTCAGGGTATGCTCAATTTACACCATACATCATACACCTTCTCCAAGCATGTGAGAATATTGGAGCAGAAAACAAGTGGTTGGGAAACCACTCATCATGCCACATTCTGTTGCAGTTAGGAGTAAAACTACATTGGTTTCACTTGAGCGACCATTGATCTTCTCCATTATTACACATGGTAGCTAGCATGACTTTTATTGTGATCCCATATGTTGATGATGTTATTATTATTGTTGAGACCATGATTGGAGGGATGACACATTGGTTGGATGTGTCCATTGGGAATGAAACTTCCCACACTTCTTCATGCTTCAAGAGGAGCATGGGACATTATATGGTTGCTACATTATATCACTTGTTTCTTTGTAAAGTGAGCCATATGATTGACTTGAGTCTTTGGGAGAAGCCTCTAATGAGCATGTGGGAGGAGTTTTTCTATGAATTACCATTCTGGAAGGTGATTCATTTTATATGGATGATAGCTTGGAGGTTGGAGCTTCACATGGGAATGAATATTCCCTAGATTTTTTAGATCTATCCTTGCATTTTATTGAGGACAAATAACATTTAGGAGGGGAGGATTGTAATATTCCTAAATTAGCATACATCTAATTGGAATATCAAATTTTGATTTTTCTTATTAGTTAGCAGAATAAAAGAGTAGGGAGACCCATAAATCTCCTTAGTAGGAATAAAACCACTCCAATGTGAATGGAGGGCATCAGTGTTGGATAAAGCTCCCCTATGTGTGAAAAAGGGATGAAGCATCTGGACTGGGTCAACTTTGACCAAATCAATAGCGCTGGTATGGAAGTAGTGGACATTAAATGAGGGACAACACAGTTTTGCAGGGTGATCCTTTGCATGGAAGTAGCGCCTTTAATGAGTGGGGCCTAAGGTGAGGAAGCTCACCAAGAATATAAGGAAGGGGATGCTAGCCTGTTAGGTCCCTATATTACTAGTATATTCCCTTATTGTTGTTAGTGTAACCCCCTTATTGTTATTATTGTACCCTTGTAACCCCCATATTGTTATTATTGTGCCCTTAAATTATTATTGTTAGGTCGGCTAGGATTACATTGTGGCCCTATGGACTCCTATATATAGGAAGGAGGTTTTGTAATTTGTATCATCCAAGAATTTTTCATTCATGTAATGTATTGGAGGTTTCCCCCTCGAAGTGGCTTATTTCTAAGGCGTTGATATCTCTTTTCTTCTATTTTTTGGAGCTGGTTTCACAACATTTGGTATCAGAGCTTTGGATTCTAGGGTTTCGCTGCTCCAAACAGGCCATCGTGGCATTTTTGCTATAAATTTTTTTGTACAAAGGTAAAAAAGCTAATAATTTTAGAGTGCGAAGCCAAAATCCTGAGGAACATCGTTGCAAACTTTTTGAGCTTGGTTCACAATATTTTCGGAGATATGATCAGTGGAAGTTAGGTCTTTTTGCAAGCTCTTGAATTTAACCTAAATAGGTCATAGCAGAATTTTCGCTATAACTTTGTTTCTACGAGGGTTCAGAAACTAAAAGGTTTAGAGAGCAAAGCCAAAATCTTGAGGAACATCCTCGCAAAATTTTAGAGCTTGGTGCATAATATTTTCGGAGATATGGTCTGTGGAAGTTAGAGCTTTTTCAGGCTCCCGAATTTCATCTCAAAGAGGTGATCGTGGAAAAATCTTCATAACTCTCTCTCTCTGAGCATCAGATTGGAATTCTATAAAATGTCATTTGAGTACAACGGACTTTAGTTTCTGTCTATAATGTCTATACATTTCGGAGCCAAAGTAGCCAACAATGACACGTGGAAATTCATACAAGTTCGCTCCTCTTGGCTTGATCCATAATTAGGTCATTGTGGGAGATTCGACATGCTCTTTTCCTTGAAGAATCCAAATCCAAGTTAGACCTATGGAATTTGAAATACGCTTGAGGGGGTTACGACGGGAATGAATTTCAGATATTGAGAATACGAAAGTATAGAGATAATCCAATTTCAATATCGAGCTCCTCAAAAGCAAGAAAAAGGTGTGTATTTTTTTCCGAATTGCATAAGTCTTGTTTGAAGAATCAATTTGAATTGATTCCAAGGGCATATTGTAGAATAGATATCGGTATTGGATTCTAAAATATGCCTTGTAAAAATAATTCAACACCCATTAAGCCTTCAGAAGGCTCTACTATGACTCATGAAGATGAAGAATTGCAACATGATCTATCAAAATTACAAGAGCAAGCGCAACAAATTTCACTCTCGCAAAGAGCAACAAAAAATGAAATGGAAGTTTTGAAGAAAGGTGTGGAAGTGAAGATGGACGGTTTGAAGAAAGGCATGGAAGCTAAGATGGATGGCATGGAAGGCGGCATGGAAGCTAAGATGGATGACATGAAAGAAAACATGGAAAACATGAAGAATGGTCTAAAAGTAGACATGGAAGGTTTGACAAAGTTGATACAAGAAATTTTTCCTAATGGTGAAAAGATAGTAGAAGAAACTCATGATGAGAACAAAATAAATGTTAATCACGATTTCATAAACTCTAACGTTGGCGGGAAGAACCACCATATTCCAAAAATGGATATGAGGAAGTTTGATGGAAAGGATCTTGTAACATGGATACTATAGATGGAGCAATGTTTTGATCTCCACAACGTGCAAAAAACACAAAAGGTACGCATTGCAACTTTACATTTAGAACAAAATACATTTGTATGGTATCGATGGCTTTGCTCCCATAAAATTTTTTCACTTGGTCAATTTTTACGATGATAGCATTATGAGTTAAAAACCTTACTTTCTTTATCCAATTGATAAATCTAAAACAAAAGTGTTCAGTGGGGGAGCACATTGAGGACTTCCAAAAATTGAATATAAGGGTAACTGATATTCCAGAGGAACATAGGATTGATCTCTTCATAGGTAATTTAAAGGATAACATCCAACATGAAGTTCACGTTTTGGAACTTAATTCATTGGAGAAGGAATTCAAGTTGGAAAGAAAAATTGAATGTAAAATTATGGTGACAAGGAAGCCTACCACTCACTTCTATAAATATGGAAGTGTTCCTACTCCTAGATTTCCACAACCTACAAGGTTGACACCACAAAAATTGGAAGAAAAAATAGCAAAAGGGCTTTGCTACAGTTGTGATAGAAAATACACTAAAGGTCATAAGTGTGCTAAGAAGAAATTATTTTACATAGATTGGGAAGAGGAAGAAGAAAATGAACAAGAAGAGGATATACACAAGGGAACCAACCCTAGAAGAGATAGAAATGAGGTAGATCATATCGTGTAATGCATTAGCGGGAATTACCACACCTCAAACTCTCAAGATACAAGGACATATCAAGAAGAAAAAGGTAATAGTGTTGATTGATTCAGGTAGTACCCATAATTTTATTCATTGTAAGGTAGCCAAGGAATTGAATTGTTCCTATACCCAGCACCAGAATGTCAAGTGATGGTTGCAAACGGAGGAACTATAAATTGCTCTAGAAAATTCCATAATATCAAGATAACCATGGGGGAATATGTATTTAATATTCCAATGCTTTCCATTCCTATGGGAGGTGTTGATGCTGTACTAGGAGTATAATGGTTACAATCTTTGGGGATGGTAGCTTTTAATTTTCAAGAACTTTTCTTGAAATTTTTTTTCAGAAGGAAAGGAAGTCGAATTACGGGGTATTGCAGGGAAGCCAGGAAAGATAATAAGCTCTAATTTCATGACAAATATTCTAAAGAAAGAAAAACAAGGCGTAATTGCACAATTATGCTCACTAGAAGTTCCAACATCAAAATCATCTATTTCTGCAGATCTCCAAAAAGTCTTGGACAATCATTCCAAGGTGTTTGAAACTCCCAAAGGGCTCCCACCTATTCGTGATCATGATCATGCTATTCATTTGATTCCAGGAAGTGTTCCTCTAAACATCAGGCCTTATAGATATCCTTATGTCCAAAAGAGCGAAATTGAACATATGATTGCAGAAATGTTATATAGAGACGGGTATAATTCAACCTAGTCAAAGTTATTTCTTTGCTCTTGTAGTATTGGTACACAAGAAGGATGGATCATGGCGCATGTGTCCGGATTATAGGGAGCTCAATAAGCTCACCATTAAAGATAAATTTCCCATTCCTGTGATTGATGAATTATTGGATGGATTACATGGAGCAATTTATTTTACCAAGTTGGATCTTCATTCGGGATATCATCAAATTGGAATGAAGACCGAAGATATTCTGAAAACAACATTTCGAACTCATGAGGGTCATTATGAATTTTTGGTCATGCCTTTTGGCCTTACTAATGCATCTTCTACATTTCAAGGGTTGATGAATGTCATTTTCAAACCCTTCCTTAGAAAATTTTTGTTAGTATTTTTTGATGATATACTAATCTATAGCAGGTCTTGGAAGGACCATGTTCAACATGTTGACGGGGTGCTCAAACTATTGGAGGAGAAACAATTATATGCAAAAACCTCCAAATGTTTCTTTGGAGTAAAAGATGTGGAATATCTAGGTCATATTATATCTTAGGAGGGTGTTAAGGTACACCCTAAAAAAATTAAAGCCATTAAGGAATGGAAAGTCCCCACAACCATAAAGCAGTTGCGAGGAATTCTCGGGTTAACAGGGTATTATCGCAATTTTGTTAAGAATTATGGGAGAATAGTGGCACCTCTAACAACATTATTGAAGAAAGATGCATTTTCATGGACTCCTGAAGCAACTATGTCTTTGAACGTCTTAAAGAGGCAATGTGCCTAGCACCGGTCTTAGCTACGCCGGAATTCACAAAAACCTTTATTGTGGAATGTGATGCCTCAGGAAATGGAATTGGTGCGGTTTTAATGCAGGAAGGAAGACCCATTGCTTTTGAAAGTCGTCCAATCAAAGGAAAGTATTTACAGAAACCTATTTATGAGAAAGAAATGTTAGCAATCTTGCATGCACTAAAAGAAATGGCAAACTTACCTAATGGAAGACACTTCAAGGTAAAAATTGATCATGATAGTCTTAAACACTTTTTGGAACAAAGACTATCTTCAAAAGAACGACAAAAATGGGTCACAAAGATGTTGGGTTATGACTTTGAAATAATATACAAAAAATGGAAGCTAAATGTTGTTGCGAGATGCACTCTCAAGAAAGAATGAAGAGGTGCAAGCATTGCTTTTGGCTAATCATTTCTATTATCCAAGCAAGATTGAATAACCGAAGCAAGGGATGAATGGAAGAAGGATGAAGAAGTGTGGAAGCTCATTCAAAAGTTGCAGTAAGATCCTAGTACATCTGATACATTTAGTTAGAAAAATGATTTCTTATGGTACAAAGATCGCTTATATCTTTGTAATAATTCCCAACTAAAACAAAAGATTCTTTTAGAATTGCACACTTCTCCTTTAGAAGGACACTCAGGATTTTTAAAAACTTACCACAAGGTGAAGAAGATTTTTTTTGGGATAGCCTTAAATATGATATTCAAAATTTTGTGGTGGAATGTTTGGTTTGCCAGCAAAATAAAGTTGAGAAAATTAAGACCCCGGGTCTTCTACAGCCTTTATCCATTCCAAGTCAACGTTCGGAGGAGATTTCAATGGATTTTATCACAGGTTTACCTAAGTTCGAAGGAAAGAGTGTCATCATGGTGGTAGTTGATAGACTTACCAAGTATGCACACTTTTGTGCATTATCTCATCCATTTAAAGCAAGTACAGTTGCTAGTACATTTATGGACAGAATTCAAAAGCTACATGGAAGCCTAAGAGTTATTGTGAGCGAAAGAGATCCCATTTTTACTGGAAATTTTTGGACGGAGTTATTTTCTTGTTTGGGTACTCAATTAGCTCATAGCTCATATTATCATCCTCAATCTGATGGTCAAACTCAGATAGTAAATAAATGTTTGGAAGGATATCTTCGTTGTTTTGTATCTAATAAAAAAACACAATGGGTCGAGTGGTTACCTCTCGTTGAATGGTGGTATAACACTTCCTTCCATACTGCAACAAAAATGACCCCATTTATGGCACTTTATGGATATCATCCACCATCCATCACATCATCTTTAAGGGAAAATTCGAAGGTTCAAGCAGTCGAAGATCACATCGAGCATCAACAAGAATTTCTCCAACTCTTAAAGGATAACCTGAAATTGGCACAAAATCGAATGAAACAACAGGCAGATCAACATCACAGTGAGAGAAGTTTTGATAGGAGACTGGGTATTTTTACGGCTACAACCATACAAACAAATGTCCCTGATCTAGATTTATGCAAGAACGCAACAGAATACAGAAATAACCATAAACATAGAAATACAATGGAAATAAGGCTTCATTTCATTAATATTAAATCACAGAAATATGCTTACAAACATGATGGAAATAAAATAGCTAGGGTGTTGGTAGCGAATCTCGAGAAGAATGTGGCGGCTACGAGACCTACGAGAACGTATTCTGATGAGGCTGGGGGCCTATTTATTATGGAGAAACAATGGAGAACTCTAAACATCCAAAAACCTAACCCTAGGAGATGAAGCGCCAAAACTATGGGCCCCGTTTGGGTAAATTGGTGTTTCAAATTCCCGGGGATGTAACTTCGGCATACTATCTCTGTTTGGTGCCTCAAAATGGCTCCTGAAGTTTAGGACCCAAAAAACTGCTAAAAATAGTAAGTTGTGAAAAAAACTAAAAGAGACAATGGTGGGGCCCCAAGTGGAATAGGCGGGTGGCCACCAATATCCACCTGGATCATTCCTCCCCCCTTAGGAAGCAATGGTCCCCATTGCATTGAGTTCCTCCATAAGATGAGGAAAATTTTGTAGAACTTGGTCCTTGGTGAACCACTTGCCTTGGTGCAGGATTTGGCCAACTTTGACAACCCGATACAGTTGGATCTTCTGTCGGCGAGTGTTCTTGATTTGCATGTCCATGATACAGTCTGTGGTGGCCTTTTCCATGCAGTATGGGTTTAACTCTTTTGGTGTGAGTTCTTCTGCAATGTCAGAGGTGTCCAATAAAGGTGGGAAGTAGGGACGAAGGTATTCTACATTGAATACTGGGTGCAAACCAAGGAATGGTGGAATACTGAGCTCGAAGGCATTATTCCCTACAGCTTTGGTGATGGTGTACGGCCTATATCAGAGTGGGTGAATCTTGCAGTGGGGTCCAGTGAGGCGCTCTTTCTGCAAATGTAGCACACTTTTTCTCCCACCTGGAAGTTGTGTGGCACCCGATGTTGATCATGTCGTTGCTTGTACTTAGAATTGGCTCTGTCCAATATGTCATGAACCTGTTGGAGGATGTGTTGAATGCGCTGGATGAAGTTTTTTGCTTTGTCAACTTCAAAATAGACATGAGCCGAATTGGCCTGAGTAGATGAAAATGGCATGGCTATGTCAATGGGACATAGTGGTTGGAATCCCAAGCCCACCTGAAAGGGGCTATGGCCGCTTGAGCTGTGGAGAGCCCGGTTATAACTATGTTGTACATAGGGAATGATCTCATCCCATGTGCGTGGATGCTTTGAATTGTACATGCGCAGAATGTGTACAATCATCCTATTGACAACCTCTGTCTGACCATTAGTTTGGGGATGGAAAGTTGTAGACTTGGTGAGCTTGGTGTCCAACATTGACCAGAGGCTGGACAAAAATGTGTTGTGGAACCTCCTATCGCGATCTAATATGATAGATTGTGGGATCCCAAAGTGCACCCACACTCATTCAAAGAAGATTTTAATAGTGGCTTATGTTGTGATATTCTTCTTGCAGGCCGCCATAATGGCCATCTTTGAGAATCTGTCAACGACCACAAAAACACAAGCATTTCCATGCTTAGTAGAAGGAAGGCCTGACATATAATTTATGGAGATGGATTCCCAAGGTTAAATAGGGTTAGGTAACGGAGTATATAGCCCTTGCTTCTTGATGGTTGGTTTGGCAATGGTGCAAGCAGTGCAGGATATGATGTACTTCCTGATATCTTGTCGAAGGTTCTGAAAATAGAAATAATTCTACAATGCTGCCACTGTTTTCTCAACCCCAAAATGCCCAGTGACTCGACTGTAGTGCTCTTCCCATATCATCTTGGCACGCTCGCTTGAAGGAACACAAAGGTGTCCCAGGTGACATAATAGTGCATCTTGGAGGTGAAAATTTGGAACTTGCATACCCCCCAAGAGTGCCTTGTATTTGTAGCTGAATTCTAGATCTCTCTTATAGAGAAGCGACCAATCAGAAGTCTCATACCCACAAGAGTTGAGAACGGTGGTTATGGCCACGATCGATGGTTGGCTGAGGCAGTCTACAACATTATTGGTGCTACCCTTCTTGTACTTTATGTTCAAATGAAATTGTTGCAGATATGTGGACCACTTCTGATGGTGATCGTTCTGTAACTTCCCTTGTGTCTGTATGAACTGCTGGGGTTGGTGATCTGTGTGGATGATTGTCTCCTTCCCCAAAATGTAATGCTTCCATTATCGACAAGCCTACACAATGGAATACATTTCTTTGTCATAAGTGGGATACTTTCAAACTGTGTCAGACAATGTCTCACTGTGATATGCCACTGGATGTCCATGTTGAGTAAGAACTTCCCCAATAGCATAGTCAGAGGCATCTGTCTTGATCTCAAATGGTTGTTGCAAGTCTAGTAATGTGAGGATTGGGGAAGAACAGAGGCGATCTTTCAATTCTACGAATGCCTTCTGTTGAGATTCCGATCAACAGAATTTTTCTTTCGCTCCTCCCTTGGTGACTTGACTCAAGGGCCAAGTGATATGAGAGAATCCCAACATGAACCTGCGATAGAAATTAGCAAGACCTATAAAGCTGCGAAGCTCTGTTAGGGTGGTTGGCGCTGCCAATCCTGAATGACTTGGATCTTGGCTGGATCCACATGCACCCCCCTTTCATCAATAATGTATCCCAGATATTGAACCTGGGTCATGCTAAAAGTGAACTTCTCTAAATTGGCACACATCTTGTGTTGCCGCAGTGTTTGGAGGAATTCTTGGATGTGGTGGAGGTGATCTTCCCAAGTCTGGCTGAAGATCAGAATGTCATCCAAGTATACCACTACAAATACGTTCATGAATGGATGCAAGATTTCATTCATCAACCTCATGAAGGTTGCCGGAGCATTTTTCAATCTGAAAGGCATGACGAGCGATTCAAAAAGGCCCTCCTTAGCTTTGAAGGCAGTCTTCCACACATCAAAGGGTTCGATTGGTACCTAGTGATACCCAGACTTCAAGACAATCTTGCTGAAATATTTTTCTGCTTTGAGTTGGTCCAGAAGGTCATCAAACTGTGGGATTGGGTACCTATTCTGGACAGTGATGCTATTCAATGCCCGATAATCAATACAGAGTCTCCAAGTCCCATCCTTCTTCTGTACAAACATGATCGGGCTCCCACAGGGCGATGAAATTAGTCAGATGTGACCTTTCTCCAGCAGCTCTTGAATCTTCCTCTTGATTTCATCATTCTCCAGAATAGAGTGCCTATAGATCGGTCCATTAGGTAGCGGCGCACCTGGGGTCAAGTCAATGGGTTGTTTAACCTAACAGTGTAGAGGCACTCTTGTGGGTGAGGTGAATATGTCCCCGTACTCCTCCACAACCTTGTCTATTTGTTGTTGTCGTGCAGAGGAGCCATGTATGGAGGTCACGGCCATAGTCTTCCTCTTTCCCTGGGGGCGGATCATCAGGAAAACAAATTCCTAGTTTGGGAAATGAGCTTAGTCCATTGTTTTGCAGTAACCAAAGAGATAGTTGGAGGCGATGGTACCTCTGGTATCCTGTACAATTTATTTCCCAAAGTAACAATAATAGCGCGAGGTCGAGACTCATACACAGCATGTCACTTCCACAAGTATGGTTGGCCTAATAATACATCAGAAACATCAACAGGAGCAATGTCACACAATACCTCATCCGTGAAGGGATTGATGCTATAGGGAAGGCGACACTGCTGGCTGATGCGGAGATCCTATCCTTGGTGAAGCCACCTGATGGTGTATGGTTGTGGGTACGTTGCCCAACTGATTCATGACATCTACTGAAATGAGGTTGTTTTGGCTCCCATTGTCAACAATGAACCATAGTGGTGAACCCTTTACCCACATATGGGAGTGAAAGAGACGCTCTGCCTCCTCTGGATCTTCTGGTTCCTCCTTCTGGATCTTCATAGTGGCAACAGTGGCATTGGGCTCCGCATCAATAATCTGCTTCCCTTTTTCATTCACCTTGTGAGGTTCTGATTCAGAGTCGGAGCATGCATCTGATTCAGAAGCCCTCATCTCGGCCACCAACGACTGCTTGGCCCGACACTCACTTGTGTTGTGAGTGGAGCTCTTATGGAACTCACACCACTTTCCCGTGTCCTTCTTTGGCTTCACGGTGTTGTTCTTTGGTTGTGTCTTTGGCAGGTTATCTTAGGCCACCATGCCTTGGATTTTTCCTTTGTTCTGCAGTTTGGGGGCACCTTTCCCTTGTTTTTGATTCGCAGATCCAAAGTCTCACTTCTTCTCTTTGAATTTCTGCTCAATCTTGGCAGCATACCGATATGCCATACCAAGCGAGGATATGTCGAGGAACTCCATTTCCTCCTGAATGTATCTATGCAGACAACCGCGATACTTTAGCATCAAATTTTTCTCTGAATCTTTGATACCCAACTTTGTGCGCAGGGTATGGAACAGGTTCATTAGCTCATGTACATCTTGATCCCTTTGTTGCCGCAGCGTGGTCCATTTTATGTACTTGTCCTCATAGCTCCCCACGTGATAGTATTGTTCCTTTATGGCATCTTGGAAATAATTCCAAGTGGGTACGGCTAAGAACAGAGAGGTTTTTGTCTCGTCCTTTTTCTCATAGTAGGTTTCCCACTAGTCCTTGACATGGGGGGTAGCTTTGAGGAGTGCAAAAATAATCTTTTCCCGGTCGAAAAAGTCATGAACCAAGAAATATCTTTTTAATAGTTTCAACCATCTATCTACAACCTCTGCATCTATTTGACCCTCAAATATGGGAAGGTCAAAGTTTACTTGTACCTTAAATGGATTCGCGCCTCCAGAGTGGTTGTTGGATGCAGATGCACCGCCGGTGGGCAATCGTTGAAGGATCTGGGAAAAGCTATCCATCATCGTGTTCATTTGTTTTTCGAGGACCTCCTCGAGCAATATTTTGATAGGATCTCCTGCTCCCTCATCTTTATTTTCGTCCCCCATGGGCATCCGTCGGGGTTTGCGAGGCTGATCTTGCAAAGGTTCCACCAGATCGAACCCTAACTCCTTATACCCCGACCTTGTTGGGGACATGCAAATAAGGGTCAAGAAAAAGCAGAATGCTCTGATACCACTGATCCAGATTTATGCAGGACTGCAACAGAATAGAGAAATAACCATAAACATAGAAATACAATGGAAATAAGGCTTCATTTCATTAATATCAAATCACAGAAATATTCTTACAAACATGATGGAAATAAAATAGCTAGGGTGCTGGTAGTGAATCTCTGAGAAGAGATGTGGCAGCTACAGACCTCTGAACTATGTTACAATGAGGCTCGAGGGCCTATTTATTAAGGAGAAATAATGGAGAACTCTAAACGTCCAAAACCCTAACCCTAGGAGATGAAGCGCCAAAACTATGGGCCCCATTTGGGTAAATTGGTGTTTCAACTTCCCGGGGACGTAACTTCGGCATAATATCTCCGTTTGGGGCCTCAAAATGGTTCTGGATGTTAAGGACCTGAAAAACTGCTAAAAATAGTAAGTTGTGAAAAAAATTGAGAGAGACAATGGTGGGGCCCCAAGTGGAATAGGCGGGTGGCCACCAATATCCACCTGGATCAGTCCCTCAAGCAAGCTAAGAAGGATAATAAATTATCGCCAAAGTACTATGGTCCTTACAAGGTGTTGCAAAATATTGGTACTATGGCATACAAATTGGAGCTTCCTTCTTCTTCACGAGTGCATACAATTTTCCAAGTTTCATGCTTAAAGAAGGTTATAGGTGAAAATCTTCCTGTTCAAACAATATTGCCAAAACTTGATGAGGGAGGAAAAATCATATTGTAACCTAAAGCAATCACGGAAACAAGAACTCAACGGCTATGGAATCAATCAATTTCATAGTATCTCATCAAGTGGAAGAACTTACCCACTTAATATTCTACACGGGAGGATGAGAATTTTATACAGAAGCACCCAGAGCTACTCAAGCGTTGAGGACAACACTTTTTTGAAGGAGAGGGGAATGTTAGGTCCCTATATTACTAGTATAGTCCCTTATTGTTGTTAGTGTAACCCCCTTATTGTAAATAGTGTACCCCTGTAACCCCCATATTGTTATTATTGTGCCCTTAAATTATTATTGTTAGGTCGGCTAGGATTACATTGTGGCCCCATGGACTCCTATATATAGAAATGAGGTTTTGTAATTTGTATCATCCAAGAATTGTTCATTCATCTAATGTATTTGAGGTTTCCCCCTCGAAGTGGCTTATTTCTAAGGCGTTGATATCTCTTTTCTTATATTTTTGGAGCTGGTTTCACAACATAGCCATTGTAAGCATGTTTTGGATTATTATCTTGTTATGGTCTGTTAAGACTTGTGGCTCTCTTCAACTGTTTAGCTAAGATTGCAGTGCTGTTTAGCACAAGGGTGTTCCCAAGCAGGAATCCCACGTTCATCCTCAAGGGACTTCGAGTGCCTACTCAGGAGAAGTTCTTGAGCATTATTTCCATATTCCGGCATCTAGCCAAGCTACAGCTTTCTTCTATAGCACAGTTTCTTCTTAGAGTTGTGCTAAGTTGTAGGGTGCAGCAGTGGAGGCTCAGTATGGGTCATTTCTAAGCTAGTGTTTCAGTGGAGGAAGGTTTATTTCCATTGGGAGATCAGCAAGGAGGATCCTTGGGCTTCATCTCATATTTTGGCATCATACCAAGTCTTCATCATCACCTACAGCGTAGTTCCAATCAATGACTATGTTATTTTAGAGATATGTTGTAGGGGTGAGTTCAGTGCTCCATTTGGAGTATTTTATTTCCATTTAAGGGATTGGCCCTTCATTGAGAGATTCTTTTGGTGGAGTTATTTTTATATATACATCAGATTCAGCCACCTCCTTTTCAGGTGCCTAGTTGTATAGTTTATTCAGCCCTAGGGCTGCATTCCGACATTTTGATATTTTGTGTATTTTCGGAAACCCTTCCTGGGTTATCTTCAAAAATTGTATGGGAGCATAGATATCCATTTTGAGCCTTGTATGAGCATGCTATTTTCAGATCCATTTATTTATATTGTTCAGCTGCATTATTAGCCACTAAAACTGTGTTGTCTTGGCTTCAATTTATTTTGTAGCAGTGGTATTACATGTATTGGTGCTTTAGGCATTGGAGGCTTCTCTTTCCTAGCTTGAGGGACTTGATCCCCAAGATATTGTACTTATTTTCTTGCTGTTATACATAATACCATGGATGTATCTTTGGCTCATGATTGATGTATTTTTATTTACTGATATTTTCCATTATTGTGAGTTGTATCGTTGTTTTCCCCATTTGGGAATATTATAGTTCATGACTTTTCCGAATGTGAGAAGATTATGTTTTCACTCCTCAAAGCTACCCCCCATGTCAAGGACGGGTGGGAAACCTACTATGAGAAAAAGGATGAGACAGAACCCTCTCTATTCTCAGCCATACCCACTTGGAATTATTTCCAAGCCACCATCAAGGAACAATATTATCCCATGGAGAGCTATGAGGACAAGTACATACAATGGACCACACTGCGGCAACAAAGGGATCAATATGTGCATGATCTGATGAATATGTTCCATACCCTGCGCACAAAGTTGGGTAGCAAAGATTCAAAGAAACATTTGGTGCTAAAGTATCATAGTTTTCTGTACAGATACATTCAAGATGAAATGGAGTTCCTAAACGTCTCCTCACTTGGTACAACATACTAGTATGCTGCCAAGATTGAGAAGAAATTCAAAAATAAGAAGCGGGACTTTAGATCTACGAATCAAAAGCAAGGGAAAGGTGCCCTCAAACCGCAGAACAAAGGACAAAGCCAAGGCATGGCGACCCAAGACAACCTGCCAAAGCCGCAAGCAAATAACAACACCATGAAGCCAAATAAGGACACGAGAAAGTGGTGTGAGTTCCATAAGAGCTCCACTCACAACACAAGTGAGTGTCGGGCCAAGCAGTCGCTGGTGGCTGAGATGAGGGATTCAGAATCAGATGCATGCTCTAACTCTAAATTAGAACCCAACAAGGGGAATGAAAAAGGGAAACATATTATTGATGCAGATCCCAACACCACTATTGCCACTACAAAGGTCCAGAAGGAGGAACTAGAAGATCCAGAGGAGGAGGAGCGTCTCTTCCACTCCCAAATGTGGGTAAAGGGTTAACCGATACATTTCATTGTCGACAATGGGAGCCAAAATAACCTCATTTCAACAGACTTTGTGAAGAGGTTGGGCTTGCAGACCACAACACACCCACAACCATACACCATCGTGTGGCTTCACAAAGGACGGGATCTCCACGTCAACCAGTAGTGTCGCCTTCCCTACAGCGTCAAGCCCTTCATGGATGAGGTATTACGTGACATTTCTCCTCTTAATGTTTGTGATGTATTATTAGGTCAAACATACTTGTGGAAGCTACATGTTGTGTATGAGTCCCGACCTCGCACTGTTATTGTTACTTTGGGAAATAAGTTGTAAAGGATACCAAAGGTACCACCACTTGCTGCTATCTCTTTGGTTACTGCAAAACAATGAAGTAAGCTCATTTCCAAAACTAGGAAATTTATTTTCCTAATAATTTGCCCCCAGCGAAAGAAGAATACTATGGCCACGACCTCCAGACAAATTATCCTCTACACGACAACAGCAAATGGACAAGGTTGTGGAGGAATATGGGGATATCTTCAACTCACCCACAGGGGTCCCTCTACACTGTCAAGTCAAGCACCCCATTGATATGACCCCAGGTGAGTCGCTACCTAATCGACCGATCTATCAGTGCTCTGTTCTCGAGAATGATGAAATCAAGAGGAAGATTCAGGAGCTGCTGCAGAAAGGTCACATCCGGCCAAGTTCATCGCCCTGTGGGAGCCCGATCATGTTGGTACAGAAGAAGGATGGGACTTGGAGACTATGTATTGAATATCGAGCGCTGAACAAGATCACTATCTGGAATAGGTACCTGATCCCACAGATTGATGGCCTTCTAGACCAACACAAAGGGGCGAAATATTTCAGCAAGATCGAATTGAATTTTGGGTATCACCAGGTACCAATTAAACCCTCCGATGTGTGGAAGACTGCCTTCAAAGCCAAGGAGGGCCTTTTTGAATGGCTAGTCATGCCTTTTGGGTTGATGAATGCCCCCACAACCTTCATGAGGTTGATGGAAGGAATCTTGTGGCCATTCACCAACTCATTTGTAGTGGTGTACTTGGATGATATTATGATCTTCAGCCAGACTTGGGAAGATCACCTCCACCGCATCCAACAAGTCCTCCAAACAAGGCGGCAACACAATTTGTGTGCCAATTTGGAGAAGTGCAATTTTGGCATGACCCAGATTCAATATCTGGTATACATCATTGATGAAAGGGGGGTGCATGTGGATCCAACCAAGATCCAATTCATTCGGGATTGGCCAGCCCCAACCACTCTAACAGAGCTTCGCAGCTTTCTTGGTTTTGCTAATTTCTACCACAATTTTGTGTTGGGATTATCTCATATCACTTGGCCCTTGAGTCAAGTCACCAAGGGACGATCGAAAGAAAAATTATTTTGGTTGGAATCTCAACAGAAGGAATTCGTAGAATTGAAACATGACCTATTTTCTGCCCCAATGCTCACATTACCAGACTTGCATCAACCATTTGAGATCGAGACAGATGCCTCTGACTATGCTATTGGGGCATTTCTTACTCAACAGGGGCATCCAGTGGCATATCACAGTGAAACATTGTCTGACACAGTCCGCAAGTATCCCACTTATGAAAAACATATGTATTCCATTGTGCAAGCTTGTCGACAATGGAAGCATTACATTTTGGGGAAGGAAACAATCATCCACATAGAAGACCGACCCCTCTAGTTCATACAGACACAAGGGAAGTTGCAGAATGATCGCCATCACAAGTGGTCCACATATCTGCAACAGTTTCAATTGAATATCAAGTACAAGAAGGGTAGCACCAATAATTTTGCAGACTGCCTCAGAAAACCACCGATTGTGGCGCTAACCACTGTTCTCAACTCTTGTGGGCATGAGACTTATGATCGGCCGCTTCTCTACAAGAGTGATCCAGATTTCTACCACACATACAAGGCACTCTTGGGGGGTACGCAAGTTCCAAATTTTCACCTCCAAGATGCAATGTTATGTCACCTGGGACACTTTTGTGTTCCTTCAAGTGAGTGTGCCAAGATGATATGGGAAGCACACTACAGTCAATTCACTGGGAATTTCGGGGTCGAGAAAATAGTGGTAGTACTGTAGAAGTATTTCTATTGGCTGAACCTTCGATGGGATGTCAGGAAGTACATTAGATCCTGCACTACTTGCGTCATTGCCAAACTGAACATCAAGAAGTAAGGTCTCTATACTCCGCTACCTACCCCTAGTCGACCTTGGGAATCCATGTCCATGGATTACATGTCGGGCCTTCCTTCTATTAAGCATGGAAACGAATGTGTTTTCATGGTCGTTGACATATTCTCGAACATTTCCATTATGGCGGCTTGCAAGAAGAATATCACAGCAGAAGCCACTACTAAACTCTTCTTTGAAAGAGTGTGGGTGCACTTTGGGATCCCATAGTCTATCATCCCATATCGAGACAACATGTTCCTCAACACATTTTGGTCCAGCCTCTGGTCAATGTTGGACACCAAGCTCACCAAGTCCACAGCTTTCCATCCCAAAACTGATGGCCAGACAGAGGTCGTCAACAGGATGATTATACACATTATGCGCATGTATAATTAAAAGAATCCATGCACATGGGATGAGAGCCTCCCCTATGTACAACATACTTATAACCGGGATCTCCACAGCTCAACCGGACACAGCCCCTTTCAGGTGAGCTTGGGGTTCCAGCCACTATGTCCCATTGACGTAGCCAAGCCATTTGTGGCTATTCAGGTTGATTATTCTCATGTCCAGTTTGAAGCTGAAAAAGAGAACAACTTCATCGAGCGCATTCAACACACCCACCAACAAGTTCATGAAATATTGGACAGAGCCAATGATAAGTACAAGCAACGACATGATCAACATCGGTTGGAACACAACTTCTAGATGGGTGACAAAGTGTGGCTACATTTGCAGAAGGAGAGCCTCACTGCACCCCACCGCAAGCTTCGCCCACTCCGATATGGGTCGTAAGCCATCACCAAGGTTGTAGGGAACAATTCCTTCGAGCTCAGTATTCCACCATTCCTTTCTCTACACCTAGTATTCAATGTGGACCTCCTTCATCCCTACTTCCCGCCTCTATTGGACACCTCTGACATTGCAAAAAAACTCACACCAACAGAGTTAAACCCAGACTGCATGGAATAGGCCACCACAGATTGTATCATGGACCTGCAAATTAATAACACTCGCCAGCAGAAGATCCAACTATATCGGGTTGTCAAAGCTGGCCAACTTGTGCACCAAGGCAAGTGGTTCACCAAGGACCAAGTTCAACAGTAGTTTCCTCATCTCATGGAGGAACTCAACGCAATGGGGACCATTAATTCCCAAGGGGGCAGGAATGATCTAGGTGGATATTGGTGGCCACCCACCTATTCCACTTAGGGCCCCACCATTGTCTCTTTCAGTTTTTCAGTTTCAGCACAACTTACTATTTTTAGCATTTTTTCGGGTCCTAAACTTTCGGAGTTGTTTTGAGGCCCTAAACGACATTTTTTGGGAACAATGGCAACAACATGGGTCCATGGAATGATGATGCTCACATCAAAAGTTGTAGTCCTTGGATATACATTTCTAGTGAGGTATGGTGTGCGTCAAATGGAGATCGTATGCCAAAGTTACCTCCCTGGGAAGTTGAAACACCAATTTACCCAAACAGGGCCCATAGTTTTGGCGCTTCATCTCCTAGGGTTAGGCTTTTGTATGTTTATGGTTTTCCATTGTTTCTAAATAATAAATAGGCCCTCGAGCCTCATTTTAACATACTTCAGATGCCTGTAGCCGCCACATCGTTTCTCAAATATAAGCTACAAGTGCCCTAGCTAGTTATTTCCTGCATTCTGTCTGTAAGCAAATTTCAGTTCTTTGATATTAATGAAATGAAGTGTTATTTCTACTGTATCTTTGTATTTATAGTTATATGTGTATTATTTTTTGTTCCAGCATAAATCCGGATCATTTTGATAGGTGGAAAAGCCCAAAAACAACCTAAAAAACACCTTTCTACAAGTGCTTTCAGCCACATTATTTGAAGAAATCACTTTTGAGGAGCTTAACTCCATCATTTTCCATGATTGAGAACATTTTTTACAACTAGACAGGAAGATATTTCCAATGAGCTATCTTGGGCTCAATTTTTACTTCAGCAAGGTAGTCAAAATTCAATCTGAAGCTCACGATGTGCTTTTCTCAGGGTCACACTACGCTTTTTGCACACACGTTGCGCTTTTTCCAGTCTCCTGTTTTCTTCATAAATTTGACTTTTTCTCAGTTGTTTGATGAATTACATGGAGTTTTACTGATGTAAATATTAAAATAAAATGTAATTATGTCATTTCTAGTTCCTAGAGGTAGATACATCAAGAAAAATTGTAATTTTGGGTCAAGTGAATCAGTTTCATCAAAGATAGGGATGAGTTTGTTGACATCCCTAGTCATTAGGATTCCAGTTGAGGAACTTGGGGAACAGCTCCACAAGTCATGGATTCAACCATGGGAGAAGTTTATTTTGTTCTATATCTTTCATTTTCTTTTCCATTTCAAGGGTTGGATGTTGTGTAATTGATATCTGAACACTAGTGTATTCGGTCATTTTGGTAGGAACTATAGACACAGTTGCAGCTATTATGGTGGGATTCATGTGGTATGTGTTTTAGCAGTGTTTCCTCTTATTTTTTCATATGTTTTAATATATTATTCCTTCAATATTCATTTCCATATCTTAACATGATTGATTTCTAAGTTGATAAGAATAATTCATTATTTTGATGCTCTATTTTGGAGAAATTATCACAGTTATGTTTCACTTTCTTCTGATATAAAAGAATTCATGATTTCCATGTTATTTTTGAAACCCTAAAAGTCTCTCACACTCATCAAGATACCTAAAAGTGCTAAAGTGTGGGCCTACCTTACCCCATCACATCTCTGCAAGTCTGATTTTCAGTGCTCTGGCCTAGTTTTTTCCTAGACCCAATTTACCATCCAACACCAAATACAAATAAATAAAACCCTATAGCCTACTATACCTAGCCTAAAATATTCATTATCCAGTGAATTTGGTTTTGATCTCACGAAGAGAACCCTCTCCTACCTAGTAGGGCTATCTATGGTTACCTTTGCTGGTCTCCTTCTCAGCCTTTGGAGATCCGGTGGAGTGATAACAGATATATTGATTGGAAATTATGTTGAAACAATAAAAGGGACTCGAAAATTGCATTCAATTAAAACAAATGTTTACCAACATGTGTTTGCATTTGATAAAAGAAAATCTTCTTGTTTTTGTCATGTTTTCATAGACAATACAAATCCAATGATGTTTGTGAAAAAAATATGTATGTAAAATATTGACAACATACAAAACTAAATACAATGGGGAAAATGTCTACTGCAAACTTTGAAATGATGCAAACATAGGATACTATAGTATCATCTGAAGGTGACCTAGTTTCTGATCTTGTTAGAGAAGGTAACATTTCAATTTCTTTCAAATGATAGAGATCTAGAAGTAGATAATAAAACAAAGTACACATTTTAATTTTAAAGTTAAATTTTCATGTTAATTATGCTCTAAATTTATGTACTTTTTTGATTGTGCAAGAGATGTTTTTATTTTAATTGCACATGCTAACAACGTAGAAAATGTCAAGTATTATTTGATGTGTTGCATTGAACGAAAGATGAAATTATTGGAAGACTATGATGATATCAGGTTTATATATGACAAAGGGTCTATTATACTGAAAGGTTATTTTGTCCAACAAACTCATCAAAGTCAGAATATTTTTTACTTTCAATACTATGAACCTGATGTCATAATTTGTCAAATAGTCACTTGGTGTGTGCAGCCCGCATAAAGTGATAGAAGTTCAATCAAAGAAATAATTGAATGTTAATAAATGGAAAGTGTCAAAAGTTGACCATGAACAAATCATTGAGGATGGAATTTCATTAGAATTTTTTTGATTGAACTACCCAACAATTTCTTCTCCTTGAATTCATCTTTGAGAACTTACAGAACTCAAGTAAAAATTATTAGCCTTTTTTTTGTGGATTCTTAAGTTGTACATTCTTAATAATGTATTAAGATACTTGAAGTTATATGTATATTGTATATTATGTACAAGTGTATTGAGTATTTGGTTATATTGATATTTTGTTTGCACATGGACATAACAAGTAATGTATACATGGACACATACATACATTTTCTGGTATGAGCTAGTTAATTTTATGCCATTATTGAAAAATGTGTGTATCTAGCATATTTGACATAATGCAAATTTTAAGTTATGATTGTTTTGGACATCTAAAGAAAATTACAATATTCATTCAAATGCAAAATGTGTATTGTGTTGTAATTTCTAGTTTTATTATATTAAAAGTTACTATCAACTGACATCCATATTAGCCTTTCTATGTACATTAATGTAAAATGTTGTATACCATATTTTTTAATGCAATTTTAAAATTTTATGATTGTTTTAGGCACATCTATGTACATCGAGAATTTTATGATTGTTTTTAGATGTATCTATATGTATTGTATATTAATATTATAAGAATGATTTCAACTGAAAAAATGTATGAATTAAACGCAAATTTTCTTTCATTCCTCCATATTCATGAACTTAAATATATGTATTTAACCTTTAAAAGCATCAAACCACACCCACACAATGAAAATTGTACATGGTTGTGTTTTATAACTTATATGTTTATGCACATGTTCATTTACAACCTTATATTAAAATTTAACTATCACCTTTAATAGACATCTACACATAATTATATAACAAATTCACACATTGTTCAAATGGATAACATGTATCACATGTATTTTGTAATTTGAAATTTCAATCTAGATTCATTTTTTTTTTTAAAGTAACAAAACAACAAATTTTAAAAACAAAACACAATCTAAGATCATCTAAGTTAATATTATAATAACAAGTGATCACATGAAAAATGTAACAACTAAACGCAAATGTAATTCAATCGTAGTTACATATTCATGAACTTAAATATGTAAAACCATCTATGATTGTTTTAAATAACACATGATCATGTAAAATGTACCTAAATATCACCTTTAATATCTACATCATAGTCATATAACATTCACACATGTTCAAATGCATAACATGTGCCACATGTCTTTTGTAATTTGAAATTTCAATATAGATTCATTTTAAATAACAAGTGACAAAACAACTCGAGTTTTAAAAACAAAACATAATCTAAGATCATCTAAGTTAACATTATATAACAACATGTGATCATGTATGCAAAATGTAACAAATAAATGCAAATGTACTTCAATCATTGCTACATATTCATGAACTTAAATATGTAAAACCATCTATGATTGTTTTAAATGACACATGATCATGAAAAACGTACCTAAATATCACTTTTAATAGACAATCATAATTATATAACATTCATACATGTTCAAATGCATAACATATACCACATATGTTTTGTAATTTTAAATTTCAATCTAGATTCATTTTAAATAAAAAATGACAAAACAACTTGATTTTTAAAAACAAAACATAATATAAGATTGAATCTAACTTAAAATTATAACAACATGTGATCATGTATGAAAAATGTAACAACTAAATGCAAATGTATTTCAATCATTGTTATATATTCATGAACTTAAATAGGTAAAACCATCTATGATTGTTTTAAATGACACATGATCATGGAAAATGTACCTAAATATCACATTTAATAGACATTTACACCTAATTATATAACATTCATATATGTTCAAATGCATAACATGTACCACATGTGTTTTGTAATTTGCAATTTCAATCTAGATTCATTTTAAATAACAAGTGACAAAACAACAAGTTTTAAAAGAAAAACATAATCTAATATCATATAAGTTAACATTATAACAACATGTGATCACATGCCAAATGTAACAACTATCCAAAGTTTAATATCATTCAATAAAAGTAAATGTAGTTCAACTATCCAAAATGTAAAATATGTCCAAAATTTATATCATTCAGTAAAAGTAAATATAACAATGTATCTAGTGTTACAAGTATCAAGTTATATAGAAAATTAAATATAACATGTACTATAAAAATACTAGATCAAATAAAATGTTGTGTGCATCAATTAAAAAGAGAATTTGGCCTCAATGTATTTTCCAGCAGCCTCTTTGTCCTATCATCTGAAGAATGGGGAACCTACACAACGTGTAATTGCATATATCTACACATGTATAAGAAATTTATGTACATGTATTAAAATTAAAATTTAATGTTTTAAAATTGAATGAAAATGTAGAACTTCAAAAAAAAAAAACCATGCAATACCTCATGTAGTTCCCCCTCCATTGTCCCATGTTGACCCTGCATCAATGCATCCTCTAGGATAAGTTGTACAATATACATGTACAAGTATATATATATATATATATATATATATTAAAATTTTAAAAAATTTCAAATTTCAAATGCATAAACTAATGCAATAATATTAAAAAAAATGTTAGACAACTTCTTCAAATTATTTGGATGTTCCTATCCCCATCATCGACTATGTTGCTAAAGTCCTTGGAGAACAGAAATCATCTCCACAAACCTAAAATTCAAAAATTTTAAAACTGTAAAATAACTGAAGATCTATCTCATTTTTTAATGAAACTTTCACTTCAATTTATAACTTGAAACATAAGTGAAAAATTTAATACTTGTGAGAGTGTATTATTTGGCACATATCCTAATAGAGAATAAGAGGGTGGCTCCATTGCAAAAACATCGGATGAAAGTTGAATATGTTAACATTTAATTATATACATGTGTACACAATTATTTATTTTAAAAGTATACACATCATGATAGTTCGATGTAATAATAGAATAATAATTGTACATCAAAATCATGAACTCTTTAAAAACACTAACATTTCCCAAAATATCATTTGGATTAACAGAACCTGAACCTTGGACCGTTATATTATCAAAATTCAACATGCGTGTAAACTAAAAATGGTGAACATATGATATAATTATGTTAGAATAACACATATAGACAAACATATATATATATATATATATATATTACATTAAAATATCCACCCTAACCATTAACACATACCAATCCCACGCCCTATTCCTCATGAATAATTAAGTCCTACCAACCATTGCAAAAATGATTTTCATATGTTATACTCATGTTTTCTATCTCATCACTTGTATTATACACAAAATTAGCACGTGCATTATCTCGTGCTCTCTGTCGATTTAGAACAATATTAATTCCACCAAGTCTAGTCTGAACATTGTCTATGATGTCATCCCTTGTTTGTCGACTAATTTGAAAAGTGACATCCATATCTTCTTGTCAGATTACCAAAGGTGGATAAGGGCGAGGAAACTCAGTATGACTCTTTGCTCCCTTACGGTCACATAATCTACCTTTCCCAGGACCAAAAAAATTAGAAAGAAGGTAATTGTAATTGGATTTCATTCCAAAAAACAATTCTGCACAAAATAATTTTTCAAAATAAACAAGAACCTCGTCATTCCATGGTAGTCTTCCATAGGTTGAAAGATGCCTATCATACAAATGGCATGCTATATTAGGGTGCTTGAAATATTGCACCTTCAGAATCTTTCTTTTCAGCCCTTCTTTGAAATTAAACATAGATTTTGTCATTTCTTTTGTAACCCCGTTTTTAATATCGTACCATGTATCGGGACCCACTACTGCTTCCTTTATTTTCCTCATCACTTCTAGAAAAGTATCAGTGGTTGGCTCAAGATTTTTCTAAACATATAAAGGTGTGTTTAGAGAGTGTGTAACTATTTGTAAGCTTTCTCGACTCTCTGCAGGGAGTTTAAAAGATACACGATCTTTCCTCAATTTCGAATAAAGATGTTCGCACTTTTGTAATGTGCATCGTTGGATGTTGGTTTCCCAAGGTAAATAATTGGGAATTTGATAAGGATAATTCATGGTTGGTGTACAACCTTCTTGAATTACGCAATCTAGCCTACGTCTTTTTCGAGCAACATTTTCACCCTCTGCATCAATATATAAAATTATGTATAAATAAAAAAACATGTGAACAAATTTGTACAAATTTTATTTTTAACCATAAAAAATATATATATAAATAATTTAACAAATTAATAATTGAATGATAATAATATTTAGATTTATGGCCACCTTGAGATGGCTGAGCATCATCATGCCCACCCAGATATGGTTGAGAACCAGCATGACCACCCATTGATTGGCCACCACCCATTGTTTGAGAACCATCATGACCACCCATTGATTGGCCACCAAGGGGATGTGTACCACCACCCTCATGCGATTGTCCACCACCTATTGATTGGCCACCAGGAAAATGTGTACCACCACCACCACCCTCATACGACGAGAGAGAATCTTCACAAAAAAAATGTGAATTTCTAATCAATTCAAATATAAATGCATGTACATACACACATATGATTGAGTATATTGTGTGAGCCATGGTCAGGCTCCATTGATTCAGTAGATACTCTTTTCCTCCGAACTCTTAAAAAATGAAATTTATTAAAAAATTAATTTAACTCACTAAATTGATAAAAAATAAACTCCATCTGTATACATATATGTATGGGGATAATATTATGTATTCCATAAAAAATAAATTCCATATGTATACATGTATGTATGGGGATAATATTATGTATTCCATAAAAAATAAATTCCATATGTATACATGAATGTATGGGGATAAGATTATATATTCAAATTTCATTTAAAAACCTGCACATTTAAGATAAATACCTTGAACATGATGGACATCCCCCGATCCATGATCTCCCTCTCTCGTAGAGGCATAGGACTCTATTTGATGTTCACCTCGAAGAATCACGTGGAAAATGATCATCCTCCATGATATATATATATATATATATATATATATATATATATATATATATATGATGTTTAAAGCCTTGAAGAATCACATGGAAAATGATCATCCATGATATATGGATATCTACAAATACATAGATACATGATGTTTAAAAAGTTACCTTGTGTATTTACAATTATTTTTAAAATTAATGTTTAAATTTTTTTCAAAAGAATTCAAAAAATTGGTGTAATTTACACAAATTGATGTAAAACACTAAAATTTATAACAATAAATTGATGTGTAAAACTCACTTGACTATTTAAATAAAAATTTGTTAAAGTTGTGCACATTTTCAAAATTAAATGCAAAATTTTCTAAAACATGAAGTTCACCATGTTATGCTTACATAGTGGGTCCACATTTTGAAAATTAAATTCAAATTTTCTAAAACATGAAGTTCACCTATTTGTTCTTACATGGTGGGAGCGCATTTGGTATATAATTGAAAAAAACACATGGCCATTAAAAATGACACATTTATAACTAAAAAACACACACATATCAAAGATATCTTACAATGTCCATCAATAAATTTTTATGGAGAGCATCTCAACACTAATTCATATTTGACAGAAAAATCTTGAATTGGCATTGCCCCACACAATAGATCACAAAACATCTTATTAACATTTTCACAATGTATTATACTAAATGATTGAAATTGTCAAACAATATTGTTTGTTTTTCCATGCAGTTGTTTTAGCCTCTCTTTCTTAACTTGGTACATGCCTTTCATCTAGTTGCACACAAGTTCAAAATTGGTGAAAACTACGATTCTATTGGATCCATACTACCTAGTTGTTCTCAAGCCTTCTATCAATGCAATATAATATGCTTCATTGTTTGTTGTTCTTCCAGGTATATTCATTTTCCCTTGGAGGAATTTGTTAGTCGCAATATTGCATAACACATAGGTAATCATTGCTTTCCATGGATTGGGATAAAAAGAAACATCTATGCATAATGTCCATTTTTCAACAATGTTTAGTGGGCTTTTTGATCCCTTAAAAAAAAATCAATAAAATATTAAATGAACATTAATTGCAAATGCCTTAAAGTTTATGGGAGAATTACATGTACAGGGTTTCCAAAAACACTGGGACCGCAATAAAATATTAAATGAACATTTATTGCAAATGCATTAAATTTTATGGGAGAAATGACATGTACATGGTTTCCAAAAACACTAGGATTGTCCCTACATTTAGCTAAAAGTTTTATAATAGTTTACTGCCAATGAAAATGAGTAACAAAACATCCTAGCCATTATGATTGGTGAGGTGATAGTGGACCCCTATGAGGTGATAGACATAAACCTGCTATTTTATTAATTATAACATGCTAAAAAATTTTGACGTTACTGAAGCAGTCATAAAAAGTGGAACACAAGGAGTGGGAGAACCACCAAGATTTTCCAGCTAAGTCTCCTAAGTGTGATGAAGAGTTTGTTGAACTTAAATCTCTTTATTTACTTACCCTGAGGATGTGTACTGATTGTGGGATTGTCGTGTTGTTGTTATTTTATATTAGTGTTTATGGCCTTGGTTCTACTTCCCATTATTACCATTTTCTAGCTATGTGAATTTTAGATTCACTCTAATCCAATTAAAGGAGATGTATCTTATTTTGGAACACTTTGCAAAATGGTTGTATTCATATATGAGAACATTCATTAAATTAAAAAGAAAATTTATTTGTAGTTTATATTCTAGATATGAGTCCAATTGTCAAAGTCAAGTCCAATAGAATTTGGAATTACATTTGTAGTTCAACTTCTATGTGGGTAGAAGTGCAAGCATAAAAACCTTATTCTATCTCGTTTTCCTCTAAAGTTTATATTTAATCCAATTATTTTTTTGGAGAGATAGGAATAACCTGTAAAGTTTCGAGTTTTCAAAGGTTGAGAAGCAGAAAAGTAAGACAAATACATAGCAAGAAAAATTTTGTGACCTGTTTCTCTAGGTGAAATTTAAATTTCCATTAGTCTAGGTACAATCCACAGGAACCAAAAATCCAAGGGCCATTTCTAAAAACAAAATCGACATCACTCTGCAATTAAAATTGGAAAGGGAGTTTGGGTGAACAGTACACTAGCTGGGCGCATAGAGTTTGGGTGAACAATATGCCAGTTGGCCGCATAGAGTTTGGGTGAACACCAGGCCTGGAATTTCAAATCCTTTATGTCGTCAAATGAAAATTTGATGACATTTTTTAATTTTTCATGCCTTTCATTTTACGTTTTACCTAAATTTGTGAGTGTCGACCTCTTCTTTAGAAAACACTCTTTCAACTACTCTTGCATCTCAATTTTCATTAATCTCCCGATGAGAGTGGCTTGTTTTTTTCTAAAATAGCCTATCTGTTAGGATAGAATACAACCATACTTTTAAAATTTTATAAACCTAAATTTTATTTTTGTTTTCATTTTATTTTTTAATTTTCACTTTCAACTTCATTTGTTTCTTCATATATATCATGATTATAAGAACTTCCAAAATATTCATGTAATTGTTGTCCACATGAAAATTATGGGTTTCTTCACGCATTTTCTAATTGCTTTGCTAAGTCTCAAAAATTTACTCTTTTGTACATTCATACATTTCCCTACTTGTAGTTGTATCTTTATCTTTTCTAAATTAGCCTATGTGTTAGGAAAACATACAAGCATACTTTTAAAAATTTATAAACCTAAATTTTATTTTGTTTTCATTTTATTTTTGAATTTTCACTTTCAACTTCATTTGTTTCTTCCTATAGATCATGATTAGAAGAACTTCCAAAATATTCACGTAATTGTTGTCCACATGAGAATTATGGGTTTCTTCATGTATTTTCTAATTGCTTTGCTAAGTCTCAGAAGGCTACTCTTTTATCCATTCATACATTTCCCCGCTTGTAGTTGTATCTTTCTCGTTTCTAAATTAGCCTACGTGTTACGATAGCATACAACCATACTTTTAAAATTTCATGAACTTAAATTTTATTTTTGTTTTCATTGTATTTTTGCATTTTCACTTTCCACTTCGTTTGTTTCTTCATATAGATCATGATTAGAAATTCCAAAATATTCATGTAATTGTTGTCCACATTAGAATTATGGGTTTCTTCACATATTTTCTAATTTCTTTGCTAAGTCTCAGAAGTTTACTCTTTTGTCCATTCATACATTTCCCCACTTGTAGTTGTATTTTTATCTTTTATAAATTAGCCTATGTGTTAGGATATCATACAACCATAGTTTTAAAAATTTATAAACCTAAATTTTATTTCAGTTTTCATTTTATTTTTGAATTTTCACTTTCAACTTCTTTTGTTTCTTCATATATATCATGATTAGAAGAAATTCCAAAATATTCATGTAATTGTTGTTCGCATGAGAATTATGGGTTTCTTCACATATTTTCTAATTGCTTTGCTAAGTCTCAGAAGTTTACTCTTTTGTTCATTCATACATTTCTCCAATTTTAGTTGTATCTTTCTCTTTTAAGACATTTGTAAATTTATAACCACCTATATAAAAAAAGACCCTAACAAAGAGAAACATTTACAACAAACAAAAGATTTTATTATCAGAAAAAAATTTACAATCAAGCTTACTACCTCTTCAATCTAAGGGGCTTCATAAAAATGAAAGAGACTTCACTATGTTAACTATAATTTGGTTCCATAAACCAATACTATTATAATACACATGATAAATTTTACTTAGATAAATTCGGTTTTCACATTCTCCTTTAATCAATTTTTTTTCATACTCTAAAAAATTAATATACCAACATAGAGTTACTATAATTCATATAAAAGATGTTAGAATGTTGATATTAAATAAATTTTATTGAGATAAATTTGGTTTTCACATTCTCCATTAATCATTTTTTTGTCATACTCTAAAAAATTAATATATCAACATAGAGTTTGATGCAGGAGCATCAACCCACGCAAATCAAATTTATTTTTTCACGCCTTCCAGAAGTCGACATGGCCTAAAAGACAATAGTTTCATTAAATCTGTATTATCGATAGAGTTTGTTGAGTGATTTTAGAGATTTTATGAGGAAATATCGGATCTGGAATGATCCAATCCTCTTTCCTCCATTCGATATAAACTATATTCTTCGTGCATTTGTAGCAGAGGCCAGACACAATGTAACATCAAATGCGAGAGGGTGATCTGGCTTGTATATGCATGTTGTAAATCAAATTTGAGATTAAAATAAATCTGGTGTTTATTAGCGTGAATTTTGTCATTGTGTAAACGAGCTGTATTGGTTGTTGAATTTCTGTGTGACTGTGCATTTTTTTTATAGATCGAACATTCAGTTTATGTTATGTACAAGCTTGAATCCATGTAAAATTCGTTACATTGTGTATAAGTTTTTTTTTCCCTAGCCCAAGGTCGTGATCTGCCTCCTTGGCACTTGTTACGGTGATGCATAAGGGTTCTTCTAGCTAAAGGTCACAATTTCAGTTGGAATATTAAAGGATGTTATCATACATGCCTTTTCCAGTAAATGCAGATGCGCATTTGATGCGTTTAAGTGGAGATCATTGCCCTGGGATATTTATAGTGTTGCCGGAAAGTTTACTTTGCCTTAAACTATGATGGAGACGGACATCTTCCTTAATAAACAGAGAATGTGGGTTCCTGGTGTTAAATTCAAATGATTTGAAAAACTCTAATGTGATAGTGTTGGATTGAAATAGCGGATTAGATGACGGTTTTGACACGTAGATAAATAAAGATATTTGTAATTTTCCGAGGATCCCAACATCAGTTTTGAGTTTGTGCACTAGAGAATCATTTAGTGAACGGGTTCTTGCTAAAGAGGATATAGAGTGCGGCATTTATCTGTCTACTGATGATGACGGTGTTGAATTGCGAGAGCTTCCTTGTAGTCATCGTTTTTATTGTACATGCATCGATAAATGGCTACGAATTAAGGCTACACGTTCGTTGTGTAAATAAAATATGATACAAAATTAATATCAGGTGCATTAGGAAGGATTTAGTGGCTGCATAGTGAACTATTTCGTTCAGATCATGGGCCCATAACCCAGAGATCCACAATTTGTGAAAATATGCAGTTTATCTGCATCAAAGTGGTATCAGAGCTGGAAAAGGTTTCTTGTGAGGAAGAAGAGGTATAGTTATGTTAACTATATGTAAAGCTTGTGGTTTTTTTTATATTTTATGAAGGTAGCAGTAGAGGAAGGTGAGAGGATTGCAGCATCTTAGAGCAGGAGTGCTCAAATGGTTCCAGAGGAGAGAACCGGAGAGATGCCGCAAGAATAAGCTCGGAGGAGAGAAGCTTGGTGAGGTATCTGGTAGCAAGGAGGACTTCCTATTGCAGAGGTTTTGTTGCAGCTCACAAAGGGCAATTCCACAGAGGATGTGGGTAGAATTTCTCAAGAATGTTGTTACGAGAAGATCACAAAGGGAAATTCCACAGAGGATGTGGGTAGAATTGCTAAGAAATGAAGAAGACATATGACCAGGAGGTCATAGAAATTTTGTACCTCAGGAGTCTGACGCAAGAGCATCAACCCGCGCAAATCAAATTTATTTTTTCACACCTTCCAGAAGTCAACGTGGCCTAAAAGAAAATAGTTTCATTAAATCTGTATTATCGATAGAGTTTGTTGAGTGATTTTAGATATTTTATGAGGAAAGATCGAATCTGGAATGATCCAATCCTCTTTTCTCCATTCGATATAAACTATACTCTTCATGCATTTGTAGCAGATGCCAGACATGATGTAACATCAAACGCGAGAGGGTGATCTGGCTCGTATATGCATGTTGTAAATTGAATTTGAGATTAATATAAATCTAGTTTTTATTAGCGTGAATTTTGTCATTGTGTAAATGAGCTATATTGGTTGTCGGATTTTTGTGTGACTGTGTGTTTTTTTTATAGATCGAACATTCAGTTTATGTTCTGTACAAGCTTCAATCCATGTAAATTCGTTACATTTTGTATAAGGTTTTTTTTTCCCTAGCCTAAGGCTGTGATGTGCCTCCTCGGCACTTGTTACGGTGATGCATAAGGGTTCTTTTAGCTAAAGGTCACGATTTCAGTTGGAATATTAAAGGATGTTATCATACAAATGATGCCTTTTCCAATAAATGCAAATGCGCATTTGATGCGTTTAAGTGGAGATCGCTGCCCTAGGATATTCATACTGTTGCCGGAAAGTTTACTTTGCCTTAAAATCTGATGGAGACGGACATATTCCTTAATAAAAAGAGAATGTGGGTTCCTGGTGTTATATTGAAATGATTTGAAACACTCTAATGCAATAGTGTTGGATTGAAAAAATAGATTAGATGACGGATTTGACACGTAGATAAATAAAGATATTTGTAAATTTCCGAGGGTCCCGGCATCAGTTTTGAGTTTGTGCACTAGAGAATCATTTAGTGAACAGGTTCTTGCTGCAGAGGATATAGAGGGCTGCATTTATCTGTCTACTGATGATGACAGTGTTGAATTACGCGAGCTTCCTTGTAGTCATCGTTTTCATTATACATGCATCGACAAATGGCTACGAATTAAGGCTACATGTTCGTTGTGTAAATAAAATATGATACAGAATTAATATCAGGTGCATTAGGAAGGATTTAGTGGCTGCGTAGTGAACTATTTCATTCAGATCGTGGGCCCATAACCCACAGATCCACAATTTGTGAAAATATGCAGTTTATCTGCATCAAATTGGTATCAGAGCGAGAAAATATTTCCTGCGAGGACGAAGAGGTACATTTATGTTAAAGATTTGTAAATCTTGTGGTTTTTTTTATACTTTGTGAAGGTAGCAGCAGAGGAAGGTGAGAATATTGCAGCAGCTCAGAGCAGGGGTGCTCAAATGGTTCTAGAGGAGAGAACCAGAGAGATGCCACAATATTAAGCTTAGAGGAGAGAAGCTTGATGAGGTATCTAGTAGCAGGGAGGACTTGCTATTGCAGAGGTTTTGTTTCAGCTCAAAAAGGGAAATTCCACAGAGGATGTGGGTAGAATTGCTAAGAAATGAAGAAGAAATATGACCAGGAATTCATAGAAATTTTGTACCTCGGGAGTCGAATGCAGGAGCATCAACCCGTGCAAATCAAATTTATTTTTTCACGCCTTCCAGAAGTCGACGTGGCCTAAAAGACAATAGTTTCATTAAATCTATATTATCGATAGACTTTGTTGAGTGATTTTAGAGATTTTATGAGGAAATATTGGATCTGGAATGATCCAATCCTTTTTTCTCCATTCGATATAAACTATACTCTTCGTGCATTTGTAGCAGAGGCCAAACACGATGTAAAATCAAACGCGAGAGGGTGATCTGGCTATTATATGCATGTTGTAAATTGAATTCGAGATTAATATAAATCTGGTGTTTATTAGCGTGAATTTTGTCATTGTGTAAACAAGTTGTATTGGTTGTCAAATTTCTGTGTGACTGTGTGTTTTTTTTATAGATCGAACATTCAATTTATGTTCTGTACAAGCTTGAATCCATGCAAAATTCATTACATTGTGTATAAGGTTTTTTTTTTCCCTAGCCTAAGGTCGTGATCTGCCTCCTCGGCACTTGTTACAGTGATGCATAACTGTTCTTCTAGCTAAAGGTCACGATTTTAGTTTGAATATTAAAGGATGTTATCATACAGATGATGCCTTTTGCAATAAATGTAGATGTGCATTTGATGCGTTTAAGTGGAGATCGTTGCCCTGGGATATGCATAGTGTTGCCGGAAATTTTACTTTGCCTTAAACTCTGATGGAGATGGACATATTCCTTAATAAACAGTGAATGTGGATTCCTGGTGTTAGATTGAAATGATTTGAAACACTCTAATGCGATAGCGTTGGATTGAAAAAATGGATTAGATGACGGATTTGACACGTAGATAAATAAAGATATTTGTAAATTTCCGAGGGTCCTGGCATCAGTTTTGAGTTTTTTCACTAGAGAATCATTTAGTGAATAGGTTCTTGTTGCAGAGGATACAGAGTGTTGTATCTATCTATTGATGATGATGGTGTTGAATTACGAGAGCTTCCTTGTAGTCATCGTTTTCATTATACATGCATCGACAAATGGCTACGAATTAAGGCTACATGTTCGCTGCGTAAATACAATATGATACAGAATTAACATCAGGTGCATTAGGAAGGATTTAGTGGCTGCGTAGTGAACTATTTCGTTCATATCGCGAGCCCATAACCCACAGATCCACAATTTGTGAAAATATGCAGTTTATCTGCATCAAAGTGGTATCAAAGCGAGAAAATATTTCCTGCGAGGACGAAGAGGTACAGTTATGTTAAAGATTTGTAATTCTTGTGATTTTTTTAATATTTTTTGAAGGTAGCAGCAGAGGAAGGTGAGAAGATTGCAACAGCTTAGAGCAGGAGTGCTCAAATGGTTCTAGAGGAGAGAACCAGAGAGATGCCGCAAGACTAAGCTTAGAGGAGAGAAGCTTGGTGAGGTATCTGGTAGCAGGGAGGACTTGCTATTGCAGAGGTTTTGTTGCAGCTCACAAAGGGCAATTCCACAGAGGATGTGGGTAGAATTGCTAAGAAATGAAGTAGACATGTGACCAGGAGTTCATAGAAATTTTGTTCCTCGGGAGTCTGATGCAGGAGAATCAACCCGCACAAATCAAATTTATTTTTTCATGCCTTCCAGAAGTCGATGTGGCCTAAAAGACAATGGTTTCATTAAATCTGTATTATCGATAGAGTTTTTTGAGTGATTTTAGAGATTTTATGAGGAAATATCGGATCTGGAATGATCCAATCCTCTTTTCTCCATTCGATATAAACTATACTCTTCGTGCATTTGTAGCAGAGGCCAGACATGATGTAACATCAAACGCAAGAGGGCGATGTGGCTCGTATATGCATGTTGTAAATCAAATTCGAGATTAATATATATCTGGTGTTTATTAGCGTGAATTTTGTCATTGTGTAAATGAGTTGTATTGGTTGTCGAATTTTTGTGTGACTGTGCATTTTTTTTATAGATCAAACATTCAGTTTATGTTCTGTACAAGCTTGAATCCATGTAAAATTCATTACATTGTCTATAAGGTTTTTTTTTCCCTAGCCTAAGTCCGTGATCAGCCTCCTCGGCACTTGTTACAGTGATGCATAAGGGTTCTTCTAGGTAAAGGTCACAATTTCAGTTGGAATATTAAAGGATGTTATCATACATGCCTTTTCCAGTAAATGCAGATGCACATTTAATGCGTTTAAGTGGAGATCATTGCCCTGGGATATTCATAGTGTTGTCGGAAAGTTTACTTTGCCTTAAACTCTGATGGAGATGGACATCTTCCTTAATAAACAGAGAATGTGGGTTCCTGGTGTTAGATTGAAATGATTTGAAACACTCTAATGCGATAGCGTTGGATTGAAATAGTGAATTAGATGATGGATTTGACACATAGATAAATAAAGATATTTGTAAATTTCCGAGGGTCCCGGCATCAGTTTTGATTTTTTGCACTGGAGAATCATTTAGTGAACGGGTTCTTGCTACAGAGGATACAGAGTGTTGCATTTATCTGTCTACTGATGATGACGGTGTTGAATTATGAGAGCTTCCTTGTAGTCATCGTTTTCATTGTACATGCATCGACAAATGGCTACGAATTAAGGCTACATGTTCACTGTGTAAATACAATATGATACAGAAGTAATATCAGGTGCAGTAGGAAGGATTTAGTGGATGCGTAGGGAAAATTTTCATTCAGATCGTGGGCCCATAACCCACAGATCCACGACTTGTGAAAATATGTAGTTTATCTGCATCATAGTTACTATAATTCAGAAAAAAAATGCTACAATGTTGATATTAAATAAATTTTACTTAGATAAATTTAGTTTTCACATTATCATTTAATCAAATTTTTGTCATACTCTAACAAATTAATATACCAGCATAGAGTTACTATAATTCAGAAATCATATGCTATAATGTTGATATTAAATAAATTTTACTTAGATAAATTCAGTTTTCACATTCTCCTTTAATCAGAGTTTTGTCGTACTCTAACAAATTAATATACCAGCATAGAGTTACTATAATTCATAAAAAAGATGCTAGAATTTTGATATTGAGTAAGAAAGAAGCAATATTTTCTTCTAGAATGGCGTAGTAGTGGGTACAATGGGATATTATTTTTTACCAAGCTTCTAATGTTGTTGGTTTTATACTCGTGGCCTCTAGTTTTAATTTGAGGAAAGGCCCAAAGCTTAATTTGAGGAAAGGCCCAAAGCTTCAAATAATTAATATATATAGAGACATCCAGTTACTATAACTGGGACAACATATGTCAAAATGTTGGATATTGAATATTGAGAGAGAAAGCAACAATATCTTCTCATGGAATGATCTAATGGTTGATACAGTGCGATGTTATCCTCCACCAAACTTCAAATGTTCTTGGTAGGATACCAAACTTCAAATGTTCTTGGTATTATACTAGTTGTCTCTAGATTTAATTTCAAAAATTCAGAATGATGCTTGGGCTCACAAATGCCCCTTTGGATTAATTTGGCTAATGTTGGACATAATCCTTTAATATTTTTGTTCGTATAAATAAAATTGTAAATAATTAGGAGAATAAGAAGATAAAATGGCTCTTGGATAATGAAACGAAGAGTCACTTAATTGTATAAATCTGATTGAACATTAATAGAAATAACATCTAATGGAGTTATGCATTCTGGCCTCACAAAATCAAATTCCACAAGAAGACAAAAGAGAATTTCTCAAAGAAACTAGAAATATAGTATCTAGAGACTTGGTGCAAGAAAAAATAAATCTAAATAAATTGAATATACAATTTAACAAGCTAGAAAATCAATTGAAAACTGAACGAACTACATAAAGACTCATAAAATATTAATTAGTTATTTAAAGTATAAATTAATTGTTATGTCTCAAGATTCAAAGGATAAAACTATAATTTCATCTATACTTAAAGAAAAGGATAAAGAAATCAAAATTCTTAGATAAAAAAATCAAGTTTCATATCGAAGAAAAGTGTTAAATTTGACAATTCATTCATAAATTCAATGAAGAGATAGAATTTTATTTGTTAGAAAGATTAGCCTCTAAAGCATTAATTATTGATTTATAAATAACCAAAGAAGGATTAGATGTAGAGCATATTCAGAAGTTTACAACATTATTAGAAATAATTCAAAAAGAATTTAAATTGGTTGAAATAAATGTCAAATGGAAAACATCATAGATGGTAAAGTTAGAAGCACAATCTCAAAAAACAAATGCACTACTAGAAAATTCCCATTCAAGCTTGGGTTTGAAAGATAAAATCATTGCAAATGCTAAACATAAATTAAGCTCGAAGAGATTAAGAAGAAAATTAATTAGGAAACCTCTGCAAAGAAATATTTAGTTGCAGTTGAACACTACATTGAGAACGAATTATGGTGGCTACACAAAAAATAAAATTCCATTTCAATGTGTGTCAGTACCAATTTGTACCAAAGATAGCAGAAACCATTTCAATATGTACCAAATATAACAGAAAATAGGCATATTTATGAAAGACCCTCCCTGGCAGGTGACAGCGGTAACATGGTAGGATGAGTGTGGGACTAATTTAGGCTATTTTCTAATATTTTATAGGATTATCAGCTGACGGGGAAGTTTCAGACCTCTGTTAAACAACTAGTGGACAGTGTGGATGAATAATATGATCCTATTGTTGTTAAAAAACTAGAAAATAAATTGAAAACTGAAAGAACTACATATACGACTCATAAAATATTAATTAGTTATTTAAAGTATAAATTAATTGTTATGTCTCAAGATTCAAAGGATAAAGCTATAATTTCATCTCTACTTAAAGAAAATGATAAAGAAATCAAAATTCATAGATAAAAAATCAAGTTTCCTATTGGAGAAAAACGTTAAATTGGATAATTAATTCATAAATTCAATGAAGAGATAGAATTTTCTTGGTTAGCAAACTTTGCCTCTAAAGCATTAATTATTGATTTAAAAATAACCAAAAAAGGATTATATGTAGAGCATATTCGGAAGTTTAGAGCATAATTAGCAATAATTCAAAAATAATTTAAATTTGTTCAAATAAATGTCAAATGGAAGACCTCATAGATGGTAAAGCTAGAAGCACAAACTCAAAAAATAAATGCACTACTAGAAAATTCCCATTCAATATTGGCTTTTAAATATAAAATCATAGAAAATGCTAATCATAAATTAATCTCGAAGAGATTAAGAAGAAACTTGATCAGAAAACCTCTGCAAAGAAATATTTGGCTGGAATTGAACACTACATTGGAAACGAATTATGGTGGCTACACAAAAAATCAAATGCCATTTCAATGTCTATAGGCAACCAACATCATAAAATAAAAAATAACCACTCATAATTACCATAATTACTATAACTCTCTACCTTCATCTGCGGAAAAAGAAATTATCGTTGGGAAAATAAATATCGAGCAACCTTCTCTGCTCCACTTTTCCCTGTACATCACCCAATGTCCGCAAGTAGTTCATAGCTAGAAACCATCCTGAGTTTGTATCCATCCCTATGGTAACTTACCTACAGTATGGACTTAGTCTTAGTCCCTGGTCTTATATGAATTAAGCGTTGGCCATCCCTCTGAACATGTTGCCCCTGACATATACATAAACAAATGTAGGACTTTTTGTTCTGTATTTGTAAGTGACTCCAAGGTAGAGAGTTTTTCAAGTGACCCGGCTTAATTCCCAACTACAATAGATGAGAAATGGATCCAAAGTCTGAGTAACGCAAGAACCAACCCTGTATCTCACCCGCCTAGGGATCTAGCCTCTGTTTATTCAAGTGGGTAAGTAGTTTTTGACCACTGAATGAAGTCAACATTGGTTCATGTCATCCCATCTCGAAGAAGCGAATAGTTGTTAGGCCACATGTGAACTAATGTGGCTCAAGAATCTCCTAACAGAGATTGGAGTAAAGGTGAAAATTCCTTTGGAAATGCATTGTTACAAGCATGCCTCTTATATACTCCTGTCAGTTTCTATATTTTGTGCACATCTCCATTTCATTTCAAGATGATAAGGTTCTACATGTCCTTCCCATCTGGGATGAGGATTCGCAAGATAGGTAGGGTAGCTTGGTGAAAGGTGAATTCCTTGAGTCTTGGCGGTAATCGTGAACAAAACTAGAAGTAGACGCATATAGGGGTACTTTGGGGCCCATGAAAGGGAGAAAAAACTTGATGAGTTCTCGAGGAGTGGTCTCATCCTCATAGCATTAATTCATATTCATTCCTAAACCATTCCCCTTGATAGTTTCTCTCCCAGAGATGACGGATCGAGACCTGCATCTTGTTGTGTATCGCCTTGTGGGCTTGGCATATAGAAATTTCCATTCAAGCTTGGATTTGAAACATAAAATCATAGCAAAGGCTAATCATAAATTAAGCTCGAATATTTTAAGAAGAAACTTGATCAGAAAACCTCTGCAAAGAAATATTTGGCTGGAGTTGAACGCTACATTGGAAATGAATTATAGTGGCTACACAAAATATAAATACCATTTCAATGTGCGTCAGGGCCAATATGTACCAAAGATAGCAGGACCATTTCAATATGTACCAAATATAGCATAATCCAAGTAGAGTTATGAAAGACCCTCCCTGGCAGGTGACAATGGTAATATGGCAGGACTGGTGTGGGACTGGTTTAGGATATTTGCTAAGATTTTAGAGGATGATCAACTGATGGGGAAGTTTCGGACCTCTGTTAAAAAACTAGTGGACAATGCAGATGAAGTCTATGCTCCTATTGCTACTAACTTACCTACATATGTTTACACAAATTTTATGATTTGCTACTGAGAACTGGAAGAATACATATGTTTACACAGATTTTATGAGTTGCAACCGAGAACTGGAAGAATACCTGGAACCGAGAAAGTGGACGAACACGTCGAACTGAAAGAATACCTGCAACCGAGAAACTGGACGAATAAGCTGAACGAGCACATTGATGCAACAAGGAGACGAGGATGTAGAGAAGACCCTAGGAATACTGCTAAAACCTGCAAACACTACAAAAAAATAGAGATTAGCAATAACGCACAAAAAAAAACACAAGCCAAAAAAAAAAAAACACACGTCCCAGTGCACCACAAGCGAAAAACACACCTCCCAACGCTCTCCAATGGTCATTTCCAAATACACACCTACAAGTTCACGCAAACAAAAAATTGTTGGAAAAATTCTTGTGGCCTGCAGGCCGCTATATTTATAAAAATGAAGCTCGGCCAAACTTGTTTAACAGTTCGGTCGAACTTTTAACGTCATTTTTTCTAACTGCGGAAAAAAATCCGATTACCGTTTCCTTCAACTTAAATGGTGGAATAAGTTCGATTAACTACGGAAAAATTTTGGCCGAATTGATTTCAAAATTTTGGCTGAACTTTTGAAAAGTTCGGCCGAACTTGTGGGAGATTGAAATTTTTGGGTGTGTTTCTTATGAAAGTGTAACCCATATTCATACATTCACCCTTAGTTGAAATATTTTATTATAACATTCAAAGGGATAAGATACATAATTTAGATGATGAAACATTAAAATCTATTTTGTTAAAATCCATCAGAGATGAATGGATTGACCTTCTCAATTTAATGGGAAAATGAGATGTTTCTCAAATTTCATTTGGAGAGATAATCTGTGATTTTTGTAAACATATTCTAAGGGGTAAGGCTAGAACTCGTAAAAATCCAAGAGATCCTGTTATGTCCAGAATTATTGAATATGCAACTAGAACAGTAAGTAGAGCTTTGATAGGAAATTTGCTTGACAATTTCAAAATAGATAACTTTGGGAGTCTTGGTGAAAAACTAGATACCTTTAAGATAATATGAGAATGTCGCATTGTCTATTTTTTGTCCCATATGTAAGAAGAAACATGCCTTGAGAGAATTTTCCCTTGATAGTATAGAAATTTGTGTCATATGTGATGAAAATCATAATATAAAGGAATGTCCTTCGATACCTAGTCTTAAAGATGTTTTTCAGGATGAGGCTGGAACAAGCCAAGTTGAATCTCTTTGTTTTATTGCTAAAATACCATGCAAAAATTAACAACCAAATATGACTCAAGATTTCAATACTCAATCATATGCACAACCATAAAACAATTGGACTGCACCCATGCCTTAGCAACCTTGGCCCCCACAATCTCAAAATCCATCTTAGGCACAAGGTTGGAAAAATCCTAATGGAAAATATCCTCAATATCCTATATTCCAACAACCCTATCCTTATTTTCCACAACAATATTATCCTCCTCAACCAAACCAACCTCCTCAATTCCAAAATCCAAATAAAAAACTTGCATTACCATTTCCTCCAAAATCCAATCAAATACCTGCTCAACCACTCCAGAATCCAAATAATAAGAATAAGAAAGTTTTTTATAAGGTTGAAGGAAAAAAATTTCGAACTTGTATGATAACCCCATTGGGTCTAAATGATGTTCAACTTAGATCTGGTAGGGTTTTTCAAAATAATCCTACGAACTGTTGCCATCCAAAAATATAAATAAGATGAGGTTCCTGAAAAATATGCAAATTATAATAAATAATATATTTCTCTAAAGGACCCTGGATGTGGGTTCTCAGCAATGAGAAGATGGGCCACTTGGACGCCATGTGGCAAGGAACTTTTCCACCCCATGTGCCTGCACATGGTCACCTGCCCGATGATAAATGTTGGAGCATGGCTCCCTTAATTACCACCCTCACTAGCTTTCACGCAATGTCCTTTAGCTGCTGCTCGTTAACTCGGTGTCAACCTGCACCCATGGCTCTTAAATCTGCCCTCAAAGATCATCTCGCCTCCATTCGTCTCTCCATCTAGCTCTCTGTGTTTTCCTCCTACATTTCTATCACACCCTCTGCTCTCTACTCTGTTTAGTCTTATTGTGGTTTCCTCTCTGCGAGGTCTCATTACAGTTTCTCCTCTGTTGCACCTGAGAGCATCCCCTCCCTATCTCAAGTTTTCTCTCACTCACTCAACATGCCAAGGTGACACAGAATGAGATGTCGTCGCGCTGGTGGGTGTGGCATCCCCTCCAGACCCCCTTCCTTGATTACCATTGGCAGGGAGGTGAACCTCTCCGTGGATTGGGAGGATTCGAGTCTAATCGACCCTATCAACCTCTCCGCTCAGTTTTCCCTTCATCTCCCAAGTCCCCTGCCTGAATCCTCTAGTATTCATCCCAAAAAGCACCCTCGAAAATCCACAATTCAGTCTGCACCTGTCTCCATTCCGCGCAAGATGAAAGCCCTGCTTGTGCAGAGCGCTTCCAGCAATATTCATAGTTTTAGTAGTGGCACAGTTTATCATAGTGGTCATGGCTCAAGCAGTAATGAGGACATAAAGGACGACGACACCAACTTACATGCAGCCTCCTCCAATTCGCCAGCTGCCCAGGTGTTGCCTCTCCCTCCTTCTTCTGTCCACGAGCCTAACAGGGAGGAGGACGAGTCTCTTTATGCTTGCAGAATCATGGAAGAAGCTCCCAACCCTCCTGAGAAGAATGACGGCCTACCTTAAGTCCAATTGATGGGTGCTCACCTCTTACTCCAGCATTCTTCTAGCGTTATCTAGTTTGCAAGTGTTTTGGAACTTTTTTCTGTTATGTTTCATTATCAGTCTCAAAACTAGACAAGCTGGTTTCCAATCTTAGGCAGCTCCTAATACTCTCTACTTATGGGTTGGTTTCTCCACCTAAGGCAGTCCTTAATTTGTAGTTAAGTTTTCTATACTTCCCTCCGAAATTGGCTTGCCAAAATCGGAGGACGAGCATTGTAATGTTTTGTCGTGTATGATATAATAGAAGTATACTAATTTAGAAAGTATATATATATATATATATATATATATATATATATATATATATATATATATATATATAAAGGAATATGTTCCTATATAATCAAAGGATGAGAAAATAAAACAAGCTCCTACAAATCCCCTAGTAGAACAACCTTCTATTTCTTTGAAGGATCCACCTTATCTTGAAAGGCTCAAAATTGATAAAGAAATAGAAAGGAAAATTGTTTTACCAGATTATGATATGCTAGATGGACTTAAGAATGTTTGCATCAAAATTCCTTTACTCCAAGCTATAAAGGAAATACCAATATTTTCAAAAACTATTGAGGAGCTATGTATTAGGAAACCAGGAAGAAAAAAAAAAATGTCAAAAATATCGAATTGGTAGGTAAAATTGTTGATATTATGATGGGGAAACCTATTTTTCAAAAATATCTTGATCCAGGTAGCCCCATTGTAAAAATCCATATGAATGGCATTAAGATTCCAAACACTTTGATTGATCTTGGGGAATCCATTAACATTATGAGTAAATAGAAAATGGAGCAACTAAAGCTTCATAATATGAATATACTCCACCATTATTACAATTAGCAGATAGATCTATTATCAAACTAGATGGTGTATTAGAATATGTGTATGTTTCTATAGATTCTTGGGAATATCTTGTAGATTTCATGATTTTAACTCTCAAGAATAATTTAGGAGGCCATCCATTGATCCTTGGTAGACCTTGGCTAGCTACAACTGATGCATTCATAAGTTGTATATATGGGGATATGTATATCGCTTATTGGAATTCCACTAAGAAAAACAATAATTGAATTAAAAAATGAAATTTGGATAGATGATGATGATGAATACTTTGATAATATGAAATTAGTATATATTTTTTCACAATTAGACTTGGAGGATCAATTGATAAATTTAATGAATAAAAATTATTCTTCTTCTGACTATGAACAAGATCAAATTTTTTTAAGAACAATGCAATATTGAATATCTATCATCTTACCAAATGACTTTACATTCTATGGAAAAGTTTGGCAATTCTCAACCAGATTTTTTCTAGGAAAAACATTCAATATTAATAATAACTTGGAAAAGTTTCAAAATAAGAAATCAATAAATATGCTATAAAAACATTCCTCTGCTTATGCATGGGAATATACTGATATGAAAGGAATTGATCCTAAAACTTTTATGCATCATATTTATATCTAGGAAAATGTCAAACTAGTTAGACAACCTCAAAGAAGAATGAACCTAAACTGAGAGAAATTGTAAAAGATGAATTACAAAATTTATTGAAAAATAATTTCATTTATCCAATATTAGATAGTCAATGGGTGTCACCTTTAGTGACTATTCCAAAGAAAAATGGAAAATGGAGAGTGTGTATTGAATACAAGGAACTAAATAATGATACTTAAAAAAATTCATTTTCCACTTCCTTTTATAGATAAAGTATTAGATACCTTGGCAGAGAAGAAGTAGTTTTTATTTTTAGATGGTTTTAGTGGATATAACCAAATCAAACTTACACCAGAAGATAAAGATAAAACTACTTTTACATGTCCATGGGAAACATATGCTTATAGGGTAATTATATTTGGATTATGTAATTCACCTGCCACATTCCAAAGAGCAGTTTTAGGTATCTTTTCTAATCTAATTCATGATTGTGTGGAAGTATACATGAATGACTTTATTGTGTATAGAAATACTTTTGAGGAAGCTATTGAAATTTTGGAAAAAAATCTTATTACATGAAGCAAACCTTTCATTAAGTCCTAAGAAATTGTTTATGATGTTCAATGCAAGGATTGTTTTAGGCCACCATATTTCAAGTGATTGAATTAAAGTGGATACATCTAAAGTAGAATTAATTTATAAAATTTCAATTCATGTTTTTCAAAAAGATGTTAGAATTTTTCTCCGATTTACTAGATATTATAGAAGATTCATAGAAAAATTTATAAAAATAACCTCTTCACTTTTAAAAATTCTTATGGAACTCTAACTGCTAAAAAGCATTTGAAAAAATTGAATATTATTGAAGCACCAATTCTAAGAGGACCTAATTGGTCTCTCCCTCTCCATATTTCTATTGATGCTTCAGATACAGCTTTAGGATCTATGTTGGGACAAAAATATTTAACTCCTTATGCTATATATTATACAAGAAAAATTTTGACTACAGAAGAGTTAAATTATACTATAACAGGAAAGGAGTTTTTAGTTATTGTACATGCCATTAGTAAGTTTTTTCATTATAACAATGGTTATGAAACTTTTATTCATATGGATTATTATTTGATTAAATATCTAATGAACAAAACAATTACTAATGGTATAATTACAAGATGGTTGCTATTATTACAATAATTCAACATTACTATTCTTGATAGACCAGGAAAATAAAATGCAGTTGTTGATTTACTTTCTAGAATGCAGAATAATAATGATGATGTTATTGTAAGAGATAATTTTCCTGATGAATATCTTTTTGCAGTATATACTAAAACACCTTGGTTTGCAGATATTTCCAATTATCTATCTACATGAAAATTACCACACAATTATCAGTAAGGGAAAAACAGAAAGTTGTCAAAACTATTGCACCTTATTCTTGGATCATGGAGAGTTGTATAAAACTGGACCTGATTTGATCATTCGAATATGTGTTCTATAAGATGAAGTACCAGAGATTTTAAAATATTTTCATGACGAGCCATGTGGATGAAACTTTGCTAGAAAAATAAATCCTACAAGATCATTTTTTGGGGATATTATTGGTCATCTATTTTCAAATATGCCAAAGGATATGTCAAAAGATGTGATAGTTGTCGAATAATGGGAAAACATATGCCATTAGATGAAATTCCTCTACAACCACATGTACTTGTAGAGCCTTTTGAAAAGTGGGCTCTAGATTTTGTTGGACCAATAAATCCTCCATATAAATAGAAAAGGTATATTCTTGTTTGCACATATTATGTTACAAAATGGGTAGAAGCTAAACCTATTTTATTTGCAACTGAAAATTTTGTAGTTACATTTATTTTTTAGGATATTTTTACTCGTTTTGGTGTTCCAAAAGAAATTGTAACAAATAAAAGTACTCAATTTACATCCAAGTTGGTGAAAAAGATCATGGAGAAATATAAAATCAAGCATTGGATTTCTACTCCATATCATCCACAAGACAATGGACAAGTGGAATCCACCAAAAAAGTACTTAAAGAAATTTTAACCAAGACTATGCATTTGTACAAGAAGGATCAATGGGCATAAAATCTTTCAGAAGCACTATGGGCATTGTTATCACCCATAACTTTTCAGTTGGTTGAACATGTCAAGTTCGCAGGTAGTTTGTTTAGGGTCTAACAAAATCATGAAATGATAATTTTTATGATATAGTGTGAGTTTTTAGGTTACTTCAAGTTGTTATGGGATGTATGTAAGTCATGTCAAAAGGAAAAATCTGAATTTGATACTTAAATCAATCAAATGTGTCAAATCCCTACAGTCATATTTGATTGGTAGTTTAGAATAGATGAAGAAGGGTTTGAAAATAAAGGTTGTAGAGGAACCTATCGAAGCTATTCACAAAGAACCTGTTGCTAAATGAAGAGGTAACAATGAAAAACAGATATTTTTGTCTTATTTCATTATATCTCACCTTCAGGTACACTCACGAAATTTTTCTAGGCTGAAAATCCAAATTCTATGAAGTCTGTGGGCAATTAGGCAATTCTGCAGCGTGTCCTGGGCTTGAAGCCCAATTTTTGCTGTGGAATTGTTGAAGATGTCTTTTTGGTTCAAAACCACTAATTTTGGCTTGGCTAAGGGGCTTTAAGGCCTGTATTTAAATGTTTTTGATCAACTCAACACCATCCACTGGTAAGAAGTAGCAGATGTACAACACAGGTTGCCTAAATTGCTTCACTGCAAAATCTCAATGCAAAAGTGACTAAAAAGCTTTGTTTTTGCAACAAAGCAAGTTTTTGGAAATGTCCAAAGGATAAGGAAAGTTTCCAAGGTTTTTTCACCATAGGAAATGTCAAAGGGTATCAAATGCAGAGGTTTGCTGAATGGAAAAACTTGTCATAAGAATGGTTTGTAGATTCCAACTCATCATGTTGCCACATCATCAACATGACATCTCCTAAAAAATAGGAAGAATAGCTTCATGAAGACAGTGAGGGTATTTATGTTTTGATTGTGGTCATTGTTTTTGAAGCACATGATTCATTTCGATGTAGTTGGGTTATCCTTTAGATAAAGATGCAATAAATAGGTGGTTGACTTATGTTAGGACTCTAACTCCTAAGTTAGTAGGTGTTAATTTCTAATTCCAAATATCTAGTTTATGGTTAGACTAGGTGGAAGCAAAAGAACTTAATAATCTAGCCATTTGGCATATTCGAGGTAAAGATGGGATGCCTATTAATAGGCAATATTTTGATGAATGAAGGGTTGGATAATATTGTACTACACTACTACTTTGTAAAAGCTTTCAGTTTCAGTAATATACAGTGAATGTTTTTGCCTTCTTCACCTGAGATTCGAATGAAGTTTTCAATGAGTTATATGTCTTGTATATTTCACGTTTAATATATGTAGTTAGTTTATATCTAATTACTCATAACTCATGGAAACATACTCTTACTTTCTTTAGATGTTAAACTATTGTTTTCTTCCTGTGTTGTGTAATGTGTATCATCTTTTCATTGAAACTTCCATTTGCCTCAGTTTCCACAAGAAGGATTATTTCATTGAATTGTCTGATGTTGACTCCATTTGCCCAATGGTAGCAATTCCTTTACATTTTCAACCTGCAATCAATCATAATCAATTTACAGTCATAGTGTTAGTCATCTAATTGAGTTTTCATTGAAAATCATAAGTTACATTAAGAGAGCCCTCTCAGACTAAAGAGCCTAATCTTCAATTCAAAGTTGGTTTAAATAGTTACTCTAAGTTGTTTGTTGGAGTAGCCCATCAGTACCAATTTAGAGATAACAGGCATATCGGACCACATGGAGAAACACAACTCAACATACCCCTTATGAGATTTTCTATGGGAAGAAATTTTTGCTTCCAATTGAATTCCAAGTGGGGACCTTCAGAACAACTGCTAAATTTGGCCTTGATCTATCAAAAGCTCAAAACAAAGACTAGCACAATTGAATGAGATAGATTAGATTCGACAAGATTTTATCCAAAGAACCAAAATAATTTAACAACAAAGAACAAGATGGAATGAAAATTGTATCAAGACTAATAAGTTTAAGCTAGGTGACTGAGGTCCTTTTTTAATTCCAAATTTAAATATTTTCAAGGAAAGTTTCAAACTCACTGGCTTGGTCCTTGTGTGATAGATATTGCTTATGAAAATAGAGCAGTTAATATCCAAAATATTAATGATGAACAAGTTATCTTCCTTGTTCATGGTCATATATTAAGATTTTGTCATAAACCAATAACAAAGGAAGATTTTGTCAAATATTTGCAAGAAAATTTTGAATTTAAGTTGGTCAAGAAAGGAGATTACTCTCTCTCTCTCTCTCTTTATATATATATATATATATATATATATATATATATATATATATATATATATATATATATATATATGAAAAACAACAATGTTGGCATGCTTATACATAAAATATTGAATGAAAACCAAGGGTTATTGGAAATTTATATTTTCTTAATAAATTTCTCTGCTGTCCCTTTACTTTTTACATCTTCTTTTCTAATGTAATCACTTCAAAAGAAATACTTCTAAAGACCGGTTTTCTTCACTGACCACCAAAGAAACAACAAAAATAAAGTGTCTTTTCTTGATTGAACAAAAAATAATAAAAAACATAATTTATATCATTCTGCAGCTGATCTTGAATTTTGCAGCCAAGTTTCAATTCTACTTCTACATCAACATAAAAAAATCCACAAAAAAGGAATATCAAATGAATCCACAAGCAAAGGAATGTAGGATGTTGAATTATTTTTCATACAAAACATTAGGTTTTAATGCATGGGATGATTTTATTAAGGAAAATCTTGAATTATTAGAATACCTTATAAGTCTGTCGAAAATCATGCTCATTATCATAACCATGATACCCCATTCCATCATCATTACTCAATTGGTCACATCAAATATGTTCAAAATTAATACATCCCACCAATCCTATGAAATTGGATCTAGAAATCGTAGGTAATTATAAGATAAAATAGTCCTATCATAAAACAAATTCTCCATGAGAACTTGACTCTGCTATCATTTTACTCCACCTCATCGCATTTCTCTCCATTCTGAAACTCGCACCATTCAAATTTTCTCATTCTCTTTGTATCAACCTTCCATCATCCCTGTCAAAAGGAAACAGTTAAATACTAAGACATCTCCTCACAATGGGTATCATCATCTGGTCTGAACAAAACATAATCAAATTTCTTCAAGCATACCTAAGAGTCCGAGAAAAGTTTCAACAAGTGGGGTGGCTTGGTTCTTTGAAAAATTTGATCTGCATGAGACAAAGGTCAGTAAATATTTTGCTGAATATTTTGATGGGGTTGAAGCAGAAATTGGAGACATCAAACTTATTTTCACAGAGTCTACCATGTAATAACCTACGAGATTTTCCAGAAACAGAGAAAGTTGGTTCAAGAATAGGAAAATCAAGGAGAATGACTAGGTAAACTTCCTCAAAGAACCAAGTATGGGTATATCCATTTTAGAAAAGGGAATTCCAATTAAAACACTAAAAGGGAAATGGAAAAATTTATTGTTGGTTAGCCAAAAAAAATTAACTTGTGAAGGAAGGTTTGGAACTATTTTCTTCTACCATGCACGACTCTTGATATAGTATACAAAGCGAGTCGAAATCCATTGATAATTCCCTTTACCGTCATGGACTTATCAAAATCCTTAAAGAGGTGCATTTAGAAGCTAAGGGGGAAATTGGTAAGATTTCCTAGTTCGAAACCATGTTGTAGAAATACATGAGGAATAAACAAGTAGGATGTTTAAAATAAGTCGACTAAGTTCAGTGTCAAACCCTAACCATGAAGAGGAAAATGAATAAGAAAGTATAGAACATAATGAAACAGAGGCACCAGAAGAACCGTTTGAGGATGATACCCCACTCTATTAGTATTATGAAAATTTTAAAAGGAAAAATGAAAAACGGGGTCTTATAAGAAAGAAAGCGAGACTAAATTCTAAGCTACCTAAAGTAAGTGAAAAATAATAGAAGAGAAAACAAGAGATTAGTAAAGGAAAAACTCAAGATATTAAAGGATCGGGAGTAAAACTAAGAATAAGTAGAAGAATTTCAAAATTGTTATACACAATCTTCAAATATGATTGAGCTTGAAGAAGAAGGATATAAAACACCACCTCAAACAATGAGTCTGATGAGGAAAACATTACATATTGACCTAGTTCAACATAAAATTTATGATTATGTGGAATCCTTGGAACAAAGAGAACAACAAAAGGAAAATATCTCTTAGAATCAAGAAAATGAAGTTGATGAGACTTTTCTAGCATAAAAAACTCCTGAAAAAGAACACAGAGTTGAGGATTCCTTGAAACATGACATATATGAGCTAGAAGTTCTTAATAAACATCTTACACAGGAAAGGGAAGAAACAAAGATTAAAAAATGAGATATTAAGAACTCGGAATGATAACATACTTTTTCATCTCTACCATTGGTACAAGAAAAATAAGAAACTCAAATCAAAAATTAAGTTCTTTGAGAATAGAATCAAGGGATTACAGAGTAAAATTTTGATGAAGAGACCAAGGGTTACCTTCAACATTAGAAAGAGAAAGGAAATAACTAGTCTATATGTGCTTGCACAGGCCTCAGAAATCATACATTGAAGCAAAAAGAAGAACCAATTTTGAATTTTGGATGCATGAGGACATGCAAGACCTTTGGTGTGAGGGAATGTTGAAGTCTGAAATTGTTTCCTTTTTTACTACATTTTTCCCTCTCCCTTGTATTTTTGTGATCATTTTTGTAGTAGTCTCAACATGTTCAAGGTTAATTCAACTTATAAAAGGTATTAATCATCCGTGTTTTAGAATCTATGTTTCTTTATGAATTATAATGAAAACATTCTTGCAATTATAAAATCTTGATCATTCCACAGCTAATGTTGAATTCTACAGCCATATCCATTATTAGACAGGTTGCAGTAAATCAATAAAGGGATGAAAGGTATCTGAATATGACATATTTTCACTACATGGATTACCACCTATTGGAATGACTTGGCAAGCTAGGGAGATAAGGAGATCTAAGATTCAAATCCAAATTCAAACTCTAGGCATGACGGTGCAACAGTCAGGAAAAGAAAAGCGGGATATCACGACGACATCAGGCGAGCGTGAAAAATACCTGTTAGATTATGAGGATATGATTCAAGAAGAATCCCTCATGATTTTCCATTTCAGTAGAAAATCATGAGGAGATAAAGTTCTAATTTAAATCTATTTCCTAGATGGAAGAACAGTTTCATTGTTATTGGCATAGGACTCTTGAATTATTTTAATGAAGAATTGTATAAAATCCATAAGGAGAAACCAAAAAGGAAGTTCAAAAGTTAGGTACGATGTGGTTCATTTCAAATGTTATGAAAGTCTATTTTGAATTAAAATAATCCTTTGTTTTCAATGTGTGGCTAAGCAATCATTTAATCAGTAGCAAGCTTACACTCATGGGAAGGCCCACTGGCGAGTTGTAAGAATAATTATGTTTGTTTCCATTTCAATTTTCTCATAGCATGGTAGTTTCATGAAGATTTTCCTACTTGAATAGTTCATTTAATTCATGTTTTAATAAATTGTTTTTTTGATATTTAGAGCACTCATAAAAGAGAAATACCAAAAACATTTGATTTTCATATGCATTTTCCTTCTGGCAATTTAGTTTCATTACTCAGTTAATTTCGTAGATAGTGAAAGAAATGTCCTTTTAAAATTAATTGTGCACATGAGTAATCATTTGGAGTTACAAGTTCTCATTTGATTTGGCTTCTGCAAGTAATTCATTAGCATTCCTTTCTGCAAAATCTTGTTAATTTATTTTCTTTCTGTAATTAGAAATCAATTTTCCTTTTATGCAATTTCCTTTTTTACAATTAATGTAGAAGTTCCTTTCTGCAAAGTAGTGTTTTTAATATTGCAAGCAGCATTAAAATCTTATTCCTGCAAATCTAGTGTTAGTGTTTCCTTTATGTAATTAAAAATAGGTTTTAAATTCTGCAAGTAGACTTAGATTTTCAATTCTGCAAGCAATATATTTCAATCTAGTTAAGTATTCGGGTTTTCATGTAACTTTGAATAGAAATAAATTGTGCATAATTACTCTCTAAATCTCATTTAAACATTTGTCCATATGTAGAATCATTCATACTTAGAATAATGTAATCTAAAGATATAATTCCTAGCATATATGGTGCACATACACTTCATAAGTACACAAACCTTGGTTGGCAGTTAATGAAGTAATTTAAGGTCAATTAAATTACCTAACAACCCCTATAAAAATATCCGAAAAGTACGTTTGTAGCGGAGGTCACTAGCAGAGGTGGGCGGGCAGATGTTTTAGCGGATGTTTTCTGGACGATGTGTCTAAAATCTATAAGCGCACCACTGCTTTACTATCCATACAAGAAACTGTATCACATAGAACATGGTGCACCACGGAAAAAATATTTTTATAAAATAAAAAAACATGGTGTGCTAAATTAGACAACGCACTCGTCCTTGAATAATAGATAGCGCCATAAAAAGTTTAACTTTAAAAAATTGGAAGTGTTATATACACCCGCAACATGGATGCCCTTCATGTAGTAAAACACCCCAGTGCATACCAAGAAGGAGCAGCAATATAGTTTTTAAATTTCAAACCAATGTGGTGATATATTCCAATGATGCATCAGTGTTGTAAATGTATTAAAGAGCCCCGAGGAGTTTTCTAAAGGACACCTCTACAAAATTTTCAATTTAAAAGAAAAAAAGAGTGGTGTTACAGTCAAACAAAGAATTGGTGCAATACATGTATTAGAACGCCCCGTGGTATCTTAACAAAAGCATCGCTATATATTTTTTAATTAAAAAAAAAATGATTCTCTTGGATATCTTCAACACCAATGCGGTTATAATAATGCACCAGAGGAGGGTTAAATAAAAAAAATCCTCCCGGTCGTAAATTTCATTTTAACCATTTACAATGTTGGATAGCTCTGAAGCATTGATGCCACTCTTTCCTCATGCAAGCGCCCTGACATCAGTTCATCTCTTGTTCACCATCCTTCTGTACCATGCTCACTACCTTAATTTCCAAAATTTTCAAACCGTGGTAAAAAAAAAATTCTCCATTACATGTCAACAATGCCTCCCCGACAATAAAATCTCTAGGTAATGTCTATGTTTCTCTCTAATTTAATTTTTTAGTAGATTATAATTGCAAATTGGCTTAAAAATTCTAATTTTTTTGAAAAAAAAAAAATCCTACGGATTGCGCTCGATATGTTCGACTCACACCGATAGCGATGCACCCTGTAAATTTACAGGGTGCACAGTTGTTCGGTGTGTGAACATAACACACCACTATTGTTGCGGTGTGTTTCACAAATGAAAATGCACCTGGAAAACTATAAATTATACGTCACTGAGTACAATTTTTAGGTTATTCCCAGTGTGTTTCTATTTAACAAATGCATTGTAAAAAATATATTTAAAAATATATTTATAGCTCAGCACTTTTGATAACCTGAACATTTTGTACCAGTGTGAAAAGGTTATACGTTCGCACCGGTGCATAACTGTGACACACCACGATGAAAATTTAAAATTTTGAACCAACAATGTTGCGTCATAAATATGTGTGCACTAATGCCAGTGCAATTGTGTTTGAAAACGCACCAGAGCCAGTGCATGAATGTTTTTTGGGCGCACCGATGAATTTTTTTAAAATTGAAAGTTATGTTTCCATATTTATAAATACATTTTTCATTTAACAAAAAAAATTTCATTTTATGTATGAGGGTGATGTATTTTATATTTCAATCATGTATCAGACAATTCAACAGAGGGATCAACAACAAGAGTAGGAGAAAATGGTGGACTAGTAAAAAATGGTTTGACCATGGGAGGCCAGAGAGAGGGAGAGGGATTTACACCCCTACCGTATTACTGCAGCGACCCGAGCGCTCTTAATGAATGTAGGCCTCCTCAAGTACTATGAGGAGCTACATCCATAAAGGTTCAAATTGTCTTATTAGTGCATCTGATCCACCAATGGAGTGTCCAAGAGCAGGGTTTCCATGTTGGTCCTCAGGCATGTTATAGGCCCTCTGAGGAGGACATATACTTTATCACTGGCATATCCATGAGAGGAGAGGAATTTCCCCAGTTACCTGATGTCCCCCATGGGGTTGCAGCTTAGAGTCATTTTTCCTACACTCAGATATATGTCGGGCCTCATGTAGTCTATCCAGCATATTTTCAAGTGTGTGTTGGACAACTATTCATTTCTTCTTTTGTTGCACAGGAGGTTAGGTGTCTCTTGTTATTAGTCACCACCATTGCACACTTTATTGGTGATGGGAAATGCATTAGTTTCCCTGTTTTGTATTATGTCAATTTTTATATTCAGGCACCACATTGTATCATATGGTCTCCCATTTTTTGAGGCAGTTTTGTATGGCTTTAGATATATTTCATGCGATGATACATGGGAGGGTAACCTTCCCTTTCACTTCAGAGTTTTTTTTGTTTATTTTTTGAGAGGTTTCCAGAGACGAGGCCTACATTTGACCATCACCCGCCTAGTCTGGTCACTGAGGTCTGGTTTCACATGTGAGGGCAGATGATGCCTAAGAGGGGCCTACCAGAGTATTTGGTTAGGATTTCCACCCAAACACTAGCTCTATTGGCCAGTGAGGATAACCATGTGTTTATCTTGTTTTCGTTTATTGGTTGGAGACAGTGTCCCAACACCCTCTTCACATCCGCTAAGCCTCCAGATGATAGAGGTAATATTAGTGTCTTCTTTAAATTAATCTAGTTTCATTTTATTGTTTTAATTAATTAGAATAAAATTTATTCTAGCATGTTCTTTAACTTGTTACAATTGATTTTCCTAATCCATCCCATTCATGTTGATTTGGAGGTTGACGTTTCAAACCCACAACTATGGTTCATCATCAGGATACAAAAGTATATGGAAAACTGATCAACCTTAGTATTTGATCAATAGGGAAATTTTATTAGGGTATTGTGAAAAATAGCGAAAAATGAAATTATTAAGTATTTAATGCATATATTATAAATTGAGTGATTATGTTATTAATAAAATTATCAAATTGATATGATTTAAATAATTTAAATGTTTTACAAATATTAATTAATATATTTGTTTATATTATTAAAATTAATAATTCAATTGTTGTTATATTATAAAATAATTAATGTATTATATATATTTCAGAAATAATTAATGCATTCTTAATATATTGAAATTAATTAATATCATAAAATTATTTGAATGAGTGATTTAAGTCAAATAATGAAAGGCTTTATTATCAAATTGATTAAATTAGTGGGGGTATTAATGATGAATGGTACTTAATCTAAGGGGTTTCAAAAGTTCTATATTTGGATGTTAATGTGGGGATCCAATTTTTGCTTATGATTCATCCTTCGTCATTGTTGAGGTTTTTAGGATGTTTATTGATTTCAATGGCCTCTCTAAATTTTCTATGGAAATAGTGGTCAATTTTAGCAAGGACGCGGGTTTTCTCAATGCACATATGATATTTGGTATTATAGGAATGCTCTGCTAGTGCAAAGTTCTTTGATTGATTATGTTTTATGTCAGTAGAGCTTTCTAGGATACAAGTGTTGAGGAACAACCAGCCTCCCCAATATATGGAATTCTACAAGAGAAAGGAATTAAATAAACTCCTTTTTGGCATTTATGATCAATGAGATCTTTAACATAATTGAGGCGACTGCAGATGGTATTTATAGTTTTGAAGTTGGTCATGATGTTATCTTTTTCTAGGATATGGGAAATTTTGTCTGTGGTCCCAAGAATATACGAAAGGTTCACTTTTCCAATGAAGTTAACCGAATTTGTATTCTTATTTTTATGACAAGTTTTTTTGTTAGCTTTATTGAGAGCTTTAATGGCTTGATGTTTTAACAATGTAAACTTTGAAACAAGAACTGAAACTAGTACCCACTTTTTCGAGGTAACAAAAAATCATCTGATTTTGAAAAGTGTTGATTCAAAATACCCTTTTTTAAGCATATTTTTGACACTTTAATTTTTCTTATATATCATGTATGAACATTTTTTTTTTAAATGTTAGTGATTTTCATGTTAATTTTGAAAAATGTTGATGTAGCATCGCCCCCTTTTTTTAGAGAACTTATTTTTGACACTTTAATTTTTTTAATATATGAAGTGTGAATTTTTTTTTAAAAGGTCAATGATTTTCATGTGGATTTCTGCAAATACGCATGAAATATCATTAAATTTTTTTAAGGCATATTTTTGACACTTCAAATTTTCTTATCTCCTAAGTAAACGTAATTTTTTTAAAATATTGATTATTTAACCATTTTTCAAGTTGTCTTAATCCTCTTAATATTTTTTGTCCCTAGATATTTGATTTTCAAGGGTTTTCCAAATTTTTATTTTTTGTTTTCGTTTGTAGTGTTTTTTTATAATGAATTTAAAAAAAAATAGAGTTAAAAAAATAATAATAAGAATATCTTAAGGTTATGATTTCTTTAATATTTATATATATATAGCTAATATTTCAATACACACAAAATAATTGTCACTAAAAAATAATAATTCTAAAAATTCGACAAAAAATAAACATTTTACATATAATTTTTAGAATTTTGGCTTCTATGATCCATTGTATATATTTAGAACTCTTTCGGTAATAATCACATGCAATAGAACATCGCGGACGTGTTTCGAAATAACCAGTGTGGTTCATCATCGGGACTAGGAGAGAGATCAGATCCAGACGTTGAGTTTAAATAGATGTAGAAATGGCTAAACTAGTCGTTATGATAACATCTAGTTTGACTATGAAAATTAAATTCAATTAGTAACGGCTGGTTTTGTTGAGATTCAACAAGAAAAATTCAGCACCCACGCCTAGTGCATTAAGCACCTATACTAGGGTGGGGCCCAAAGTGCTATTTTTGGTGCATGTCTATTTTAGTTATCCCTTAATTAAGATGGACAATAAACTGTAATCTATTCTCAATAATAACTTGTAATAGTAAACTGAGAGTGATAAACTTAGTTAGCTAGTGGATTTAGAGTTAGAGGTAGTTGTTGAGGCATGTAGAGTAATTATAGTTGTAACAGAGTTCTAAGTGCAATGGTGCATTAGTTAATGCAGGTTGTAATCAGTTTAACTCATATAAGTGAGTTAAACTCGGTTATGCTCGCTGTAATTGCTTGATACACTAGTGAGAGATAAATTTAATTAAATATTAATTAATTCACAATCAGTGATCTCACATGCAACTGAGGATTTACTATTATTAGCTGCATGCATGTTAGATCCAATGAAGACCCAGTAGAGATCTAGGTGAAAGGGAAGTTGACTATCAGTTATAGGATTATTGGGTTGCACACATGCAACCAAGCACCCATTGGAGTTCCCATGATACTTGCGCAGTCAAGAAAGGCCATAATTCCTATCTTTTAGGGATTGCATTCATCAGGGATTGCGCAAGCAAGGCAGGCTGTATGGAGGTAGTAAATTGGCTAAGCATTGGTGAGTTTTTGTATGATAGTGTGAGACAATTAGCTGAGTATTGGAGGGCTCTTGTGAGAAGAGTTTTGTATTTCATTGTTTCATGATCCATGCTGAATATACAATAAAATATAGTGGGGTTTTGAGAAGCAAGCTTTCCCCGAGAAATTATGTCTTTTGTGTTTGATTTGATTCTTCTTTACTTCATGTGATTAGTGATGGTTTTTTTTTTTTAACTCCGCAAAAGATTTGTAGAATTGATTCAATATTTAACTTTAGTACATTGTTAGATCGGGTGAATCCAAGATATACATGCATGTTGTATAATTTCTACATGGTATCAGAACACAGGAAATCACAATAGTGGAGGATTTGAGTTTGTGACTGGATAGAATTCGAATTTTTAGAAAGCCTTTCTTGGTGCTATATCTGATTCAAGATCAAAATGGCTTTCAATGGCTTGAGGTTGGATTATGCACTCGAGGGAAGCTCAAACTATATTTCTTGGAAAGACAGGATGGAGGCAGTACATGAAGACAATGGCTTGAAGGAATTCATTGACAATGATGTTCCTAAACTCGTTGTGACAAATGCTGCAAATCTTGATGCATGACAAAAGAAAGTGGCAAAGGCGAGGAGGATCATTTTGGAGTGAGTACAAGACCACATTGTCTCAAGCCTCCATGGGAAAGCCACACCATATGCAATGTGGAAGGCTTTGATGGATCTATTCCAGAGCAGCAACAACCATAGGAAATTGGCACTCAAAGATAAACTCAGGAAAATCAAGATGAAGAAGGGCGACTCCATACCAAAATATCTAACAAATTTTGTCCAATGTCAGGATGAACTAAGGAGCGTTGGTATAACTATTGCTAATGATGATTTGGTGAGCTTGGCTCTCTTAGGACTTCCCAAGAGTTGGCACAATTATCAAGACTCTGTCAATGGAAAGGAAAATATGTCAGATTGGGAATCACTGTTGTCGGATTTAGTGCAGGAGGAGTTCAAATGGAACACCAGAGATGGATCTTCATCTAAGAATGAAGATGAAGAATATTGTGTTTTGGATGCCAAGGAAAAGAAGGGGAAGGGGAAGAAATTCCATTCCAAATCTGATTCCAAGAATGGCTAGAAGCAGGACATGTCCAAAGTGAAGTGTTTTCACTATCACAAGCATGGGAATCTTGCTACTAACTGTCCACAAAAGAAGAAGAAAAAAAAGGCTATAGGATCTGCAGTTGGTGAGGCTCTTGCCTCGCAATTTTAGATTGACTTCTCATTGATCGCATGCATGGTACCAAGAGCATTGGGATCTATGTGGTATTTGGATAGTAGCACTTCCTTTCACGTGACGAGAGATGAGGAACTTTTCAATGACTTGGATGAGAAGGATCTCCATATGCATATTAAAATGGGCGATGACAGGCGATACAGTGCTACCGAGATTGGTACCATTACCTTCCAGAGGCAGTTAGGTAAACCATTTCAATTAAAATATGTAATGCATGTACCAGGTTTGAAGAAAAATTTAGTCTCAGTCGCAATGTTGGAGGATAGAGGCTATGATGTTGTTTTTAGTGAAGGAAAATATTTCATGCGACATAAAACAACATGAAAAGCCAAGAGGATAGGGATTCGAGTTAAGAATATCTACAAGTTAGAGGTATATGGTTGCGCAGTAATGATGGGCAAGACGGATCAAGTGGTAAGCCTGGATGAGGGTGAATTATGACATAGGAAATTAGGGCATCTTCACCATGGAGCCTTGAAAGTCATGCGGCAGATTTCTACTGGTCTTCCGAGGGGTACACTTGCACAATCAGACACATGCAAGGGATGTACTATGGGAAAATATGTAAAGCCCACCTTTCATGAGAAGGAAAACCGATCTTTTGGGATCGTTGAGAGAGTTCACACAGACGTGAGTGGACCATTCTTTGTTGCTTCGACAACAAAACATCAGTACTCTGTAATATTTTTTGATGAATTTTCTTGTAAGTGCTGGATCTTCTTCATGCAGAAGAAAGATCATACATTCTCTAAGTTTCTTTAGTTTAAGGCACTGGTGGAGAAAGAGTCAGGGAAGCAAGTAAAGGCTCTTAGGAGCGATAATGGTGGAGAATACATCTCTAACAAAATCCAGAACTTCTGCACCAAAGAAGGAATTCGAAGAGAATTGATAGCGCCTCATAACCCACAATAGAAGGGGGTCACGGAGAGAAAGAACAAAATGATCATGGGTGCAGCAAGAGCGATGTTGCATTATCAAGTCCTACCGATGCATCTATGGGTGGAATCATGCAACACTACGGTATTTGTGCAAAACCATTTTCCTCATAGGATACTTGGCATGAGTACACCGGAAGAGGATTTCACTGGTAAGAAACCTAATGTTTCACACTTTAAGATTTTTGGCTCATATGTTTATGTGCATGTGACCAAGGATGCCAGGAAGAAGCTTGAACTGATAGGTGAGATCGAGATTTTTGTGGGGTACACTGAAACACCCCATAATTATCGTGTGTATTTTCCAAACAGCAGAATGACTGTTGTGCGACGGGATATAAAATTTGATGATGAGCAATCCATGCGGTTGTCCCTTGAGAGGGAGATGGACTTGCATGCAGAGGAGGAACTGTTGGTTCCCAAGGATGATCCTCAAGATGCAAATCAGCCACATGTGGACTTTCATGGAGTGGAGGAAAAAACTCATGCAGAGCCATCCATCAAAAATGGTAGAAGGCACACCACGGAAGCTGATATATTGAGACTTGATGTTGTGGAGAATCTAAGAGCCCCTACTTCACAGCGCAGACAGACACAGTCTCCTAACTGATTTACTGGATACATGGCTCTTATGAGAAAATGTATTGTGACTAAACCATCTTCCTTTCAGGAATCAATGTGGAAACCAACTTGGGTTGATGCAATGGTGGAGGAGTATGACTCCATTGTCAAGAACAGTGCATGGGAGATTGTCCAAAGACCGGTCGACAAATCGGTGGTTGGATCGAGATGGATCTACAAGGTAAACCAAGCTGTTGATGGAAGTGTGGAGAAATACAAGCCCGGATTTGTGGCCTGGGGATTCTCACATATCGATGGGATAGATTATGATGAAACTTTTGCACCTGTTGCAAGGTACTCTTCCATAAGATCCATCCTTGCACTCTCAGCATAGATGAGCTAGTGCATTCATCAGATGGATTTGAAAACTACGTTTCTTAATGGGATCATTGAGGAAGAGGTGTACATAGAGCAGCTTGAATTTTTCGAGATCTTCAATAATGATTCGCATGTGTGCTGACTCAAAAGAGCATTGTATGGGCTGAAGCAAGCACCCTGTGCTTGGTACACTCGGATAGACGACTATTTCACCGTACTGGGCTTCACCAAAAGTGAAGCAGATGCAAACTTGTACCAGATTTTGGTTGAGGGTAAGCTATTTATTATTTTTCTTTATGTTGATGATGTAATTTTGACTGGTGATGAGCAGCTAATACACTCATGCAAGGAGGATCTTGCAAGGGAGTTCAAATTGAAGGACATGGGACTCCTTCATTATTTCCTTGGATTGGAAATATGGCAACGGGATGGTGAACTTTTTTTGTCACAAGGAAAGTATGCAAAGGAGATACTGGGTAAGTTTCACTTGGAGAGCTGCAAACCCATGGATACTCCTCTTCCAGGAAATTGGAGGAAAGATTATGCTACTTCTGGAGAGGTAGTGGATGTTACTGTCTACAGGCAGTTAGTTGGTTCACTGATGTATCTAGTTAACACAAGACCATACATTTGCTACGCAGTTAACCAGCTGAGTCAAGCAATGGTTAAGCCTACCAAGCTTTTTTGGAAGGCGTGGAAGCATGTCATGAGATACCTGAGGGGCACATCAAAGTATGTTCTATGGTACAGATGGATAGAGGGAGTGAAGCTTCAAGGCTTCAAAGATGCAGATTGGGTGGGCAGTCCATCTGACAGAAAGAGCACATCAGGAGGGATCTTCAGCATAGGATAGACAATAGTTTCTTGGTACAACAAGAAAAAATGATCTGTGGCACTCTGTTCAGTGGAAGAAGAATACATGGCAGCAAGTCAAGCTATATGTGAGGCTATCTGGATGAGAAATATCTTGCTTGGTTTGTTTGGTTCTCAGATGTATCTGACAATGATTCATTGTGATAATCAGAGTTGCATTAAACTCTCAATTGATCTTTTGTTTCATGATAGGTCAAAGCATATAGATATCTAGTACCATCATATTTTGTGCAGAGAAGGATAATGTTGCTTCAATACATTCCCACGGAAGATCAGGATGCAGATATTCTGACGAAGGTGCTCACCACGAGAAAATTCGAAGACCATAGAGACAAGATCGCGGTGAAGGATAATCCCTTTCTTGTTGAGAGGGAGTGTTGAGATTCAACAAGAAAATTTCAGCACCCATGCCTAGTGCATTAGCACCTCCACTAGAGTGGGGCCCATAGTGCTATTTTTGGTGCATGTCTATTTCAGTTATCCCTTAATTAAGATGGACAATAAACTGTAATCTATTCTCAATAATAACTTGTAATAGTTAATTGAGAGTGATAAACTCATTTAGCTAGTGGATTTAGAGTTAGAGGTAGTTGGTGAGGCATGCAGAGTAATTCTAGTTGTAACAGAGTTCGAAGTGCAGTGGTGCATTAGTTAATTCAGGTTGTAATCAGTTTAACTCAGTTAAGTGAGTTAAACTCAGTTGTGTTAGTTGTAACTGCTCGATACACTAGTGAGAGATAAAGTGAATTAAATATTAATTAATTCACAATCAGTGATCTCACATGCAACTGAGGATTTACTATTATTAGCTGCATGCATGTAAGATCTAGTGGAGACCCCGTTAAGATCTAGGTGAAAGGGAAGTTGACTATCAGTTGTAGGATTATTGGGTTTCACACATTCAACCAAACACCCATTGGAGTTCTCATGATACTTGCACATTCAAGGAAGGCCATAATTCCTATCTTTTAGGGATTGCGCAAGCAAGGTAGGCGGTTTGGAGGCAGTAAATTGGCTAAGTATTGGTCAGATTTTTTATGACAGTGTCAGAAAATTAGCTGAGTACTACAGGGCTCTTGTGAGAAGAGTTTTGTATGTAATTTTTTCATGATCCATGCTGAATATACAATAGAAGATAGTGGGGTTTTGTGTTTAATTTGATTCTTCTTTACTTCATGTGATTAGCGATTGTGTTTTTTTTTAATTCTGCAAAAGACTTGTAGAAGTGATTCAGTATTTAACTTTAGTACATTTTTAGATAGGGTGAATCCAAGATATACACGCATGTTGTATAATTTCTATAGTTTTATTATATTTTAGATTAAAATATTTAATTTATTTATTAATTTGTTAATTAATATATATATATATTATTTATTTATATATTTATTTATTTTTATTTATTTTATTTAAAAAAATAAAATCACTAAAAATAAAATGTTAAATCAAATAAAATTATGGAAAAAATGAATTAGAAAATTAGAAAAATGACCAATTTTATGATTTTTTTATAAAAATGATAACATTTGAAAAAAAAATAAAAAAATAAAAAAAAAAATTTCAATAAAATTTTCAGTGTTTAAAAAAAAATGATATTTCATCTTAGATACCCGCAAACATGCACGTTCAAAATGATAGACTTTTAGTGCCAAGTCCCTACCGAAACCCTGCTCGGTAGGGCCTTGGTACTAAAATTCCATCATTTTGAACAAGCACGTTTGCGGGTATCTAAGATGAAATCTGATCTAACCTTTTTAAAAAGATGTTATTTGTGTGATCTTGCCCAGATGATGAACCACACTGGCTGGTTCGAAATGCGTTGGCAAAATTTACTTAGATGTGATTATCACCGAAAGACTTTATATACATTTTATGGATCACAGAAGCAAAATTCGTAATATTGAAACCCTGCTCGGTAGGGCCTTGGCACTAAAAGTCCATCATTTTGTACAAGCACGCTTGCGGGTAATTAAGATGAAATCATATTGTCCTAATGATGAACCACACTACCTGGTTCGAAACGCGCCAACAAAATATACTTACATGTGATTATCACCGGAAGAATTTATAAACATTTTATAGATCACAGAAGAAAAATTCCTAATATAAAAAAATGGTATCTAAATACAACTAAGTTATTAAAAAACACACTTAAAAAATATAATTAAAAAAACAATTTAAAGAAAAAACATTGAAAAAATAAAAAACTATAAGAGAAGAAAAAAGACATTAAAAAAAAAAAAAATTTAAAATATATATATATATATATATATATATATATAATTTTAAAAAAAAAAAAACATATATAATTTTATTTTATTTTTAAATTAAAACAAAATACTAAATTAAAAACAAAATCATAAAATTTAGAAAAAAAAAATTTATTAAAATAAAATTTTAAATTTTAAATTTTAAAAATTAAAAAAAAAAATTAAAATTTAAAATTTAAAAATAAAATAAAAACAATTGGGTTGCCTGAGGGCAACCGTCGTGGGCTGACAAAGCTCAAAATCGGCTCCGGCCAACCCCAACAGGTGGCCCAAGGGGCGGTCGCCATGGGGCGACAGAGTTGGCCATGCTCAGCCATCCCACGACGACCACACCTTAGGCCACCCAGTGGGGCTGAGAGCCGATTCTCAGAATCGACTGCCCCCTAGCCGATTTTGAGAATTGGCTTTCAGCCCCTTGGGCCCCTGGGCGGGCTCAACCCGATTCCAAGAATCGGGTTGAATCTGCTGAAAGGCTTGAGCGCCACAATTTTTTTTATTTTATTTTTATTTTTTGATATATTTGTTATTAACTTTTTTTAAATTTTAGTTTGTTTTTAGGTTTTTTTAATGTTAGCAGAATTGTCCTGATGATGGGTCTTGTTTTAGAGCCGAAACGTAGACTTAAAAATGAGAACTATGGAGATTCCGAGCTTTGATTCTAAAAATCTACACCACAGAAATCTACAATCCATTAAGTTATTTTATTATTTTTTTTAATTTTAATTATATTTGTCTTTATGTATAAAATCTTTCGGTGAAAATCACATTTGAGCAATTGTGTCGACGCGTTTTGAACCAGCCAGTATATTTATTTATTATTATTTATCTATTTATTTATTCATTTATTTTTAGTTATTCATTATTTATTTATTTATTTATTATTATTATTATTATTATTTATTATCATTATTTATTTAGTTATTTATTTATTTATTTTATTTTTATTTTTATTTATATTTTTATTTTTTATTTTTAAATATTAAATTGATTATATATATATATATATATATATATATATATATATATATATATATATATATATATATATATATATATATATATATATATATATATATTATTTGATTTTTTTTTAAGATTTGAATTTAATAAATTATTTAAATAAATAATAATAATAATAATTCGACTGTTATTTGATTTTTTTCTTTTTTCAGTCAAACTAGCCGTTATTCTACAACAACTAGTTGGAGTTTTCTTATCTATTTAAGCTGGGTCCTAGATCATATTTCTCATCTTGTCCTGATGATGAACCACACTGGCTAGTTTGAAACGCGTCGACACAATTTTCTCGAATATGATTTTCACCGAAAGATTTTATACATAATTTATGGTTCACAGAAGCCAAATTCCTAATAAATTTGTCTTCATTTTTTTTTTAATAGTTTTTTAAAAATTTGTTTTAGGTTTTTTTTTACGTTTTTTTGTTAGATGTTTTTTTCTTTTCTTTTCTTTTACGAGTGCTTTTCTTTTTCTTTTTTTTCATTTATTTAAATATTTTTTATAATTTTTATTTTTTTTAGCTGTCTAATCTTTTTTATTTTTGAATTTTGAATTTTTTTACTATGTTTTTCTTTTATTCTTTAAATTTATTGATTTTTTTAAATGTGTTTTTTAAATGTGAGATATATATATATATATATATATATATATATATATATATATATATATATATGGTCCAATAAAGTTCGATCTAAGACTTTGTGATCCATAATGTAGATAAAAAAAGTCTTTCGGATTAATCACATTATTAGGATTTGGTCGACGTTTCGAACCAGCTAATGTAAAGCTTTTTTTTTGTTTCTTTAATGTTAAATTATTTATTTCTTTATATTTTTATCTTTATCTTTATCATTACGCGTTAATCTAATTTTTTTTCTATTTTTATATTTGATTTTTTTTTTGTCTTTTTTATATATTTTTATATATTTGAATTCTTGTTGTCCTTTTTTTAATTTTATATCTTTTTTCTATTATATATTTTTATTTACTTATTATTTATTTATGTATTTTTATTATTATTATTTGTAAATTTTTGTTTTCATATTTCTTTGGAAATTTGAAGTTTTTTTTTAGTCATGATATTTCAAAATGTTGAAAATTTATCCTTAAAAAAAAGTTGTTATTCCAACATTTTCACTTTTCGTTTTCAGGGTGTTTTTGGCATACAAAAATTGATTTTCACTACCATTTTTTAAACATGTTGAAAATTTACTTATATATATATATATATATATATATATATATATATATATATTCCAACATCACCACTTTTCGTTTACGAGCTGTTTTTTCATGTTTTTTGGGGTTTTTTTGCTAGAGTTCTCCTTTTAAGTTTATAGTTCTCGTTTCATAGTTTACGTTGTTTTTTTGTATCCATTTTTTAAAAACACATTTATTAGATGGTATTTCTCTTTATCTAAGTTGTTCTTTGTTAAAGATTCGAATAGCTCTTGTTGGAAGAGTGTTTAGAATCCCTAATTTTTTGTTGAGATGGTGGTGAGATGTGGCATAGATATATTGTTCTGTATGGGTCTTTTTATGGTAGACTTGGTGAGATATGGAACCATAAGAATGTCAAGTAAAGAAAGGTTGTCATTAACTTCTATCATTAACTTCTACTTCCACTTGAATGATCTCTTGTATCTTTCCAACGCAACCTAACATCCCATACATTAGGTTTTGATCGCAGTGGCCAGCACTAGATTGGCTGAACTCGACTTCAACTCCACAATCTTGTGTCGTGATTTCATGTTCAGAATCCTCCATACAAAAATGATGTCCATATGACCACATAGATGGGAACAATTTTGTGTGATGAGAATGTCAAGTAAAGAAAGGTTGTCATTAACTTCTACTTCCACTTGAATGATCTCTTGTATCTTTCCAATGCAACCTAACATCCCATACATTAGGTTTTGATCGCTGTGGCCAGCATGACTAGATTGGCTGAACTCGACTTCAACTCCACAATCTTGTGTCGTGATTTCATGTTTGGAATCCTCCATACAAAAATGATGTCCATATGACCACATAGATGGGAACAAATGCACCTATAAAAAAGTGAAAAAATCACAGTGTCATGTGTCTAATAACCCAAACATAATTAAAAATATAAAGTATATATAGATTTTACAATTCAAAGGTGCAATATGAAGTTAAAATTGTACAGAAATATATAATAATTATCAAGTTTTTGCACCCAATCCTTATGTTTAGCACATCCTCTTCAACACATAGGTAATGACCAGATGCACCATATTTCTCTCTGACTTGATTAGCAACCCAACTATTAGGGCATGTCATTGGCATATTTTCTTTTAAATGATCAGGATAAGGCACATTTCTACCATTCAACCATTTGAATTATTTCCTACCATTGTTTGATTTACTCCTCTCTTTTTTGTATAATGCGACCCACGGTTGTGTCTCTTACATATTGTAAAGATTGAATTAGTTGATGGCTTCAATTTCTGAATTCGCTAATGAATTAAATTATATATATATATATATATATATATATATATATATATATATATATATATATATATATATATATATATATATATATATATATATATATATGAGGTTTAGTGTGGCGTCATTGTGTAGTAATTGAAAATGATAAGCATACACTTACTTTTCTTATGTGGGGCTTTGTATTGTTTAGCTTTGTCTTCATCCCTTTCATCATCCCAAATCACTGAACCTGGTGTGCTATCTATATGCTTAATGTGTCTAAGAAGAACATCCAATGATAAGAAACCACGCCAACTAATTCAACCTTATCTACTAGGTGAATTAGAAGATGAACCTGCAAGTCCATGAAACTGGTCGGCAGTTCCTTCTCAAATATACAAACAATTTCAACTATCTCGTGACACCACCGTGGAATTCTAGCCATATGAAACTCCTTTAATGTGATCCAACATAAAAATGTAGATAGTTTAGATATGGAACAGTTTAATTCTTGCGGGAAGTCATGGTTTACACACCCACGCACGAGCAGAGGAAAATTGCATTGCATAGTACATAGTACACTATGAAAATTTTAATTATAAAATATCCCATTACATAAAAATAAAAATAATAAATAATAAAATCATGTTTTTGGCATATGTACTCTAATAAGGTTCAAATGGTCATGTGATTTCAACCTCGGGAAACAGTCTTCCACAGTGAAGTGGCATCGTAGTTAAGATCCATATAAAGAAGGAACCCTCACACTCATTATAACTTCATTTTCCAAAGAAATATCATATTTCTTTAAAATCCAGGGGACATCAACTTCTTTGAAAGACCAAGAGGGACCAACCTCTCCTCTAGTTTCTTGTCTTAACCAACATTTATTTTTAGTTTTTGAGGAAATAAGATCTCTTCTAACAACCAATATGTCACTTTATTTCAATGATATGTGTCTCCTTAAAGAAGATGAAACATTTTTAAATATATTCATGGGATATGTAATTGGGAAATCTTAAGATGCTCCCAATATGGGAGCTCATAAAAGACAAGTTTCCTTTTCATCCCAATGGGAAATTTCTCAACATAGGTGTCAAATAATTCTGGATCAATGAATATAGGCTCCCCATTTGAATCGAACAATACTACAAACTCCTCTTTCTCTCTCTCTCTCATATCCTCTAAGCCATTCAACTCGTGTCATTATTACAGGCCTTTGGGTTTTCTCTAGTTTACCATTGAAAGTGGATGTTTCTCTTCTATAAGGGTGTTCTTCTGGGAGGAATACCTTGGAGCAGTCATACAATAGCTTTTGTAGGTGATCGTACCACCTAGCCTTCAGAGAAGGTCCACAACATTTATATCCATGATAACCTTTTGTTACAAGACCTGTGCAATTGTTATATATAGGTCAGAACACTAGAGACCATGTCATATCAATTACAATGAATTAAAGTAATATGCGGAACAATATTGCTACTTACATAAACAAAACAACAAAAATGTAATTTAACAGAGCAAACTCTTAAGCCTAGATAATCACGTATGGTGTAAGCACATATCCTGCAAAACTCCTCTCTGTTGCGATGGGCCTTGATACATCATACACATGTATCCCTTCCCATAATTCCTTCAATTCATCTACCAATGGTTGTAAGTAGACATTTATATTCTACACTTGTATTCTACGAGGGACTATGAGAGACAACATAAGATGTTCATTCTTCACGGAAAACCATGGGGGGGTATTTTTATTGATCACTACTACAAGCCAAACAGAATAGTTGGTGTTTTGGAGGGAATATGGGTTGAGACCAACCATGGCTATGCTGAGTCGTAGACTTCGTACTTCATCCTTGAGTTTTTCAGGCCATGTATCATCTATATGCTTCATGGCTATTGAATATGTTGGGATTCACATAACTCTTGACTCACTTCTATGTGAGGCATGACATCCATGCAACATAGCTAATCCTTTGCAATGAAAGAGTCTTTGAATCCTTGGGATTATAGGCATGTGCTTTAATATCTTATGAGGAGGCCCATGTGATTTACCCTTTTTTTTTTAAATTACGGTACTTTTCATGCCCATATTTCAGACATATATCTTTGTCTGCATATTCTCCTCTATATATAATATATTCATTTGGACATGCACGATATGATATGTACTCAAAACCCAACATTTCCAACAATTTTTTTGCCTCTTTAGAGCTACCCAGAAAGACATTATCACTCGGAAGAACCTTATATTTGAATAACTTGCAGTTGGTGGGGAATATAATTGTACAATGTAAATATTTAACGTTCGTAAAATTGACCATTTTTAATGTTGATTGTGTGACAAGATTTATCAAAACATAAGGGACTTGATCGATCATGCAGGTGAATTACCTCAATATTTCCGAGAAACATGCATTCGACATGCCAAACTTTGATTTTAAGCTGTACAATAACGTCGCTGTCCCCAACTGAGTGGACTTTGACTTGCTATCAGGTCGAAAGAGAGGGGTGGTGGAATCAAATTTCAAGCTTTTGAATAAGGTAACAGTGATATGGGAATCATCCCCTAGATCATTGTTCTAGAATGCATCTAACAACATTGCCTTTATGGCAGTCATATCTTGTAATTAATCATCCATAACAACCTCTATTTGATTTCCTCCATTTCCAACTTGTGATGCAGAACTACTATTTCTATAGTCATTCCTAATTGGTGAATCTAGACATAGTGGTAATTGAATAGGTGGTTGATTCAACCATTCTTTGTATTTTTCCTCTCTAAGTCTCTCTTAATGTAGCCTTCTCTCGAGTTGACGTTGTATTGGGGTTCACCAGAAGATGGTAGGTGGGTCACTCATCATCACTAGAATCCTAATTTCAAAAAATATTGAACATCATTAGTACAATAAAAATGATATTAGCAAGCATGTCAATGTAGTTGGTTTGTTGAAATTACATTATATCAAAAAATTATTACCATTGTTGATCTAGGATTGTGGCTAGACGATTCCATGTTCCAATTGGTAGGGTGAAGAGGTTATCCATTTTCAACTACCAATTGCTTGTGATATGTTGCTCATGATAAGAGCTTTCAACGTTTTTAAAAAGGAGGAATTTTTTTTGCATCTGAACTCAATTCTGAATCAGGATCCTAAAAATATGGATACATTTTTATTCAAATTGACATCGATTAAAAAAAAAATCAACTAGATAACCAAAATATAAATAAAATTTAAACTTACTGGAGATGGAAAGGGAGAACTCCTTGAAGGGATTTTATCAGCAATATGGAACGAGTTGAAAGCTGAAGAATTGACTATTTGATATTATTGAGATTTTTTCCCTGCATTTGAAAGAAATCAAAAATAAATTTTTGTGTGCATATCTAAAATTAGTCTCAAAAACCATATAACCACAATCTGAATTTCAATATAGTTTTCAAACCATTTTTCAAAAATAAGACAGCTTTAAGCGGAAAATGTATGCTAAGAACTACTGTAATTCATGGGGATGTGTCTTAAAAGATAATCTGAGACTAACATGCCATTTTATGTGAAATAAAATTTCATATGGCTTTTAAACTCATCCGGTGCACTTCTCATAAACAATCGCACCGATGAATTTAAATAATATCAGCACTATAGCATTCAAATGACACCTGCACTTATTTCTGACATTTTGAAAAAAAAATAATAGTAAAAGAGTAAAAATAAAAGTAAAAATAAAATAAAATAAAATTTTATCATATCGGTGTTCTTGTACAAAAACACACCAATGTGTTTTAAAAAAAATAACACCGGTACATGCCTATTTCCATATTTTAGAAAATAAAAAATAATTCAACCATCTTGGTGCTCTTATAACAATTATAACACCAATGTTTTTAAATACAATCACACTATTATGTTAAAAAAAATAATCGCATTGTTTCAAGATTTCGAAAATAAAAAAGAATTGTATCATGTCGGTGTGTTGAAAAAATTTGGCATCCCAGCAATGTTAGTGTACTTTTATTATAAAAGAACCGGTGCGCTTAGCTATCGAACGCACTAATGTTCGGATAAATTAAAGAAAAAAATGTGTTTTTTTCTTCTTCTTTTTTAAAATAAAAAACAAGCGGCAATTGATCTTTCGAAATCTAATTTCATAAAGTCTTTTAAATAGTAAAAATTTATTCACTATTTCATTATTTTCCCCAAAATTTCAAGGGAGTGATTTGCAAGAGAGACATACGAGGAGCATTGTGCAGCATCAAAATACTTTGGAGAAACAGGAATATTCATAAGATCAAAAGGTGAAAGGTATGGTGATTCATTATCTAAAAGGACTATCTAGGATTGTGGCTGGAAGATGACATGTTCCAATTGGTAGGGTGAAGAAGCTATCCATTTTCAACTACCAACTGTGTGTGAAATGTTTCTCCTGATAAGAGCTTTCAATGTTTTTGAAATGGAGGAATATTTTTTGCATTTAAACTCAATTCTGAGTCGGGATCTTGCAAATTTGGATACATTTTTATTTAAAATGACATGGATTAAAAAAACAAATTCAAATAGATAATCAAATATAAATAAAATTTGAACTTACTAGAGATGGAAAGAGAGAACTTCGTGAAGAACTTTGATCAGTAATATGGAACGAGTTGGAATTTGAAGAATTGACCATTTGATATTATTGAGACTTTTTCCCTGCATTTGAGAAAAATCAGAAATAAAATTTTGCGTGTGTATCTAAAATTAATCTCAAGAACTATATAACAAAAAAAATGAATTTCAATATAGATTTCAAACCATTTTTCAAGAATAAGGCATCTTTAGGCAGAAAATGTATACTATGAACTACTGTAACTCATATGGATGTGTCTTAAAGGATAATTTGAAGCTAATATTCCATTTTATATGAAATAAAATTTCAGATAACATTTAAACCTGACTGATGTGCTTACCAAAACAAATCGCACCAACGTGTTTAAATAATACCAGCACCAGAGAATTCAAATAATACCTGCACTGGTTTTGGACATTTTGAAGAATATATATATATATATATATATATATATATAATAAAAAATAAAAAATAAAAATGTTATCATATTGGTGCTCTTGTACAAAAACGCATCGATGTGTAAAAAAAACAACATCAATACGCGCCTATTTCCATATTTTAGAAAATAAAAACGAATTTAGCCATATCGGTGCTCTTATAATTATTACAACACCAATGATTTTAAATACAAACCGCATTGTTTTGTTAAAAAAATTAATCGCATTGTTTCGATATTTCGAAAACACAAAAAAAAAAATGTATCATGTCGGTGTGTTGAAAAAATTTGGCGCCCCAGCAATGTTAGTGCACTTTTATTATAAACGCACCAGTACGCTTCACTATCGAATGCACCAATGTTTGGATAAATTGGATTTGTTTTCTTTTTTTGAATTAAAAAATAAGGAGAATTTGATTTTTCAAAATATAATTTCATAAAGTATTTTAAATAGTAAAAAGTTATTAACTATTTCATTATTTCTCCCAAAATTTCAAGGGAGTGATTTGCAAAAGAGACATATGAGGAGACCTATGCAGCAGCGAAATACTTTGGAGCAACAGGATTATTTAGAAGATCAGAAGCTGAAAGGTATGGTGATTCACTCAAAACCCTACATAATAAAAATTTTAATTTTAACAATTTATGTTAGAGTTTAATTAAAAAAGAGATCATTTGCAAAAGAGACATACTAGAAGCACTGTGGAGCAGCAAAATATTTTGAAACTACAGAAAGATCAGAATTTGAAAGGTATGGTGATTCACTCAAAACCCTAGATAGAAAAAATTTTAAATTATACTCTTAATTTTTTTTTACAATTTCTATTAGATTTATTCACGATTCAAAGAAAAAAAATATATTAAAAATTTGTATAATAAAAAATTTACTGTTGATTTCACTAATAAAAAATTTTATGATCTTTGTTCCTATTTTAGTTTAATTAAAATTCAGAAAGAAAAGAAAAAAAAAATTCAACAGTTACCTTAAACCTTTGCTTATTTCTGCAAAATTTCACCTTAGGATTTAACTTCCTCTACCACTTAACGATTAGAGTTTTTCAATTTACGAATTTTAGATTTAATAGGTTTGTGTACTTACTACATATAATGAAGGTGACATATAAAGTAGGGGAATCACTTATTGAATTAGATCTAAACCCTGTCACGCCTTATTTTATTTTATTTTTAAATGCATATATGTTATGTGGTGTGTCATATGTAATATAACACATAGGTGCACCCTGTGTAATACAACTCACCAGTATACTATAACACTGTTAGTTTTTTCCAGTTTATTCATTGTTTCCCTGATGTAATATAATGCACCAGTGTGCCTCTTTCAAATAACAATGTTAAATCATTGCGCTGTGTTTATCGTTATAAATTGCACCATCATAATTTAAAATTATTTTAAAAAATAAATATTCCCTGACGGTGTCAAACAATTAAACACCATGTTCGTTTATTAGGATAAATGTATCGTTGTGTTTATTCTGATAAATGCACTAGTTATCAGAGCTCCTTTTGGTTGAAAATTATTTGATTTATTTATAAAATATATTTAATGATTTCGGTATTGAATTGTACAGATTGTATATTGATAAAAAAATGTCTGAGAAGGTGTCAAGTAACAAAAATATTGATCGGCACAATGATAACATATTGAAAAAAACAAAGAATGCAAGTTCTTTGTAAATTGTTTACAAAATTAATATGTTTGAACTATATGTAAGTTTAACTAATATGTATTGGTTAGTGTATGTCATGTAGAGCCACAAAATGAAGAAGGTCAATAAGATTATTTCTAATCTAAGTGCAGAAGAGCGTAAATTTTTAATAGAACAATTGAAAAAGGATGAATTAGGTGAATGAAAATTCACTATTCACTATTAGTTTTCTTTTTGAACTTTCATTTATAATATACTTAAGAATATTAGATAAAATGTTTCAAACAAACTATTAATTCATATATGTTTAATTTTCTACAAGGAGAAACAACGAAGCAAAATATCAATGTCCTTCTAAAAAAATTAAAATTATAGAACATGTAAATGATGATGAATTTGTCCTTAGCTCGTCTCGAGTGGTGTTGGAGGTCAATGAAAGGAGGAATTTTTTTTACAAAATTATGAGGAATCTAGTGGAACGAACGTATCAATGTACTTTCGACTTACAGTATAAAAATCAATTCAATGATTCTAAGAACCAAATTATATCTAAACTATAGGAAGTGTTTCCAGAGAAATAGTCAATGAGATATGTCATACTTGCAATAGAAAAAATATACAACAATAAACAAGAATCATTCAAAAGGCAATATTCCTACTTAAAATGATTTTCTAGAATTATATGTATATATTACTACAAACAATTCATTTATTAATATCAATTTTTTATATTTAGTTTTCATATATCAATATAAAAATAGTTTATTATTTTTTTCAGAAAGATTATGAAAACTCGAATGATCAAGCACTGATATGTGAAACATGCTAGTAGGAATGTCCAAAAAAGCGTCCAAGGAGATGATCAAATAAATAGACATAATTGCATCACAGGGGGAGTCATCTCAACAACAACGTGCTTCAAATGTATGTAATCATGATTGACTTTGTACATATAAAAAAATAATTTAGCATTAAATATTAATTTTCAAGTATTTTCTTGCAGAAAAAAAAAATGGAACTTATTCAACACATAAAACAAGATGGCAAGGAATAAAATAGTTGATATCAAAGTTTACGAGTAACTGTTAATATTTCCTTATAACAACTCAAGGTTTGTTTTTGTATAGCTTAAGTTTTTTTACACCAACCATCCTTGAATGTCTTCAAATAGGTGCTGACATACAAAGAAGAGCCCTCGAAAGAAATAATTGACGTTGGGTTAAATATGGGTTGTAAGTAAATTTTGGAATATTAAAAATTAATTGTGGAATTTGTAAGTATCTATGTTGTTTTATTTATCTAAGTTGATAATTAATAGAACAAAAAAAACCTTTATATTAAATCTATGGTTCATAATGAGGTTTAAAACATGCAAGAAACTATAATACCACAAGTTTCTATGCTTTTAAATTGACAATTGAATAAGTCCAAAGGGGAAGTGGACCCCAATGGAGAACTAGTATGTGGATTTATTTTATTTTTTATTTAATAAAAATAAAATGAAAAATTATGTGTGTAATGACTATATTGAGAATTGAGATTTGAAACCTAAATCCATGAGGATGTGGATAAGGTAATGAGACTTTCCCGCACCTTCCAGAAGCCCTTGGAATGAATATTACAAAAAAATTAGATTTGGAAATAAACATCCAATTTCCCCAATAGAAAGGAAAGTATTGGGAAGAGGTAAAAAAAATAGATATATAGTATATAGGTATAGTGTTTAAACTATGGAATACTATATAGACCCCTCTATGATATAAGTCCAAGATGAAAAACAAATAAATGAACAATGAGGAAAAATCAATTAAGTATAAGTAAAGAGAGTGTGTGAATATAATAAGGGAAGAGGCCTCATATACGAATACATACCCTCTAAACATAAAAAGATTCTTGTAAGAAAGAAAAATGAGTTAGTTCTATGGAATCATAATAGTTGCATCAAAAACCTTGGCAAGGGGAATCATTCCATTTCATCCATCCGAAGTAGACTTAGGACCAAATTGAAGTTAGATAAATTCTCAATCTATATATGTGGAGCAATGGTGCAATTAGGAAATATGATGTCAATCAATTATACCAATATCCTAGCTGTTGGGTTAAGTATGAATTATATAAATGACATAGTTAAGAATGTAAACCATATCTCGTCAACATATGACGAAAAAAAATATAAAAAAAATGTGAAGTGAGAAGCATTACAAATGGTATCAGAGCACTAGCTAAAACACTGGGCAAACTATGTGCTCACACATAAATTTTATGCTGCTGTAAAATGTTTATAGATGTTAAAGTTTGATAATGTTAATTTTATGTACAGTGAACAGTACTGAAGTATACAGCTGCGAACTATGACTGAAGAGAACGAGCTGTATGTAGTTCTGGGTGGTGGAGAAAACACGCCAAATCCAAATGCTCCGTTGATGGCTATGTTGCACAGAATTAAACAAGAAATGGCACAGTTTAAAAGCCATAATGAAAGGTTATCTTTAGCTAGTGAGGAGCAGGACAGACTAATAAGAGAATTGACTTCTCGAAATAGTCAAGAAGGTGAAGATTCCGGAAGGAAGAGAAAAGAAAAAGTTAATTTCTCATAAGATTCTGAGGAAGATGATGCCTCTAGACAACAGTCTAGACGGAAGAAGGAATTACAGGGTGAATTCTGTAAAATTAAACCTCCCTCCTATGATGGAGAGAAGGAGGAAGATGCTGAAGCATGGCTTCTGAATATGATAAAGTAGTTTCAGGTTTACGAATATGAAAGTAACTTAAGAGCCAGGTTGGCTATTTATCATCTGCAAGGTAAGGCTACCTTGTGATGGGAAGAAACAAAAATGGTCCACGCCATTGATGAGGAAATGGTGAGTTGGGAGGACTTTCAAGTCAAGTTTAAAAATCGATACTTGAGTGAACACTATTATAACGATAAGGAAAAAGAGTTTCATGAACTCAGATTGGGACAACTCACGATTGATGAGTTTGTAACCAAATTCACAAATCTGTTACGATATGTACCCTATATCAGAGAGGAGAAGGCAAAGGTATAGCGGTTATTGAATTGTCTGCCTACTATTTACAAGGAAAAGATAGAGTTTGATAACCCAAATACTATGGATGAGCTGGTGCTCAAGGCAAGATTGTGCTACCAGCAGTTCAAGGGTAAGAGTGAGCAAGGAAAGAATTGGTCAAACAAAGGTGACTTCAGCGGAAAGAAAACAAAACCAGCATATCTAAAAAACTTTGGGAGAAACCACCAAAGAAAGATTTTCAACAAAATAGGTGAAAATCAAACTGCTCAATCACAAATTGGGTCCAAACAAATGAATGGAAACAATAAGAGAGAAGGGACTGTTAAAATGAAAGAACCTTTGAAGTGTTGGGGTTGTAGAGAACCTCATTTATTGAGGGACTGTCCACATCGGAATATCCAGACAATACAAGTACTGAGAGAGGCAACTATGGTTAATGATGTAGCAAGGAACATCCCCAAAATTAGTGCTGCCTTAGAAGATCGTCAAGCAGAACACCAGTCCACTATGGTCGAAATGGAAGGTATGATTGCTGACCAATCTGTTACAGTTTTAATAGATCCAGGTGCATCTTTAAGTTATATTAGTCCTCAAATGGTATAAAAATGTAAATTAAAATCAGAGAAGTTTCAGTAGTCTTAGTTAGTTCAGTTAGCCACTGGTACAAAACAGAAAGTAACTCATAAGTTACCCTAAACAGCCATAAATATTAATGGATACCAAACAGAATTAAATCTAAGCATTCTGTCGTTAGGGTCATATGATGTACTGGTAGGGATGGACTGGTTAGAAAAACAGAAGGCTATGATGAATTTTTTAGACAAAACCTTACATTGCATTGACAAGGATGGAAAACCAGTTATAATAAAAGGAAATCCTAAACCCATATCTGTGAGACAAATTTCAACCCTTCAGTTAAAAATAATTGCTAGGAAAGGGTATCAGGTGTATTATGTTCATGTAGAGGATTTGGGACAGCAAGCAGAGGAAAATCTATTAGAAACATTACCGGTGATAAGAGAATTAAAAGATGTTTTTCTGGATGAAATTCCTCATCTTCCCCCTAAGAGAGAAATTTATTTTTCAATTGATTTAGTGCCGGGAGCAACTCCAATTTATAGAGCCCCATACAGAATGAGCACTCCAGAATAAATGGGGTTAAAAATGCAACTACAAAAGTTGTATGACAGAGGTTACATTAGACCGAGTGTATCCCCATGGGGAGCACCGGTGTTTTTTGTGAAAAAGAAAGACGGTACTTTCCGTATGTGTATGGATTACCATCAATTAAACAGGCTGACCATCAAAAATAGATATCCATTGCCTAGGATAGATGGCCTCTTTGACCAAGTTAGAGGGGCAACGGTGTTTTCAAAAATTGATTTAAGGACTGGTTACCATCAGTTAAGGATTAAAGATGAAGATATCAGTAAAACAACATTTAGAACCAGGTATGGATACTATGATTTTGTGGTCATACCATTTGGGTTGACTAATGCACCCACCACTTTTATGTGTTTAATGAATAATGTCTTAAATAAGTACTTGGACAAGTTTGTACTAGTATTTATTGACGACATTTTGATTTATTCAAAAATTGAAGAAAAACATAAAGAACATATTAGAACTGTTTTGCAAAATCTCAGGGGAAAAAAATTGTATGCTAAGTTTAGCAAATGTGAATTTTTCAAAGATAAAATTCAATACTTAGGGCATATAATTTCAGAACAAGGGTTGGTTGTAGACCCAGAAAAGATAAAAGTAATCAGAGAGTGTCATGTACCTACTGATGTATCAGTTGTAAGATCCTTTATGGGAATTGCAGGATACTATCGAAGGTTTGTAGAGAGATTTTCAACCTTAGCTTACCCCATTACTTCCTTGCAAAAGAAAGGAGTGAAATTTTAATGGACTGAAAAATGTCAAAACAGCTTTGAGCAGCTAAAACTGAAACTTACTACAACACCTATTTTAAATATTGTTGACCCATATCAGGAATTTGTAGTACGCACATATGTGTGTAGAGAAGGATTAGGGGGAGTACTATTAGAAGAAAATTCTGTTATAGCCTATGAATCCAGAAAACTTAAGAAACATGAACAAAATTATAGTGTTTATGATCTTGAGTTAGTTGTTGTAATACAAGCTCTCAAGATGTGGAGACATTACCTTCTTGGAAAAAAATCTGTGCTGATGACAGATCAGTGATCACATCAGCTTAAAATATTTATTCACCCAAACAAATCTAAACGCTAGGCAAGCTAGGTGGTTGTCTTTCCTGAGTGAATTTGACATGGAGATAAAACATATCAAGGGTAAAGAAAACAATATTGCAGATGCATTAAGCAGAAATTCTTGGCAAAGTGTGAATAATATTGGAAGTAGTGTCAGCTTTGACTTAGAGGGACCGATTCAAGAGGTCGTGAACCAAGACCAAAACTATGAAAAGCTTCAGACACAAACGCTGAAAAAAGAAATGAGAGGGCATACACAAGATCAAAAAGGGCTAATTTTTTATAGAGATAGATTGTACATTCATGTTGTAGATTCCTTAAAGAAAGAAATTTTGGATGAATATTATAAAAGGCCCTATTCTGGACATCCGGGATACCAGAAATTAGTCACAACTTTAAGAAAGAACCTATTTTTGTCTAGAATGAAAAAAGATGTAGCAAGTTACTTGGCTAGATGCATTGAATGTCAACAGGTAAAGGTTGAACATCAGCATCTAGCTGGGTTGTTGAATCCTTTACCCATTTCAGAATGGAAGTGGGAAATTGTTTCCATGGATTTTATCACTGGTTTACCAAGAACCAAATATCAGCATGACTCTATCATGGTTTTGGTGGATACGTTGACAAAATATGCTCATTTTATACTTGTACAGTCTACCTTTGGAACAGATCAAGTAGCAAATGTGTTTATGAAGGAGATTGTGAGATTACATGGTGTTCCTAAAATGATCATTTCAGATAGGGACACGAAATTTACTGCAGCTTTTTGGAGTAGTTTGTTTGGAGGTATGGGTACTAAATTAAATTTTAGTACTGCCTACCATCCCCAAACTGATGGTCAAACTGAAAGAAAAAACCAAATTCTAGAGGATATGTTAAGGATTTATGTTATGGATAGGCCAACCAAATGGGAAGATTATTTACACTTAGCAGAATTTGCCTACAACAATAATTACCAAGCTTCCATCAAGATGAGCCCATTTGAAGCACTTTATGGCAGGAAGTGCCATACCCCCATAAGTTGGAGTCAACCTAAAGATAAACTGACACTTGGACCAGAAGCTTTACAAGAAATGGAAAAAGTTGTGAAACAGAATCAGAAAAATATCAAAACAGCTCAGGACAGACAGAAAAGTTATGCAGACAAAAAGAGAGTTCACCAGGAATTCAGTGTGGGTGATCATGTATATCTGAGAATTAAGCTTAAAAAGAGCACTTTTCACAACAGAAGTTGTGCAAAATTAGCTCCACGATATTGTGGACCGTTTGAAGTGCTGGAAAGAGTGGGACCAGTTGCCTATAAATTGGCCTTACCCAGTCATATTAAGGTTCATGATGTGTTTCATGTCTTTTTATTGAAAAAATATGTACATAATTCTACTCACGTTATTGATTGGAATGTGATTCAGGTGGAACCAGAAGGAGAATTCCTTCCAAAGCTGCTTCAAATATTAGAGCAGGAAGAAATTGAACTTCGGAACCAAACCGTAGCTAGGGTAAAAGTGTAGTGGAGGCACTTTAAACCCGAAGAGACTACTTGGAAACGAGAGGCTGATAATATGGAAAAATATCCATCACTATTTATACAGTGAATTAGTTAAAAAAAAATTAGCAACACCGAGGACGGTGTTTGTTTTTAGAGGGGGAATATGTAATACCCCAAGTTTCTATACTTTTAAATTGATAATTGAATAATTCCAAAAGAGAAGTGGACCCCAATGGAGAACTAGTATGTGGATTTATTTTATTTTTTATTTAATAAAAATAAAATGGAAAATTATGTGTGCAATGACTAGATTGAGAATTGAGATCTGAAACCTAAATGCATGAGGATGTGGATAAGGTGATGAGACTTTCCCACACTTTCCCGAAATCCTTGGAAGGAATATTACAAAAAAATTAGATTTGGAGATAAACATCTAATTTCCCCAATAAAGAGGAAAGTATTGGGAAGAGGTAGAAAAAAACTAGAAAAGCAGAAACAACAGATTTAAAGTACCTCTGTGGAAGAAACAAAGAGAAATCCTAGGCAAAATAGGAAGAAAGCATCATGAAATTACTGGACGCAGTAATTGGAAACAGGTTAGGGAAAGCAAAGCCTAAATAAGCTGCTCCAGGATAGACAAAGGGTTGTCTATCACTGGGAGCTAAGTTCTCATCTTGGGGGTGAGTTACGGGGAGAGAACTCTACGGTTGGGTGGAAACTAGTCAGAGCAAATTGGTATGCACACCTAACTAGAATTTTACTAGTTGATATTAATCTTGCATGTGTGCTAACTGATACCTTATTAGGAAATTATTAAGATAGATATGAAATTTCTGAAGTTAAACTCGTGGATTTTACTTATTTTAATTTATATTAAGTACAATGATCTAGAACAGGTCCATACATTTAACAGGTGTTATTTCATTAGTAATAGTGAAATCTATATGGTTGTATGGAAAAAGTCTAGTTAGCTCCAACTCCCGGAATGTCTAAATCTGGGGACAGATTTAAATCTGGGGTTAAGAATTCTAACCGAGAATCTTTCTATTATATTTAAATTAATGAAAATGTTATTATTAATTGAATATAATCTCAAAAGAAAATATCAGTAAATATAAATTAATTTCAGATCTGAGTCATAACATTATACCCAGTGAGAGAAGGGGGCACAGATATTATTGCATAAGAGTATGTATAAGGATTTAGTATATTGAAACAAAACTTTAAGTGTTGTTTGAAATAAAACAAATTCTTTTTGGTAGTATTATAGCCTACTGTACTGATAAATATATGTAGATCCATTTCTGTCATAATCAATTTTCAATCTATTCAGAATTGAATATAATAAAAAGAACATAACTGTTAAAAGTGTTTTCTATTAAGATTTCATAATTGTGTACTCTGCACAGAAATATCTAACATACTTGTTGATATAATATACTAAATTAATTATGCTAACAATTTAAATACATAAGATATGTGCCGAAGATGAGACAGAGAAACAATTCTAAATTCGGTACTAAAGTACGGAAATGGTAGTACAAGAAAATACTAGTATCTTAGAGATGCATGCAGGGATATATTGTGCCCAGATAAGTAGTGACGGAAATAAATGATGTTAAATAATCATGACTACCTACAGTAAAAATAAAATGATTCTGTCGAAAAGAGATATACATATATTCAAAATGAAAATATACATATGTACTGTATACTACTTCATCAGAAGACGAACTTCTTCAATGAAAAAGGGTAGAGTAATCCCATAAAAACAAAATATAGTTACAATACTCCTGAGTAGTGAGAAATTATAGAAAATTTTCACACAGTCCAGCTGGAGGGGTTTAAATCCAACCAGGGTTATGTATATTACACAGAAAAATAAATCTAGTTACAGTGACCTAGTAAGATCTAGGGTCACTGCAAAACAATTATATATGTCTCTAGCAATATGGAAAGATGACCAATGTAGAAGAGAAACTGAAGTAACCAAATTCAGGATCAAGAAAAAGGACCCGCATGAGTTACACAATTTCTATCCAAACCGAAAAGAACCATAGTCAGGACGTACCTGCATAAAAAAATAAATCGAATTAAAAATGGGGAATGCGAATAAGACTCATAACAAACGATAATCATAAGAAAACGAGTTGTAGAGGTTAAGTTATATACCTTCAAGAGGTTCGACTTTCATGGCAAACCCCACCTGCAATTCATAGAAATCAACATAAAATGTGGGATGTAGGATTTCGAGTTCAAACGGAAACTAAAATGAAGGGGTAAATCATAATGTAGAATTTAAAACTGCACACTTTACCTGTGTAAAACTTCAGGGGTGAGCCCGTAGCAAGAACTTGACATGTCATTTTGGAAAAAAACTCGAAAGGAAAACCAAAAACGTCCGAGGTAGTTTCGAATTGGACTGGCCCATCTGCGTTGGGTATCCCTCACCCAAGCGGAAACATGGCAGGGTTAAAACGCTGAAGAAAATGTTGAAGTAAGGAAAGATAGGTAATATAAATTATGACAGTGGAAAAATCCTATAGCCCAAAACGAAACGCGTTCACTCCAGCATTAATACAAACAGTAACTTATGTGCTCCTAACAGTGAATCAAGAAAATCGAATCATTTAAAGACATAATATATTCAACAAAAGGGGAAAATCCATAGTTTGTAGTTATAAAAATGACACACAGAGACTGCGCACTTTGCATAAGGGAAGCGTCTCAGTGAACAAAATAAACGAAAATTTCAAATACGATTCCATAGCCAACATTATACTTTTCAAGAAGTAAAACAAGAATGGCAGAAAACAAATGATCCATGAAAAATAAAATGAATTGCCTCTGTTGTCATTTACGGTGGATTTAGAGCAGAGCAGAGTGACAATCGATAATAAGTTGAACCGGAATCAACTATAGAAAAGGAATGAAACAGATTACCTGAGTAATTCCCAACAGAACCGTGTGGAGAGAGTGTTGGCTCCTTCGTGGGTTCCTTTCGGGCAAGTGAGAGAGTAGAAACGGTAAACCACTATGAGGAACAGCTAGAAAGAAAATAGCAAATGAAACGCAAACATCGGAAAATCCAAGTGATATATACCTCAGCTAAACCCTAAATTGCATAACATCCCCACCGTCCACGCGTCAAGCGATGGACTGAGGGACGCATATTCGAGGAGATAGGTCTCGGAGTATCAAGTCAATCAACCACTGTATAAAATCCTGAGGGGGAGAATCCAAAAATTTACTCATTAATGAAGCAGTACAATGTCACATGGGAGGGCAACGGAAAAATTTAAGAGTCTGATGATATCGGTCTCGAAATCTTCCCATGTAATATGCCACGAATCAACTTAAGTGCGGAAGAGTACAAAAATGAATATGTGACAATAAAACTACCATTAACGTTTTCAAGCCCCAATGACAAATTAATGGATACCTTTATGATGGGAGGATGGATTCCAACATTTTACGTAAGGTAAGTTACTTGTAAGGAATAAGTGTTCACCTAACTAGTAGGTGTTAGAAACAGTAGTTAGGGTAAAAGTTTCGATTACGATCTCAAAATGATTACCCTCAAATGATGAGACTAATCAAATGTGACATAAAGAGGGGTAGTAAAAGATTTAGGTAAAGTATAAAAGTTTAAAATAGATATATAGTATATAGGTATAGTGTTTAACCTATGGAATACTATATAGACCCCTCTATGATATAAGTCCAAGATGAAAAACAAATAAATGAACAATGAGGAAAAATAAATTAAGTATAAGTAAAGAGAGTGTGTGAATATAATAAGGGAAGAGGCCTCATATAGGAATACATGCCCTCTAAACATAAAAAGATTCTTGTAAGAAAGAAAAATGAGTTAATTCTATGGAATCATAATAGTTGCATCAAAAACCTTGGCAAGGGGAATCATCCCATTTCATCCATCCGAAGTAGACTTAGGACGAAAGTGAAGTTAGATAAATTCCCAATCTATATATGTGGAGCAATGGTGCAATTAGGAAATCTAATGTCAATCAATTATACCAATATCCTAGCTGTTGGGTTAAGTATGAATTATATAAATGACATAGTTAAGAATATAAACCATATCTCGTCAACATGTGACGAAAAAAAAAATGTGAAGTGAGAGCATTATAGAAACAAAGTATGGAACTACGTCAGTAGAAGACTTGTTGCAACAAGGCATGAGACTTGGTTTTGAAACCATTTGAATAGTTTATGAGTCACTTCTTGCTATGGTACATTGCTATTCGATTTACATTGATGTATATTATTTTTTTCATTTTCATTACTCTCACCAATGTAGATACACTCATTACACTTTATTTTTATGTTTGCAAATGGAACAAGATCAAGAAGACGAAAAAAATCGATGCAATCAACAAAACATTCCTCCAAATAACCCAAGTCATGGAAGTAGCTCGAGCACTGCAGTAGTTCCAACGAAGAATGATGATATATTTGGATATCAAGGCATCCTGTTTTATTTTTTGAAATAATTGTTTATGAAAATCAAACATTTTGTTTAATGTAATGGACATAGTGTCCCAATTGAAAGACAAGCGGTTACCAATACAAATTCCATTTTGTATGACAAAGAGTCTCTTATCGATATATAATAAAATACATTTTAATTTATTATATTATGTTATCCAATGTCATTGTGAAATGTTACACCATTGATTAAATATATGGATTATTAAATATTATAATGAAGAGATGCAAAATTTGATAATATAAAAAATTAATCCAAACATCACATACAAACACACTAATCAAATTTTAATTTATATGAATATTGTTATAAGATATATGTCGATTTTTCGATGAATAAAGGATTTTAAAAATTACAATAATTTCACTCTCATAGGTCGATGTTTCCAATAAAGAGAAAATCTCATACAAAAAAACGATGTGTCCATAACATCAAAATGCATTGGTGCGTTATGTTATATAAAAGAACCGTGATGACATATTTTTGCATGATCGGTGCCTTTTTGAAAAACGACGACATTTGGGCGTTTAGTTCTTCAAGCACCAGTATTGTTTGAAATTAATGCCTGGGTGCATTGTAATTTTGAACGCATTAGTTCTTTCATAGAACTAACACCTTGGGCCTACAAAATATTATTTCCAACTCGATGCATTATGAAAATTAACAACACCGATCCTTTTATATAACTAACACACTCATGTGTTTATACAAACAATACATATCAACGCTGCGAGTTTAAACAAAAGCATGAGGGTTGCAATTATTTTTTGCATGCTCCGGTGTCGTTCCTTACAAGAATTCCTCTTGGATTTTTTTATATATTAGCACCAATGTTGTATACATTACGCACTAGTGTTATGATCCAGATTTATGCAGGAATGCAATAAGATACACATATAGCCATAAATACAAATATGTAGCGAAAATAACACTTCATTTCATTAATATCAAAGAATTAAATTTGTTTATAGACATAATGGAAATAAACTAGCTAGGGTGCTGGTAGATTATCTTTGAGAAGAGATGTGGTGGCTACATGCCTCTGAACTGTGTTACAATGAGGCTCGAGGGCCTATTTATTGTTGAGGAACAATGGAAAACCATAAACATCCAAAAACCTAACCCTAGGAGATGAAGCGCTAAAACTATGGGCCCCATTATAAAATACCTCGTTACAAATATCTATCCGAGGAATACAACTTTTTATGTGAGAAACATCAAAGGAAATTCTATGTTTCTCTTGGTTTTCCCAAAAAACGCCGTTTAGGGGCTCAAAACAGTTCTGGAAGTTTAGGACCCGAAAAAATGCTAAGAATAGTAAATTGTGCTACAATTAAGGAAACTGAAAGAAATAATGGTGGGGCCCCGAGTGGAAAAGGCGGGTGGCCACCAATATCCACCTGGATCATGTTCTTTGCATTCAACGCCTCGGTGATTTTATTTACGTACACAACCTATCATGTTTATATATGTAGCACATTGGTGCTACTTGTTCCATTAATCACACCACAAAAAAACATATGTTAAAACCTTCGGTCACCCATATTTTTTCAGGTGTCATGAAGTTTTGTTACAATCTCTACTAAAACATCTTCTATCACAAACAAATGTTTTAGCAAATGTCTTTTTGACAATTTTTGCTAATTTTATAACACTAAAAACCTTCATTATAACCTTCGCTAGAAGTTATTTTTCTTGTAGTGTAAGTTGTTATTTAAAACAAAATGATTTTTTTTTTATTATATATTTTATATAAAAAAAAATTATAAAAATAATAAAATAAATTAAACCCCCTGATGGGGGTGTAAATGTTGATGTAAGTATGGAATTGGAGGAAGTTCCCGCCACCCCCTAGTACACACTCAACATTTAAGCAGGGGGGGCTTGACTTTCCCTTTCATGAAGTGTTCCAATTGAAAGTGGTTTTATTAATCGGATTTGATGGGTGTTGAGACATTTAGTAGTGAGTGGAGATGAGTCAAGAAGGTCCTTGGCCTCTTGGTGTTTCTTCTCTGCTAAAGTTTTATGTGCAAGATTCTTTGTTTTGTGAATTGTAGTTGGAATTAAAGGTTTGAGAGGTCGTTGTGCTAATAAGTGTAAACAGAGGCTAATTGTGTTGGGATCCCTAGATGGATGGTCGTATGCATGGTTGTTGGGAGATTGATTTTCGAAAGGGTTGTTGAGGGCATATGGTCTCTTATGCAGTGCGAATTCTCAGGTTTTTTCTCTATTATAAGTGATCTCCTTCTTTCAGCCATTTTTTCTGTTTAGGTCTGTAATTTTAGGGCTTAATTATTTGTGCATAAACTTTCAATTTTGGTTTCTGGCATATTTTTGGGGTGGTTTCTCAAATTGTTATCGGGTATTGTTCTAGCGATCCGATCTAATTCTTAAAATAAGGAATGTGAGTCCAATTTGATGTGTATTATGAGGGTTTTATAGGGTTAGGTTTGTTCCTTGGTTGGATAAGCTTTGCTTGGTAGTGCATGGTATGTGATTGCGTACTTCTGGGTTTTGAGGTCTTCTGGTATTTACATCGTTGCTCTTTTGTCCAATGGTCAATGGTGAAAGGGTCTTGGTCGAGGAAGTTGTATCCTCTGTCTCAATTGTCGAATTGTCTATAGGGTTAGGTGCAAGTGTCTAGAGTTATTGTGATGATCTTTTCTATTGGTATCCTGGTCTTGTAGGAGGGGGGCCTCGACCATTCTCTTGTTATTTTTTAGGTATATGGATTCATAACATCTGCATTAAATGTGCCCCCCGGTTCTCAATTATGTCATCGAGACATAGAATGAGGTGTAGGTGGGGGTGGTGGGGGTAGAGTCCAACCTGAGCAATGAGGTGCTAGACTCTTTACTCATGACTCGACTGCCACCTATTTCAATGTTGTTTCATTGTACACTCAAAGGAAATTCACATTGTTGAGACTCAAGTGGGGGTTGAAAGACAATCTCTCTCATATTTTGAGCTCATGGAGGATATGTCAACCTAGGTTCCTGACCCTGGAAATACCAGGGGAAAGAAGAAGCAATAATTAAACTCCATGGTTGTTCATTGGAAAATGAAGACCATGTTAGGCATAGTCTTAAAGGATAAGCAAGTGGAGAAGTATAATTTTTTTGCATCCCTGGAGGACATCAAGATGATGCTAAAAAATCAACAATTTTGCTTTGACATAATCGACTCCTGCATGGCACATGTGGAAGTCCATATTTCCTATGGATCGGATGGGGGGGACCTGATGGATCCTCCTAGTTCTAGTGCAAGGGATACAACAAAAATTTCTTCCTCGAATAATGACGAGTGAGCTAAGTGGGTTGGTGATGATTTTCGTGGGGGTCTGTGGCCCATTTTTCATGGCACTTGTTACTTCTTTCAGTCTCCTTAATGTATGTTGGTATTCACGGTGGTTTATGGCTTGTTATGTAGGGCACTTGTCTTTTCTTTTCCTTTTCATATGGGCACTGGCCAATCCTGGCGCTACAGTCTTAGTCTACCTATCTGTGTATTGGTCGTGGCAATTTTGTATGGTTTTATTAGTGAATTTTAGGTAGATCCTTCATTGTTTGTAATTCATTGGCAATGTTTATATTGGGGTAATTTAGTTATTATATTTGTATGGGTCTATTGGGTAATGAGACAAGACAACTCAGGCCTTTGCCTCAATGTAATCTGGATTATGGAGTCTTTAGTTTTTTTATGAGCATAGGGTCTTTGCGTTTATAGTTGTTAGTTGCAACATGTTGAGGAGAGGTTGTTCCCTCAATAGTCACTCTGGAAAGCCATGTAAATATGATTTTTGACTAATATAAAGCTTAAATTTACCAAAATGGAATAAAATAAAATTAAGTGATTATTTTATTTAGATATTATTTTAAAATGGAAAAACTATAATGAAAAAATAAAATTTATAATTTTTTATTCTCAATACATGAGTAAAAATTCAAAAATTCAAAAATAATAATAAATCATATTTTAAAAACAACATTAAAAAAGGAAACAAAATTATTATAAATAATAAATATTATTTAAAAAAATAAAAGAAAATAACAAGTAAAACACTATAAATATAAATAACTTATTAGAAAAAAAATCAACATTTAAAACATTTGGAAAAATATTTTAAATTATAAGGGAGGTAGGTACACTAGGGAAGTTTTTTTGCTAGAGGAATAATTGAAGGATAATATGCATGATAATTTTGAGTTTGTTTGCAACAATTTAGTAGAGGCATATGATCTTTTGTAATACTTTATTATAGCTGATACATTCTATCAAAGGCATCTTCTTATCTTAAAAATTTCATTTATCATCCCAAGACATGCAATTTGGAATAATGAATAGAGATCTTATATTAGAAGTCATTCTTAATTAAAAAATTAACTTTCAGATCTAATGATATGGGTTGACTTCCAAGTCAATTTGGCTATCCAACTCTGAAAAAATGATTATGCTAATTTCCTAATTTTGAGGATCCTAATTCTTTTTCATCTAATAATTTTTTATACGAATAGATATCTTGGATAGTTTTGAAATTATAAATTATATATAAAAAATTACTACAATTTTCTAACGATATAAGAATTGTCTACTTATGTAACTCATCTGTATGTATTTACCACGATTTTTTATATAAATAAAATTATCATATTCTTATTAAAAAAATTATTAAAAAAAAAAATCAAATTAAAATATCATAAACCAACTATTTAAGAAAATTAAAAATCTAAATTTACAAACAGAGAAAAAAATTAAGCAAATAAAAAAAATATGTTTGCATGCTTCTTTTCAGAACTTGATTCACATTTCCCCTATTCCGAAAATATACAGTTCTAGTCCATTATGTCCGTGAGGATGGGTTTTTGTTTTGGATTCTAAACATCTAACTGAAAAAATTGTAGATCAATTTTCGAAATCACTCTTTTCAAATTGAAAATTAAACATTCAATTACACTATTTTAAAATAATTAAAAATATAAATTTATTTTTTAATTTAAAATGGTATTGCTCTATAAATGAGATTACATGTAAAGTTGAGAAATTTTGATTATTGGGTCATGAGAAACCAGCCAAATCTAAAACCAAAAGACAAGTGAACTTAAACTTGAAAATACATATGCTGAAATTCTAGACTGGGCCCACAAATGCTGAAATTATGGATCGAGGCTAGGAATGATATTGGAGTATTTCCAAGGTATTTTCTTTCTTTTTTCTTATGAATGTAAATCTATTTGGAGAATTTTTCAAGAGAAATGGCATGGAGACAATAACTACATTTCCTTAAGGCAATTAACCAAGAATGATCATGGGGGGTTTCCACGGTCTTTTCTTTCTTTTTTCTTATGAATGCCAATCCATCTGGAGAAGTTTTTGAGAGAAAATGACATGGAGACAATAACTACATTTCATTGAGGAAATTCAAGGAACTTTGGCCTCAGAAAGGTGCCAATATTCTAATTACATGCATCATTATCTTTTGGTTGAAAAGAATATAACTCCTGCAAGTTGTTTTCCTCAAACTGCTACAACTTATCTTGATCCAACTTCATCGAATCCCATGTTGTAATCCATGCACTTTATGTTGGTGCCAATCCTTCCCACTATACCATATATCTATTGTATTTTCCTTGTTGAGTATGAATGTTCTTCTTATCTAAAATTTGTGTAATATTTTCCCTTTTTCTGCTTGCAATTGTCGATTTCCAATCCACCTCCTCGCTTTCATCACCTGAATATTCATTCAATACTTGATGCCTTCAACTAGAAAATACTATAGTTTTGTACTGCAATGTAAGCTGACATAAAGTAATTCTATGCTCCACAGATGTTAGGCCCTTTTTTGGCATATTCATCATTAACAGGGGACATGTAAACCCTAAGGTTCATTGACCAAAATTTGGAGTTTTAAACCTCCATAAAAGTGGATGCTAAGCTTTAATTGAAAGATTGGATTCATGTTTATCATTTTTCTTTTTGGGAAGTGTAAGGATATCTCTCAATTACCAAATAAAGTGCAATCCACGTAAATTTGGTGTCATTACAAGGCAATGAACTTTGAAATCGAGGACCTCATGACTAGGGTCAAATAGCCCCTAAGGACCACATATCCATCTTAAAGAAATTGGTTCAGGGCCAGTTGAAGCATGTGAAAGTGCGTATAAGTTGGTGGATTGAAACTGCGTGGTAATAGAAGAACCTCTTGCATTTGTTTTTGTCCCAAAGGATCTATTGTGCATTTTGTATTCAATTCATGAGAAAGCTTTTCCATTGGAAAAGGAACATCCATAGAACCTAAAGTTAGAATGGAAACCCTGCCAAAATTGTCGGATGTTGATGGATAAAATGTGGGAGGACCATTCGAAGGATTATTTTTCCTACTCTTCTTTCCATCGATGTCATCTAAGAACTTAGACATGGATTCAAACATCTACATAAAAAAAACTTGCAGGTAATTCTTTTGCCTTCGTTTTCTCTCTCTTAAATACTTCTTCCAACTCCCAATAGCTTGGTCACCCTGCCTTCTTGTTCCAATTAGTTATCTTCTTGAAAGTAGTGAGCAAGTTGGACCATTTTCACTCAATTTCTTTTGATTAGTGGTCAACTCTAGCTATGAGTAACAAGTTTATAACTTCTGTCCACTTGTCATTAGTAGGTTTGAAGATGTGCATTCCTTTGTTTCCAATGGGCACGAGCTTCAAATGGGATTTCCTGTAAGCACCAATGAGTGCATCCAATTTTTCATCCTGCCATATCTCTTCCCTCTTCTTCTTCCCACCATGATCCCTGTTTTCTTCTAATTTTTCTATATCTTCTACTTTGATTGTTGCATTTCCTTCTCCTCTATGCACCATTAACACATAAAATAATCTTATTACCTTCATTTCCTTAATTGTCTTTTAAACAACATATTATCAACTTTCCCTTCATCCTTAATGGGCAATAAAATAACTTTAAAACCATCCTTCCAAAATGCATATGTATTTTTCTCACCATCATGCATGATCTTTTTGTCATATTGTCATAGCCTCCCCAACAACCTATGGCATGCACTCATTAGGATGACATCACGCCATATTTCATCTTTGTAATTCTTTCCTTAAGAAAACTTGGCCACTTTTGTCAATAATGACTTCATTCCCCTTTTTAAACCATAAAATTTGGTAAGGATGGAAATGTTTATCACAGTATAGGTTCAAATTTATCTACCATCTCTCTGGAAACCATATTCTCACAACTGCACTATAAACAACAAATTGACAGAGCTTTCCCCCTCAAGTGCACATGGTTCGAAATATATACATCTGAAGCCAAGCATATTAATTTCTCATTTTCTAGAATCACCTTTTCTCTCCTCATCATGAGATTCTCCCCCACATCTAGTGGGACCTGAGATTCAACTCCTCCTTCTTCATTCTCAGCTTGGGCTAAGTTAAATATAGGGTACTCTCCTTGTTCCTACTCTTGCATGTTATAATTTGGGCATTCAAATGCTCTATGATGCTCTTCACCACATCTAAAACAAACAAAGGGTCTTTGTTGGTTTCCCAATATTTTTCCACCATTGTAACCTCTAGCCCTCTAAAATCATATTCCTCTTTGTTGATTTGGGTTATTTTGTCGAGTATCTTCTGATTTCTCTACTCCTTGGGATGATTCTCCTCTAAAATAGTTTGAACCACCTCTCAATGGAAATGATGTACCCCTCCTTGCTCCTCTATTCCTTTGAAAGTATTGTCAGTTTTGTTTTTCCTTGGCTTTTAAGGCTAATTGGTATGTCTCTTCCATGTTGCTAACCCTATGCATGCTCAATTTATCTTGGATATAAAATTTTAGGGAGTTCACATACCTTTCAGTCAGTTTCTCTTCAATTTATTGGTGATCCACACAAATGGACAATTCATAAAATTACTTCATCATATCTTCCACAATAGGAAAGTTTTGCTTCAAGTTTTGAACTCTATGAAAAAGGGTCGGTGTGTAGTCTAGAGGAAAAAATTTATATTTAAACATCTTCTCCATATTATTCCAAGTCTTAATTTTGTCTTTTCCCTTTTTTGTTCTTTATTTTTGCAAATGATCCCACCATATCATTGCATGACCCTTCAACCCTTCAACTTGGTGCATGCGTATTTTACTTTCTTTTCCTTTTTCATAAGCTTCCATTCAAAAAAAATCCTATGTTGTCAGACAATCTATTGACTCCATTGTTTTAAGACTAATTGCATACTCTAAAACTTCCATTTTGATCCCATTAGTGTTTTCTTCTAAAGTCTTGAGAAATCTCTCTTCAAAAGGCAAGTGCTCTAATTGTTCTTTTTGAAGTTCTACAAGTTGATCTACATCTTTGTGGTTTGTATCTTCATTAGACACATCTCCTCTTGGTATCATTCCTTGATATGTCAACATATTTGTAAGATTTACTACTTGTAGTTTCATATCTCTATGCATTTGAGCAAAACCTCCTCTTCCTCTTCCTCTTCCTCTTCCTCTCCTAGTCATTTTATTGCTCTAATACAAGATAATGTAACAAGACAAATTGGACTGCAATTTCTATTGGATTAAATGTACTAAACAAATTTCTTTGCCTTGTCCTCCTCTTTTCTCCATCCCCTTTATAATTAAAAATAAGCACATTTTATCTACAATACAAAAATCACTCAAAAAATCTAAAGTTAATTAAAACTTCAGAAAAGTCTTAAAAAACAAAAATCTAGAAAAAACACTAAAACTTATCTAAAAACAAAAATCTAGAAAAGACAATAAAAATCAATTTGAAACCTCATATGAAGGAATTTTGACTCCAAAAAAATATCAATATACTAACTCATGGTTCAGGGCATGGATGGACATGGAAGACTCTTCATGCCTCTGAATTGCCAATAGTTGTGTGGTTCGTTGCATTTTGAATATTTTTAGATGATAGATATTGAAGAGTTTGTTGCATTTGAATATTTTGGAAGACAAATATTGAAGAATTAATAGAGCATCACTAAATATTTTGAATGAGTGATCAATATACAGAGATCACTTGATTGAAATATTAAGGATTGATTGAGAAATTTTTGTAATAGTTGATAGCATAGGTATAAAGTTTTAATTATACATCTTAATGACTCAGAAGGACTCACACATTCTATTAATTTTTTTCTAATTCATTTTAAAATTTAAATTTTGAATAATTTCTAATAACTCTACATAATATAACAACCCATAAATATAATTTAAAAACAAAACCACTTCCTCGTCCCTCTATAGTTTTCTTCAAAACCTAAATTTCCAAAATTTATCTGTCCAAAAATCTCCATAGTTTTTCTTCAAAATTTTAATTTCTAAAAATTATTTGTCCAAAATTCTCACCTAAATAGATAAACATATATTCTAAACTTATTTATTTACAATGGAAATTTTAAAAAATAGAAACATATCTAGAAAACTAATCATAATCCACTTTCTCTTTTTCTATTTTTTTTTTCTTGGCTTTTCTACAAAGCAAAAGTAAATTTGAAATATAGAAACTTTCCAATTTCACAATTATTTTGATTTCCTTCCTTTTTTGAGTACAGGCCTTAACATTCCATACTTGTGAATTCTGATTAGAGCTATCTTTTTACAAAGCCTGCACTAAGCTGAATTGGGAATAAGACTAAGCTAGGTCCAAGCATCTCCAACAACATCTCCAACAGATCATCTCTAACCCGAAAGACCAAGCGTCGCAGTGATACTAATGACCATGGGGCGTCACTTGTTAAATCCACAAAAATCACTTGTATGTTAAGAAGTGTTGTCTTTTCTTATGGAGGTTCTTGGAAAAAAAAATCCATATAGGAACCTAATCGAATTTGACCTAATTATTCGCTATCCAAACCAAATTCATGAATTTTTGAATTTTTTTGTCAAATTTGGGCGAAATTGGTAACTATGGTTGATAGAGCATTTGTAGAAAATATTAATTCCAAGAGTAGACATTCAATAATGTGACATCATATGAATACACACACAATGAGCTTAAAGTACAAGATATATTGAATTGATTGAGCCCATTAGTATAAGAGTTGCAGAATAGTTCCTTGGGATGCGACCTTTGTTGAACCCTGGGCTGACATAAAGCAAAGAAATGGTAGGTTTGTTGAAGCCTAGGCTCCACTATAGGATGTTCTGCAAGGGCAAGATGAGCATAGGATAAGCCAAGAACCAATTTGAAGGCATGATGGTGTAACAAGAGAGTCGAGAGGACCATTGTTGGGTGAGGTAGTCAAGCATTGGAGGCTCACTAACTATAGAGGCACCTACCAAATCAAAGATGGAGGCTAAAAAGTAACAGGTCACAGTAGAGTCTCTTATATGCCTATCTTCCTATATAGCTATAGGATGTTGTAATTGATTTACCTATGCCAAGTAGTATGTACTGTGGTTGATGTACAATAAGTATACTTCTATAGGAGTATAGATCCAATTCGTTGTTGCACATTTTCTTGGGACGAGAAAATATTTGACGTATGGGAAAATGTTGGGAGGCCTCTTAGGCCTTGTAAAGTCATTGCACATTAGACACTAGAATAAATGAATATATGAATATACATGTAGTGAAGTACTATGTGATAAATAGCACTTAACGAATGATTAGTTGGACTCAGTACAACTGCTCCAACCATTTTCCTAATGCTTAAATACTCGTGAAGGATGATTAAAAAATCAATTGGATATACTCCCCTAAATTATCTGCTCTTTCTTGTGTTAGGTGTGTGATGTGTTTTCCTTAATGTAGTTTCTTTATTGAATGTGTGTTGAAGCCCTACTCTGACCTATATTATGGAAGAAATGAAAAATATAGTGAATCAAGTTTAACAAAATTTAAATATGGTTGAGGACTAACAATAGGGCTATGTCGAAAAAATAAGATCAAATTAAAGTTTTATTCTTGGAGAAAACGTTGTTTCTTAGAGTTAAGCAAAAAAATGTCATTTGATCCTAAGTAAATGAAAGAATTTGGCACCTAAATGTTGTGGAGCTTTAAGATCTTATCCTTCAAGATTTTCGTGTATTTTTTCTTAAAAATGTGTACCTAACTCTATTCATGCATTGGAAATTGATGTTATACAAAAAGAAGAAAAATAGAAAGTTTTTCACTAAAACCTTTCCAATCATTAAAAAAAAACAACAATAGCATTTGTGTAATGGAGTATTTCACCCTCATTTATTTGATGATTATATGGCTTTAGATCATATCCCTCGTTAGTGAGGGAGGATTATAACATGCCCATGTTGATCGATGATTTAATCTTTAACTGTTAAGAAATGGTGTTGCATTTGAGTAATGGAGTATTTCACCCTCATTTGTTTGATGATTATATGGATTTAGATCATATCCCTCGTTGGTGAGGGAGGATTATAATGTCGATGTTGATCAATGATTTAATCTTTAGTTGTTAGGAAATGGTGTTTTGGAATTATAACCACATTATTGTTTTCTTTTACTAATAATTAATTATGTTAGGCTTATACATTTCACGTGAATGTTTAATTGCAGTGAACACTTAGTGTTTTTATTATTAATAAGTCATTTACAATATATGTTCTTGTGTGACATTGGTGATCCTTGATTTAGCATGATTGCTTCTGATGATATGTACTTGATATTGTCTACATTGGTTGGATAACATGTCATTGATGTACTTATGTTATGGTGTTATGGATTATGATGATAATGTTGCATATATGTTGGTATCTTGGATGAATTAACCTATTTCAGGCTTCCGCATTTATGGATAGATAGGAAATTCTCTCAAGGGAAGTGCCCATGTCTTAACTATGATAACCAACATATGGAATCCATGGGAAGGGAAAATTTGTGAAAAAAACCTCCAAAGTTCATTAGAATAAAAGGGTAGAAAGCAAAGTGCTATAACTTACTTTTACATTGTTCTTGGAACTTGTAAATTCATCTTCAAGCCCAATTTCACCTTTGCATGAGAAGGGGGAGGGCCAAGGTCCAAATTTCAAGAAGATGTTACATCCTTTTCCCATTGAAGGGGTTGGTTGGCTCATGAAAAATTGTTTTGAGATTTACCATTGTTATGTTGTGACTTTGATTTGCATTTTGTTTTTGGTTGAGTTGATTATTGTTGCTCTAACTTAATCTAAATGGACTAAGTTGTTGGGAGTATATTTAATTAACTAAGGATACTTAATTTTAGATTGTGTCTCACTCCTTGTACTATTCTTCCAAGCTCATTGTAACATGACATTACCAAATGTGGTTACAATCACCAGGGGTTGAAGGTGGTAGTAGATACTTGAAGAGGGGTGCCAATATGGAGTGTTGTTCCAATAGCCAAGGGTAAAAGGTGGTAGCAGAGCCTTTGCACACCATAATCGCATAGGGTTTGGGATGCTTCAAGTTCAGGTACCTCTCTACCACATTGAGATTGATAATTTGGCAATGCTATTGTAATATTCTTTTGGGTACTATATGTTATATTATTATTGGTTACTATATATTATAGGTTGGAATGTGATTTTAATATTTTTTAGTACCCTAATATTCTTTACTTCATTGAATTTGAACCTTGCTAAAACGGCTACACACTTGTGAAGATTGTTGAAGATTGTTACATTGATTGAGTGGAAAATTCCTATATTGATTGAATATTGGTTTCTGTAATCTAGAACACATTAAAATCAACAATCACACTTTAGAAAGCTAAAGGTTACAAGTACTTTTCTTACGTTTCTTTCGTGTATTTAATTTGTGCATTTTTCCTAATATCTATTTTATTTTCAAAATATTTTATGTCGAATTTTCTGATAAACCCTTAACACAAAACAGAGGAATTTCTTTCCTTTTCAACACAAAGATATCATAAATAAAACTTGTAGATGGAGCATTAAAAAAAACATTCAGACTTTGGAGAGCAAGAACATTTCTTTCATTCATTAACTGTCCACTGTTACAATCTTCAAAACTGTTGTTCTGGTTTCTCTTAATGCGCTACTCCTCTGCACTATGTTGTTATGTTGCGCTATTCTCACGCTCTGCTCTCATACTCTATATATTTGTATTATATATATATATATAGATATATGTTTACAATACAGGGCATACAAATAAATTAACCTAAGACTAAAAACTATGTAAAAAAAAAAAAAAAAGTCATGTCATGATGGCACATTACAAATCTTATAACACAAAACATTAAAATATGCAATGTGATGGGTTTATCGCATGGAACAATGTGTGGAGTGATGTCAGCACCAAATAGTGCGAAAAATGAACAGGGAGGAGATCTGCGAAAGTTTATCACATCAAACTTCACGCCGGCTGACGAGGCGGAAGAATGGTGCGACGATGCGCTATTGGTTTCCGGGGAGATGAGCTGGCATGGTAGGGTCGCGCTATCGGGTGGGTTCAAAGAAGGAATGATGTAAGCGTCATGGCTTGCAATAAGATTTGATTGGTCGCGAGAGGTTTGATGTGGCAGTGGCGGGGTTCACAAAACGACGTGGCAAGGTTTTGAATTCAAACGATGGCGCGGTAATTCAATGTGGTTGGTGCATAGGAGTTATGGCATGGGTTTCGTGGTTCATACCACAATTTTGTAAATCATGAGGGCTACGGCAGTGCTGTTGTTTGCAGGGGTTTAAAACAAAAATTGAATTCACAGGTTGAGTGCATAAACAATAAAATTTGCTATTGCTACTGTCCTTTAATCTTCAAATCAAAATTGATGTTTCTGTCCTGTTGGTTCAGGTTGCAGTTGGGAGTAATTTCTAACAGTCCCCCTTAATCACAACTGCTTCTATCTTGCATTCCCAGACATTTTCTGAGATAATTAAAACTTTTTTGCCCCAATGGTTTTGTCAAAATATCTACAAACTGTTCTTATGCTCTGCAATGCTTCAGAACAACTTATCCATTGTTCACCAATTCTCTAATATAATGATACTTTGCATCAATGTGTTTTGTTATTTTATGAAACACTAAATTCTTGGAGAAGGCTCTTGTTAAGATATTATCACAATAAATTGTTGTGCCTTTTACTTGTTCATGGCACAAATCTCTCAACATTCTTCTCATCCATACTATTTGACAAGTTGTTGTTGTAGTTGCCACATACTCTACCTCTGCTGTTGATAAAGCCACAATTCGTTGTTTCTTAGAAACCCGTGAAATGGCTCCTAATCCTAAGTGAAAAACATATCCAGAGGTACTTTTTCTGTCATCTATACTTCCAACCCAAACACTGTCAATATATCCAATTAACTCAAAATTTTCAGAAGAGGTGTATAGAATACCATACCCCTTCATTCCTTTGACATATCTTAGAATTATTTTTGCTGCTTACCAATGTGTTTCCTTTGGCTTCTCCATGAATCTGGAAATTAAACTTACAACATGCATAATATCAGGGCTAGTTGTAGTCAAATACATAAGGTTGCCAAATATGCTCTTGTACAAACTTAGATCTACATCCTTGCTGCTGTCTTCCTTGCTCAACTTCAATCCCATCACTATAGGAGTTATTGCTACCTTGCAATCCCGCATGTTAAATATTTCCAAAAATTCTTTCACATATTTTTCTTGAGAAATAAAAATTTTATTTTCATTTTTCTCTACTTCTATTCCTAATAAGTATCTCAGCAATCCCATATCAGTCATCTCAAATTCTTCTTTCATGATTGTCTTAAAATTTTCAATGAGTTAAGCATCATTACTTGTGAATATCACATCATCAACATATAAAACAACAATGAGCATCTTACCATATTTTTCTTTTATGTACAGTGTGGGTTCTCCTTCACATTTCTCAAACCCATTTTCCAGTAGATGGACATCTATTCTACTGTACCATGCTCTTGATGTTTGTTTCAGCCCATATAGAGCTTTCTTAACCTTGCATACCTTGTGCTCTTGGCCTTCTTTCTCATAGCCCAAAGGTTGCTCAACATAAACCTCTTCCATCAATACTCCATTTAGGAATGTTGATTTCACATCCATTTGATAAAATTTCCATTTATGTTGTGCTGTTATGGACAACACTACTCTTACTGTTTCCATTCTTGCAACTGGTGCAAAAGTTTATTCATAATCTCTTCCTTTTTGTTGCTTGTAGCCTTTGACAACAAGTCTAGCCTTGTGCCTTTCAATCTTTCCTTCAGCATTACTCTTGGCCTTATAGACCCATTTTACTCCAATCACTTCCTTACCTATTGGGAGATCAACTAATTCTCATGTATTGTTCTTCTCTATTGCATTTATTTCTTCATCCATAACATCTATCCATTTCTTATCTTTTACTACTTCTTCAAAATGAATAGGATCTGCTATATGACAATACAATGCAAATAAATAGTTTATACCTTCATTGGTTGTCTCTTCCTCATAGATTTCATTCAAGCTTCTAAATTTGGTTCTTCTTTCACTTCTTAAACTTGTGCTTGTAGGAGCACTCAGATCTACTCCTTGTGTTGTGCTTGGAGAAGAACTTTCATCACTTTTCAAGGGTGTTCTCATATCTGCTTGAAGTGTTCCTTACTGTGCTTGTGTTGGTGGAGGTGGTGCCACTAATGAGGGATTTCTTCCTTCCATTTCTTCCTCGTCATCTTCTTGAGACAAACAAGTTTTTACATTAATTGTTTTCTCAATGCTTCCATCCCAAGCTTCTTCCTCAATGAACTGGACATCTCTACTTATTATGAACTTCTTGGTAGATGGGTTATACAATCTGTATGTCTTTGATTCATCACTATATCCAGCAAATATGCACTTCTCCCCCTTACTGTCCAACTTCTTTCTTAACTGATCCAGAATATGTGCATAAGCCACATATTCAAATACTCTCATGTGGGTGACAAATTGTTTTATGCCACTCCATGCTTCTTCTGAAACTCTGTTCACCACACTCTTTGTTGGGAATCTATTCAAAACATGTGCTGCACAATGTACAGCTTCAACTCAATATTCATTTGGCAAATGTTTTGCCTTCAACATGCTTCTTACTATATCCATGATGGTTCTGTTTTTCCTTTTAGCAACTCCACTTTGTTGTGGTGTATACCTTGCCGTAAATTGCTTATGAATCCCATTTTCTCTGCAAAAACGCAGAAAATCTTTAGAGATATATTCTCCTCCTCTATTAGTTCTCAAAACTTTTATATGTTGCCCACTTTGATTCTCAATAAGAACTTTAAAGTGGCAGAACTTCTCAAATACTTCACTCATCATCTTCAAGAAATACACCCATGTTTTTCTTGTGTAATAATCAATAAAAGTTAACATATAGTGGCTGCCTCCTAAAGAAAGTGTTTGCATTGGTCCACACAAATCGGAATGGACTATTTCTAAGGGTGCTTTTGTCTTTATGCTCTTTCCTGGTGGAAAGCTTTCTCTGTGTTGTTTGCCCAAGATGTAGTCTTCACAAAGGTTGTCTGGTTTTTCAATCAATGGTAATCTATTTACCATACCTTTTCTGTGTAACAAATTTAGGCCTCCAAAGTTGAGATGTCCAAATCTCAAATGCCATAGCTAGTTTTCATCTTTTACTTCCTTTTGGAATGTCTCTTGTGTCACAGCTGCCATTGTAACCCCTTTCTTCAAATCGGTTCTCATCTTGAGATGAAACATTCAGTTTCTTGTCATCTTCACTTGTGCAATCCTTTGATTGCTTGGTGGTATGTCCATGATGGTACATACATCATCTTCAAAGAATACATTGTAGCCCTTTTGAATGAGTTGTCCAATGCTTAAAAGGTTACACTTCATACCAGGTACATAGTATCATCAGATATGGATTTCCTTTTTCCTTTCCTTGTCAAAACACTTACTCTGCCTTTCCCCGTGACAAAAACTTTGTTGTCTGTTCCCAATGTTACTTGAGACTTCACATTTTCATCCAACATGGAAAACATAGAGATTTTTCCAATCATATGGTTGCTACATCCTGAATCTAGAAACCATATATCTTCATTGTTCTCTTCAGCCATATTACATGCTAAAAATAAACTTTCTTGACTCAGAGTTTCTTTAGTAAAGTTAGCACTAGGTCTATTACCCATATCACTCTGTTTTTTTCTACATTCATTGGCATAGTGCCCATACTTCTTACAGTAATGACATTGGACTTGGGATTTATCGTACATTTGTCCATGTGCTTGATTTTGTTCACCTTGTTGGCTGCTGCCTTGGCTTTGATTCTGATTTTGGTTGCTGCCCCTTCCGCTTGTACTTGCAGGGTTGTTTCTTCCTCCTGTTCTGGCTTTTGCCTCTACCTCTTCCTCGACAGTTTGATCTGTCTTGACCTCTTCCTCTTCCAAAGGACATTTGGGTCTTGAAAGCATGCTCTAAAAATGATTTTGTTGTTATGTTCAACCTTTTTTCATGTGTCATCAAAGATGCATGAAGTTCATCAATTGTAAATCTTGAGAGATCCTTTGTCTCTTCAATAGTAGTGACTATCACATTAAATCTTAATGGTAAAACTTCTCAATATTTTCTCCACTATTTTTCTTTCTTCTACTATCTCTCCATGAGATCTCATTTGGGTAACCAACCCAATCAATTATGTGAAGAATGAATCTAAGCTATCAGACTCTTTCATGCAAATAACTTCAAACTCTCTTCTCATTACTTGAAGCTTTGTTGTCTTTACTTTCTCCATACCTTGATAGGCTGTATGGAGAGTATCTCATGCCTCCTTAGACTTCTTTGCTGCTGCAATTATTGGAAATATACTTTCATGTACAACTTGATAGAGATAGAAAAGAGCTTTTGAGTCCTTCTTCTTATTACTCTTCAACAAATCATTTTATGCCTGTGTTAAGGCATTATACTCATTTGCATCAGCTGGTTCTTCAAATCCATCTTCAACCACTTCCCATAAGTCTTGAGATGCAAACAGGGCTTTCATTTTGATTGCGCAATAATCATAGTTCTTCCCGTTGAACTGTGGGAGTTGATTATTTCCCATATTCATGCTTGTGCTAGTTCCCACCATTCTTTAATGTGCAAAACTATAAAGCTTGCCTGTGTAACTCAAATAAAACTTTCTCACTGCTGGACTATGTAACTCAAATAAAACTCAGACTCTTAACACTCATTTTTACAGCTCTCTGGACTGTATTTTTAAATAAGCAGTTACTCCACTGTATCTTTTAAACAAACAGTAAATCTCATTGTGCAAATACCCGACTTGCTGAAAACCTTCACTCTACTGGAGAAATGTTTCAACAGTTTTCTTCTCCTTCAACTTCTTCAACAAGTGTTGAGAGCCTAGACTAGCTCTGATACCATGTTGGATTTTCTGATAAATCCTTAACACAAAACAGAAGAATTTCTTTTCTCTTCAACACAGAGATATCATAAATAAAACTTGCAGATGGAGCATTAAAAAAAACATTCATAAATTGTGGAGAGCAAAAACATTTCTTTCATTCATTAACTGTCAACTGTTACAATCTTCAGAATTGTTGTTCTGGTTTCTCTTAATGCGTTGCTCCTGTGCACTATGTTACTCTGTTGCGCTATTCTCATACTCTGCTCTCATACTCTATATCTTTATATTGTAAACATACATACATACATACATATGTGTGTGTGTGTGTGTGTGTTTACAATACAGGTCATAAAAATAAATTAACCTAAGTCTAAAAACTACGTAAAATTAAAAAAAGTCATGTCGCTGCGGCACATTACAAACTTTATAACACAAAACATTACAATATGCAATGCGATGGGTTTATCGCATGGAACAATGAGCCAAGCGAACGGTGCGAAAAATGAATAGGAAGGAGATCTGCGAAGGTTTATCGCATCAAACTTCGCACCGGCTAACGAGGCAGAAGAACGGTGCGACGATGCGCTATTGGTAGCCGGAGAGATGAGTTGGCATGGTGGGGTCACACTAGGGCGCGGGTTCGGAGAAGGAATGATGTAAGCGCCGGGGCTTGCGATAAGATTTGATTGGTCGCGAGAGGTTTGATGTGGCAGTGGCGGGGTTCACAAAACGACATGGCAAAGTTTTGAATTCAAACGACAGCACAGTAATTCAATGCAGTTGGTGCATAGGAGTTATGGCAGGGGTTTCGTGGTTCAGACCATGATTTTGTAAATTAGGATGGCTACGACTGTGCAGTTATTTGCAGGGGTTTTAAACAAAAATTGAATGCGCAAGTTGAGTACATAAACAAGAAAATTCGCTGCTGCTGCCGTTCTTTAATCTTCAAATCAAAATTGATGTTTCTATCTTGTTGGTTCAGGCTGCAGTTGAAAGTAATTTCCAACATTTTAGAATATAAATAATTTTAAAATCTATTAAAAATAAATCAACTACTTAACTTTGATCGCTAAATACAGATATAATTTTCAGGGATTTACAATCTCTCATGATGCTTTACCGTCATCGTTCTAAAAAATAAAAATATTCAAACACCGCTGAACAAACATAGCATAGGAAGTTGCGAAAGCTGTTTGGGATACACAAATCGATAAATTAATTTGTATTCGTACAGAGCACAGTGCTCGCAAATTTATTTGTTTTCTTCTGCTTCCGAGGAAAAATAAAAATAAGTTTCAGGCAGCTAGAATGGTCTTGCTTTCTTCTGCTTCCCAGTAAACAATAAAAATAAATTTCAGGCCATAATTCGGGATACGCATGCTCCAAGTGACCACAATTTCGGGTTTTTCCTACACAGACTCGGATGCATCACCCCCTCTCTCCTTTTAATGAGTGACAAACCAATAGCGTGCTGTAAACCATAGAACTTCTGCATCAATGTTCAAGTAATTAATTCATATCTTTGCTCAAATTGTGGGAGTCCCTTACGGTGAGGTGCGGGCACACGATAATTCGATACAGATTTATGTTAACTATATAAATTATGATGTATTGGATATAGTTTTTTTATGATAAATATTAAGCATTATTAGGTAAATGTTTGGTTCACGGTTAATAAATTCTTGGATAAAGAGAATATCATTTATTAATGAATATATTCTTTGATCGATCTTTGAAGTCAACAGAACTTTTTCCTTACAATAATAACTAATTTTCCTCTTTTTTCGATTTTATTAATTAAATTAAAATAATGTTCAATTTAAGTCATTTCCTACACTATACATCTAGTTGCAAACTAGCCATAGTAAATTTGTACATAAATCTGTTGGGTGCAGGTCTGCTGTTAAGTACATATTGATTTATTACTAAAAGTTACAGTAAGAATGAATGTTTTGCATCTTGATGCATCTTGGTTTGTTGTATTTAAATATAAATCGATGATACAAACGGTGTGCAATTGATCCCCAAGACGACAAGAAATAAATTAAAAATAACAATCAGCAGTGATGACAACTGGCAGCGAGATGCCAATGTCTACAGTCAGTGGACCATTTACATTTACTATCTAGGTCACTGCTAACGCAAAACAACCGAATAGAGTTAGTGGCATTCATTAGTGGACTATTTCCTATTAGGTCACTGTTCACGCCTAGCAACGCATTCATTAAAACGTCAAGGTCATCACTTTTCCACCGACTTCCTTCACATGTCCGGTGGGATTAACCATGCTTTACGTTAATTTTAGTAAGCTAAATAGGTTTATTGTGTTTATGTTATTTCATGTTTATTTAATAAAAAAAAAAATATTTAAATATTAATTTTGGGATTTAACTAGTTTAAGTAAGGCATTTATTTATGACTATTTCTATCACTAATTCTTTATTGCATTGGATAATGTTCACAGAGTAAAATAGTAAAATTGAAACTAGTGAAATGAATTACAATGAGTCAATGTAATTATTTTATTTTCATTAAATAAACAATATGTAAAGACAATAGCCTAATCATTGATTTACCTTATGGTTTTTAATATTTAATTGAATAAAGTTTTTGATATTTATTTGAATAAAGATCATGAGATTTAGAATAGAAAGTATTAAGATGTACTTTTAAGACATTCTCTGATATGTAAGTCATCAATTCTAATTTAGACGAGTAAAATCTAACTATATTATATTAAAAGTTAATTTGGTATAAATAGAATACAATACCTAAATAATTTTAAAAACTACATAAATATCTATAAAAAAAATATTATTCGAGTAAGCGGTAATTTGAAAAACACACCGATGCTTTTATGGCTTTTCAAATGCCCACGGGCTGCACTGTTACTGAACTTAATATATTCAATAAAAATCATGCTCACGGCATGGAAAGCTCCAGATTCCACAGTCAATTCCAGGTGTTCGAACGTGATCTGCGTGATTAATTTATATTATGAACCCTAGCATTATACTAAATTCACACGATCCATTATATAAATTCGGTAAATGATCTCCAGCCATATCGCTTCTGGAAGATAAGATGCGAATGCCTTCACAATCAAGAAAGGTATCCGAGCAGCGACACGGCATGGCACAGGAAACGAGAAGACAGCTATGAAGAAATTAAGAGAAAAATTGATAGGAGGCAAAGAAATGATCAATGTCCAATCACATATTTTCACAATAATATAAATGCAATTACGTAAGATGTACTTCATTCAATCGAACTGCTTATGGCGCGGCTAGCCTTATTTCTCAGTCCACCCGCCCATTAATGCGCTTAGACAGTCCATCGGCCCATTAATGTGCGTAGACAGGAAATGTCCACAGTAAAGCGGTGAATCATTGCATAGTCTTTTCATTCAGAATCAGGCAATGATTTTCAGAAAGTTTGGCAAAAATTTGCTCAGAATCTTGTTTACAGTTGTTAAACTTTAATATTTTAACAGCCCTAATGGTTTTTGATAGTGCTGAACCCATTTCCAGCATCAAAAATAGATTCTAAACACTCCAAGCACCTGATTTTTCGAGTTTTAGCTGACTGGATTCTGGCAATTTTTTGCGTCCAGGCTATTTCACGAGCTTGGTAGACAACTCCGTAAATCATTCTAGGGGGCATTTTTTTTGCCTGGGCACATTAATGGACAGATAGACTGGAAAATAAGAATTGCTTTTTGTTCATGAAACAAGAAGAAATTATTGACTTCCATATATTCAAAACTAATATATTTAAAAAAACCAGAAGTCATAGTTCAATCCTCATAGCCTGGATATACACACTGAATCAATTCAACAACTTCAAAGTTTGCAGGTAAAAAACCAACCCATCTTAAAAAAAGGTATAGTACACTTGAACAACCCTCAAAAACAGAAATATTCTAAATCAATATTTCCTTCAGCCATCTCTTTGCCATCAACAAAAAAAACTGTAATGAATAGAGCTTGCAGCTACAGTAACCAAACCACCCTCAGATAATCAGTAAGCCAATTTGTTGAGTTTTCTGTACACATGGATGAATGTAATATTCACAGAAGACTGTTTAAGGAACTCAACTCCATCCAGCTAGCCAAAGAGGGAATCTGAGAGAAGGGACTAGCCAACCATTACATCAATTGTAGAACTAGAATCCCACATCAATAGCAGAAGTAGAATCCCCGAAAACAGAAACCTTTTGTAGCTGAAAACACTTAGCAAAAACTAGCAAACCCCAAAGAGCTAATAGTTCAGCTTTGGAGTATGAAATAATTAGCTATGTTCAGCTTTGGAGTATGAAATAATTAGCTAAACATATTCACATATACATGGACCACTTAATGATCATCACTGGAGATGCATATTTCTGGTCATAAAACCATAGGCCGACCAAGGCCATTTAGTATCCAACTGATCTCTCTCTGCACATGAGACTTCCTAATTTCTAACATATCTATGAAGATATAGGCCCTTCAAATCGTGATTATAATACTGAATTGCTGACTATTTTATTTTATGCGTTGAATGTCATTTTTCATTGAGAAATATATGCAATTGTCAAAATGGAAAAGTAATAAATATTGACTTATTACATTGCTTAAAATTTACCCCCATGATCATCTGCTTCAACGTCTCCATCGTCTTTTTCTGCTTGCAGCTTCAGGCCTTTTTGTGAAATAGCCTCGTTAAGATCCTTTGCACGGAGTGGGGAAATCTCAATCTTTTGTTATGTGTCTTTAGAATCTGCCTAGTGTCCAATAGGTGCTCAACCTCATTCTGTGCGACCTCGGACTTTAATTTCTCGTCCTGGAGGCAAATTTCTTCCTTATCGGCCACATTAAGTGGCGAGTATTGGCATTCGTTACTGACACTGGTAACGTAGTGTGGCATCGACAAACTCCGGATGCCACCGACATAATGATTACTGTTGATGAGAGCGGTCGGCGTGGATTCGGCGGCTATGGCTCGATTTAGTTGCCGAGAAAAGGCAAGCAACTCAAAGGAATCATAGAGACTGCTCTCGCAGTCCCAAACAGATTTCCTTACCTCCTGCCGCTGCTGCTCCCCTTCACAATTCGAATTATGATTCGGCCAAATTCTGCTCTCCAATTTTGCAGACAATTCTTGAGTTGGGCTTTTAACTCCAACAACATGATGATGTCCGAGTTGATCCCCATCTAGACTCTGACGCCTTCGATGACTGCTCGAAAATCTCCTGTGTTTGATCCCCTCAAAGCTCATTATTCCTTGCAGAGTCATCTTCATCTTCTGATATGATCTGACCTTTTTCAACAACCTGGATTCCCAACTCCCAATGAGATCTTTCTTTATTTCTATGCAAGTATTCCCGAGTCCGGAGTCCGTCCTCTAGGATTAAGGAGGGTGTCTCTGGATGTGATTCTATGAAGGTTTTTATATGTGGCTCCTCCCGTTTTGCTTCAATGAACTTGCAAAACCTAACCCTAAGCAAAACCTAACTCTACCCTCCTCATGTTTAGAAGTATTTTTTACGTTTAGAGGTCTAAATACATATCCCTCCCTTTGGCATACGCTTGTCATATATTGTTACTCAATCGGGGCGGTTGAAAGCTCAACTTACAATAATATGGAAATATTAAAAATAAAAGAAATTAAGCAGAACAAGGAAAACCCAATTTGGTCTTTAGTGGCTTACCCACCTCGTTAAGGAAAAATTACTTCATCAACAAGATACGCTTCCGGGCTAGGAGAGTGAAGGTGTTATTCATATGACACCTTTATTTCCCAATGCTATGCAGTATGGATATATGACTATTGGTTAGATTTTCCCAATGCGATACAGTATGGATATATGACTATGGGTTAGGATGAAAAGAGATGATTCTCTCATTAGACATTTATCTCTGGGCTAAGGAATGGTTCATGTGTAACCTTTTGAGACATCTATCTTTGAGCTAAGGAATGGTTCAGGGGTAACATTTTGAGATTTGGTGGGTTTAGGAAAGGCTTTTAGTGTTTAATTCATAGTTTGGGTTAAAAGTTGAGGCTTTAGGTGTTAAATACTAACTTTTTGTATTGTAAGTTTTGGGACCATTGCATAGGTTCAAAAGAGGGATTCTTGTGAGTATGGGCAAGTTGAGGTTTTAGGCATGAAATAGTACTTTTTGGTTTCATGAGTTATATTATAGGATTTTGGACCACTACCTAGGCCCAAAAGAGGGAATCTTTCACACAAGAGATTAGTATGGCACCATTTTGAGGTTTGATGTATAAGGGATGGGTATTAAGGCCCAAGGCATGGCCTATCAATGAAAACTAAAACCTTAGATTCTAAATTATTCTTCTACGGTTCTAAGGAATGTGAAAGGCGCCATATTATCGTGCATGCTTTATTGAGTGAATGTTTTTCCCAAGATATATATATATGTATAGGCACAATATTGAGGTTTGGTTTATTAGGGATGGGTCTGAAGGTTTAGACCATAGTCTATAATTGAAAACAAAGTCCTTGGTCACTAGCCACTATTTATGGTGTTCATGGGCTTTGAGCAAGGTCCTAGACCACCCCATAATGCTTATATATGGAATATTTTATGTATATGAGAGGGATATGGGCACCACTTTGACAATTGGTGTACCACATATAGGCTTTGATGTTAAGACCATGGTCCCAAGAAAAAATATGAAGGCCTTAGGCTCTAACTATTACTTTTCAGCCTCGTGTACCACATATAGAGTCTCAAGCCACCTTATAGGATCCATAGAGGAAATACTTCCTATACAAATGGATATGGGAACTATTGTTGGGATTAGTGTACGATGCACTAGTATCAAGTCCAAAACCATGGTTTGATGCTAAAAATCACAATTATTTCCTCTAGAGATCATGGACCATATATAAGCCCTTAGAAAATCACAAGGGACATATAGAGGGAATATTTTTCTTATGAGAGGGATATGTGTATCATTCTTACAATCTCAAGGTGTAGAATTGGTGCCTAAACTATGGCCTATGCGTAAAATCATAATAGCTAGAACATAATGCATAATTAAACATACTTCTAGAGCTCATGCACTATGTGAAGGTCCCAACCCACCACTCATTCCCTACATTGGAAATATTTTTCCTAGGAATGTTATATGGGAACTATTTTAAGATTTGATGCAATTGATGGATAAGTATTTGGCCCACACCATGGTGTAACAGTAAAACCAAGACCTTTAGCCCTAATTATTTATTATAAGGCTCATGTGCTATGTGTGATGCCTTGAAATACCATACAAACCAAAAAAATGAATAATTTTCCCAAGATGTTATGTGGATATCATTTCAAAATTGGGGTGCATGAAGAGGGGTCTTGGGTTCCAAGATATAACACCCCTAGTCACCTATTGTGGTATATTAATATCTTTATAACAAGACCTTTGAAATTCCTCCTTAAATTTGGGGTCATACATTTCTAATAGTATGAAAAGTAATTCCCAGTAGGCTCCAGTATCAAGCTAAAAGCTAATCTCTTACTACATAATGCATGCCTAATGCATTTTACCATGCGATGCTCACATACATATAGCCCGAAAAACATGATACATGTAATATCCCCAAATGGGATATTTTAACTAAAAATGCAGAAATAGACTTGAGCAACAAAATAAACGAAAATAAACACACAACCACCAATATAATGTAGAAATTATATAACTAATGCGTTATACATCCAAGAGTCTCCTGATCACACACGATTTGACTTCATGCACAATACAGAATCTATTCCACCATTGATCATTACTTGCGGAAATTAAATCAATTGCATGCAGACATTAAAACCATAAAAAATCACACATATGAACACAGTAATTTATGGGAAAGCTTAAAGCTAAAAACCCCCAACTATATGTATATTATATGTCATAGAGATCATGTAACAATCATCATACAAAGCTTCTCACAAGCTCTCAGTACAATCTCCAATTGCTACACACTAATCAGGTCCGATCTAGCAAATCCCATGCACCGATCTCTGCCACCTGCTAGCCTGCCTCTACTGCACAATCCCTGCTGAATATGGGCTCTGAATGAACTCAAATCCACCTGGATTTCACTACGCAATCCTCATTGGCATCTCCATCAATGTGTGGTGCAAACTCATGCACCGATATAGTCACAACTGATAGTCACACTGCTCTTTCACCTACCTCTCCATTGGTCTCCACTGAAACTGTCCATGTACTGTAGTTAACTGATGTATTCTTCAGTTGATTAATGAGTTAATAATTAGTGAATTAATTAATAGTTAATTCACACCACTCTCACTAGTGTATCAATCAATTAGACTAGATACAACTAGCTCAACTGTGTGTAACTGAGTTAAACTGAACACAACTCCATTAACTACTTCTACTAACTCCACCAAACTCTGTCACATGAGTTCTAACTGAAGTCTCCATGCAATAGCTCCACTTAACCCTCAGGAATAGCGTAATTCCTTCTGTCAGCTCCTGTGCCACATCCGTGCACTTAACTGAAGTGCTCCAAGAGAATAAGATAATGTTTATAGTCCAAATATTATTAAGAGCTAATAATATTCGACATATCTATTTTTAGACTGGAAATCTAAAAATAGATTCCGCCCAATATGTCTAAGAATAGAAGTCCATCTATTTTTCCAACTTGACCAACCATCCAAAAATAGCATCCCGCAACTCATAGAATATGATCGACATGTCTAAAAATAGACTGTGCGCCAAAAATGGCCTGCGGGCCCACTTAGTGAAGGCGACTTCTTTCCACTAAGCTCATCATCTTGTTGCAATCTCAACACTCCCTCTCAACAAGATAGGGATTATCTGCCACCCCGATCCTGCCTCTATGGTATTCGAATTTGCTCCTGGTGAGCACCTTCGTCAATATATCAACATCCTGATCCTCCGTAGGAATGTAAGAAACTAACACAATCTTCCGCTACACACAATCTCTGATATGATGATACCGGTCCGTGAAGCCATGCTGCCTCAACTCATCCTCCTGTCTGTACCATCATCCATATCCCGATGTGCCTCTGAGATATCTCAATACATGATTCCCCGCCTTCCAAAAAAGCTTGGTAGGCTTAACCATAGCTTGTGAAAGCTGGTTAACTGCGTAGCATATGTCGGATCGTGTATTGACCAGATACATGAGCGACCCCACCAACTGTCGATAAACAGTGGCATCCACTACCTCTGTCAATGTAGCATCCTCTTTCCTCCAACCACCAGGAAGAGGAGTGTCGATAGGCTTGCAGCCATGCATGTTGAACTTCTCCAGTATCTCCCGGGCATACTTGCCTTGAGACACAAACAATCCATCACTGCGTTGCCAAATTTCCAATCCCAGGAAATAATGAAGGAGGCCCAAGTCCTTCATCTCAAGCTCTTTTGCAAGATCAGCCTTACATGAGAGTATCAATTGTTCATCACCGGTCAGTATTAAATCATCTACATAAAGTACAATGATCAGCAACTTACCCTCAACCACTATCTGGTACAGGTTGGGATCCGCCTCACTCTTGGTAAAACCAAGTCCGGTGAAATAACTGTCTATCCATGTGTACCAAGCACGAGGTTCTTGTTTCAACCCATACAACGCTCTTTTGAGTCTGCACACATGCGACTTGCTGCTGAAGATCTCAAAACCTTCGAGCTGCTCTATGTACACCTCCTCCTTAATCACTCTGTTGAGGAACGCAGTCTTCACGTCCATCTGATGAGTGTGCCACCCCATCTGCGCTGAGAGATCTAGGATGCTCCGTATGGAAGAATACCTTGCGACAGGTGCAAAGGTTTCCTCATAGTCGATCCCCTCAATCTATGAGAAGCCCCGGGCAACAAATATTGCCTTGTACTTCTCGACGCTCCTGTTAGCTGCTTGCTTCACTTTGTAGATCCATCTCGAACCTACCACTGATTTCCCTTCCAGCTTTGGGACAATCTCCCATGCACTGTTTCTGACAATCGAATCATACTCTTCCACCATGGCATCTACCCATGCAGGGTCCTCCACAGCTTCCTCGAAAGAGGATGGATCTGTCACGATACACTTGCTCATCAGAGTCATGTATCCAGTATATCAGTCAGGTGACTGTCTCTGTCTGTGCTGTGATGTAGGTTCTCCTACAATCTTCTCTGCATCCTGATTCAATTGCTCAGCTTCTGTAGTGCGCTTCCGCCCTCTGATGGTTAGCGCTACATGAGTGGTTTCTCCCACTCCATGAACCTCCTCTTGTGGTTGATCCACATCCTGAGGCTCATTCTTAGGAACTAATAGCTCCTCATCTACATGCAAGTGTGGCTCCCTCTCAAGCGAACACTTCATGGCTTTCTCCTCATGAAATTTGATATCCCGTCACACAACAGTCTTCCGACTATCTGGAAAATACACACGATAGTTGTGGGGTGTATCAGTGTACTCCACAAATATCCCAACCTCTACAGTCGGCTCCAGCTTCTCCCTGGCATCCTTCGTCACATGAATGTAAACAGGTGAGCCAAAAATCTTCAAATGAGAAATATCAGGCTTCTTACCAAAAAACGCCTCCTCGGGTGTACTCATGCCAAGCACTCTGTGAGGACAACAGTTTTGCACATAAACCGCAGTATTGCATGCCTCAGCCCAAAAGTGTATGGGAAGGCCCTGATCATGCAACATCTCTTGTGCAGCACCCACGATCGTTCTATTATTTCGCTCCACGACCCCATTTTGCTGTGGGTTATGAGGCGCTATGAGCTCTCTTCGAATTCCTTCTGCGCTGCAAAAATCCTTGAATTCGCCAAAGATGAATTCACCACCATTGTCGCTCCTAAGAGCCTTCACCTGCTTCCCCGACTCTTTCTCCACTAGTGCCTTGAACTCACAGAACTTTGAGTGTGTCTCGCTCTTCTTCTGCATGAAGAAGATCCAGCACTTCCGAGAAAAGTCATCAACAAATATCACATAGTACTTGTGGTTTGCTGTCGAAGCTACTAAGAAAGGTCCACACACGTCTGTGTGAATTCTCTCAAGGATCGTCGTGGCGCAACTATCCTTCTCATGAAAGGTGGCTTTCACAAATTTTCCCAAAGTACATCCCTTGCACTGATCTGATTACGCAAGTGTACCTTTGGGAAGCCCAGTAGAAATCTGCTGCAAAATTTTCAAAGCACCATGGTGAAGATGGCCCAATCTCCTGTGCCATAGCTCGCCCTCATCCTGGCTCACCACTCCTTCTACCTTGCGTGCCATTGCTGCGCAGCCATCTACCTACAATTGATAAAGGTTCTTAACTCAAACCCCTATCCTCCGGGTTTCACCAATTGCCTTACTACACAGGAAAGCCTTTCCCTCGCTAAAGACAACATCATATCCCTTGTCTTCTAACATGGCCACTGAGATCAGATTCTTCTTCAATCCTGGAACATGCATGACATCCTTCAATATGAAAGGTTTATCAGACTCCCTCTCAAAGGAAATGGTCCCGATACCAGTCGCACTGTATCTACCATCATCACCCATCTCGATGTGCACTCCAAGATCCTTCTCATCTAGATCACTGAACAAATATTTGTCTTCGGTCATATGAAAATATCCACCACTGTCAAGAAACCACACTAAACACATCATACTTGAGACCAAGCATGCGATTAGAGAAAAATCCAGCTCAAACTGTGAGGCTAAGGCCTCTCCAGCAACCTGCTTTTTTTCTTCTTCTATCGACAATTAGTGGTGTAATGTCCATGTTGGTGACAGTGAAAGAACTTCACCTTGGACATGTCCTGCTTCTTGCCTTTCGCACCGGATTGAGAAACATTCTTCTTGCTCTTCCCCTTCCTTGCTTTGGCATCCAAAGAAAAATTTTCTTCATCTTCATTCTTCGATGAAGATCCATCCCTGGTACTCCGCCTTATCTCCTCCTGCACAAGATCCAACCAAAGTTGCTCCCATCCCGACAGTTTCTCCCGACCATTGACAGAGTCCTCATAGGAATGCCAACTCTTCGGAAGCCCAAGGAGAGCAAAGCTCACCAAGTCCTCTTCATTTAAAGTAACCCCACACTTCCTAGCTCATCCCTTCACCGGACGAACTTCATGAGGTACTTGGGTATACTCTCTCCCTTCTCCATTTTTATTTTCCTCAGCTTATCCTTGAGCGCCAACTTCCTATGGTCTCTCTTGCTTTGGAAAAAGTCTGTCAAAGCTTTCCACATCAAGAATGGAGAAGCTTTACCATGAAGGCTAGACACTATGTGATCCTTTACACCTTCCAACAGAATCCTTCGACATTTTGCTGTCTTCTTTTGCCATGCATCAAGTGCAGCAGCATCGCTAGAAGCAGGTTTTGGAATTTCTGCATCTATGAACTCCTTCAACCCATTGTCCTCCAACACCGCCTCCATCCTGTCCTTCCATGCAATATAATTCGAGCTTCCCTCAAGGGAATAATCCAATTGTAATCCATTGAAAGACATCTCAACTTCGACACCAAGAAAACACTACTGCAAATTCGAATTCCACCAGCACAAAACTCAACAGCTTCAATGCTTTGCAATTGCTCCAATGATCAATACTGCTCTGATACCATGTAGAAATTATATAAATAATGCGTTATACATCCGAGATTCTCCTAATCACACACTATTTGACTTCATGCACAATACAGAATCTCTTCTACTATTGATCATTACTTGCGGAAATTAAATCAATTGCATGCACACATTAAAACCATAAAAATTCACACATATGAACACAGTAATTTATGGGAAAGCTTAAAGCTGAAAACCCCCCAACTATCTGTATATTATATGTCATAGAGATCATGTAACAATTATCATACAAAGCTCCTCACAAGCTCTCAGTACAATCTCCAATTGCTACACACTAATCAGGTCCGATCTAGCAAATCCCATGCACCGATCTCTGCCACCTGCTAGCCTGCCTCTACTGCGCAATCACTGCTGAAGAATGGCTCTGAATGAACTCGAATTGGTCTAGCCTTGCTCACGCAATCCTCATTGGCATCTCCAACCATGTGTGGTGCAAACTCATGCAACACTATAGTCACAACTGATAGTCACACTGCTCTTTCACCTACCTCTTCACTGGTCTCCACTGAAACTGTCCATGCACTGTAGTTAACTGATGTATTCTTTAGTTGATTAATGAGTTAATAATTAGTGAATTAATTAATAATTAATTCACACCACTCTCACTAGTGCATCAATCAGTTAGACTAGATACAACTAGCTCAACTATGTTTAACTCAGTTAAACTGAACACAACTCCATCAACTACCTCAATAACTCCACCAAACTCTGTCACATGAGTTCTAACTGAAGTCTCCATGCAATAGCTCCACTCAACCCTCAGGAATAGCGTAATTCCTTCTGTCAGCTCCTGTGCCACATCTGTGCACTTAACTGAAGTGCTCCAAGAGAATAAGATAATGTTTATAGTCCAAATATTATTAAGAGCTAATAATATTCGACATATCTATTTTTAGACTGGTAATCTAAAAATAGATTCCGCCCAATATGTCTAAAAATAGAGGTCCATCTATTTTTCCAACTTGACCAACCATCCAAAAATAGCATCCTACAACTCATAGAATATGATCGACATGTCTAAAAATAGACATAGTCTAAAAATAAACTGTGCGCCAAAAATAACCTGTGGGCCCACTTAGTGAAGGCGAATTCTTTCCACTAAGCTCATCATCTTGTTGCAATCTCAACATATAACACAATGGATGTTGATAAAATCACTGAGCCATTTTATTAATCTATGGTAGAAATTACATCAACATAAAGGAACAGCGGAACCTGAGCTTGCCAAGCAAGTGGAGCAAAACCCAGAAAGCTCTATGGCCCAACTGATGAGTGACTCTGGCAATGATGTAGACGGCTCGTCAAGAAGACTGCTGCAAATCGGATACAACAAAACTATCACTGAACCCACTGAAGCACAAGTTGAAGATCCAAATGACCCTCACACCAATCCCTGAAGCTCCGTGAAACTTCTGAATGAAGTCTCCTCAAGAGAGTTGGGTTTTCGTCCAAAACTCACAAATCACCTAAGGGTTTTCGTCCTGGGGCTACGGCTGAAGTAGAGAACCACGTTTGACACCTCTCATACAATAAAATAACATGATCCAAAGATATCTCCCAATGTCTTCCTCCCTTTCTTTTATAGATCTCTTGGAGCCTTCTAGAGCATTATTTTATTATTATTTTATTCATGGAGCACTTTTCCCTTTTATTAAAATATTCCTTTTTAATGCAGAAAAGGGTAAATCGGCTACCACGCCTCCTCCAGTCACTGAAATCTGTGTCTAACTGTCCCACCATGTAGGTATCCTCATCCTGGCTCCAATGAGCTATTACACTAAGGTGTTCCATCATTTATTCCTCCCGGAATGCCACCTTGAGTGTAATCATCTGAGTTAAGCCCATAAATAACTCAAATTTTTTAAAGTTATCGAAATGCACTGGAACGAAAGCCAAACTGCTCGGATGATGGAGTATATCAAGAAAATGCCTCCGGAAACCATGAAAACTCCTCAAAACTCCTCCAAAGAGCTCCTGAGCCCACTGGTAGCACCAATCTGTACATGTGACCTGCTTGCTCCTAACTCTGGAAGTCCAACCTGACCCGGTAGTAGGTGACACAAAAAAAAGGAATATTATAGACCTTCTGCCCCAAGATTGCTTGCCCTCAAGCAATCCAAATATGTGGGCCACTCTGTCGGCCCGATGCAACTGAGACCCAATGCCCGGATCCCATACAATCCTCCTGGTGCAACTATGTGCCTATGTCAAGCCACTCAGAATAGACCCCTTAATGCTGGGATCCCAAACTGATCTCTCACTGTACCTGTCATTAAATAATCCTCCCGGATCCCCATGGCACAGTGGCCAATCATTGCCCAAGTCCCACGGCCCAGATTGCGCACTGCCTCTAGCTATGACTGATGCTCTAAGAGGGGAAGACAATGTCTCCTGCTGCGCTAGATCTATGAAGGTGTAAGCTGCCCCATCAACTGTGTACCAACTCATCACCTCTCTCCAATCCAATCCCTGACTAAATCCACTGTTAATTCTGCTCTCCTGAAACCGAGATGGGATGCTGAAGAATCTGCTCCACTACCAACTGGAACCTGTATCATCTGTCATGTCTAAGGGCCCTTTCCCTGTTGTGCTCCCTACGAAGAATATCGTACCATAAAAAGGATAAAAACTCATGATCTCCCGCCACTCCATCCTAGAAGAAGAATCCAATGTAGCAAGAACTGCATATGGAACACACCTAGAGTGTTACCGCCAGCCCGTAATCAACTCCCCCTGCTCTGCCCTGTCTGCCAATGAAAGCTGCCTGTAGAAGGAAGCCCTTCTCCCTATAATGGGCCAAAGTGGGAAAAATATGCTGCAAGCCCCATCGATGTACTCCTGGAGAGTGCTACTCACTGAAAATACTGCATCTCTGCTGACTGCGTGTACATCTATCTGCACCTCATCCCTGTGTCGACCCATAGATGGATGCTCCACCATTTCCAACAGCTCCTCCCACTCTTGATCAGGAATGTCATGCTCCTGCTGTCTACTAGCCCCCTGCAGAGCAATCCAATCAACCTCCAACACCTCCAGAGGATATGGATCTGCAACTTCTGTCACCGTACTCGATGTCAGTGCATCTGACTGTTCCACCTCAATGGCTGACCCCAATGTTAGCCGCATATCCATCATAGACTCAATGTGGGCGCCCATCTGGATTTTCCCCAAAGGAACATCATGCTTGACGTGCATAGTATCCTCCTCTGCTGACTCAGGCTCCATCATATGCTGCTCTGGCTGAATCGTCACAAGTGACTCATCACCCAGAGTATCTCCCGTAGAGTCCCCTGACTACTCACCCTGCACACTAAAACACAACTCTGGTCTACTGTCATCATCTCTGCATGACTGCTCTCGCTCCCCAGAAGCGTCCTCAATTGATCCCATGGACTCATCTGGAGAAGAGTCCTCATCCTGACATGCAGAAGGAATGTCTACCTGCTCTACCTCTGCCACCTCATCTGCATCTCTCAAACATGAGTGATCAGGTCCCCAAGGTTCTTTGCAAATGAAGCAAAGTTCCTTCCTCCTCAGCTAATTTTTGCTGCCTGATCCACCAAACTGGAGCAGCTCCTCCCTGGTCATCTGTCTCCTGAAAAGCTCAATGTTCTGCTCAACTAGCCCTTGGGCTAACTCATAAGCAGTGGGTGAGACCAACTGCTCTCTCCTCCAAATGCTCAACAACCTAGTCTGCAGCTCCTGGCAAATGGTATCACGGTCTCCCATACATGACGACAAGATGGACTGCATGTGAGCTATGGCTATGTCAGAATTATGTCTCCTAATGCTGAAGAAGCATTGGAACATTTGCAGAATCAAGCCATCACACTCAAGATCGATCATTAGCTCATAAGTCTGGGTCATGGCCATGGATTCTAAGACCTTAAGCTTTCTCCCAAATGTAGAGCCCGCACAATTGTATAAATCTGGAAAGGTTCCGATTATCAGTCTAAAAATTATTTTCATAATATCATCATTGTAGGGAGGCAAGGGTGTTATTATCCTCAAAATATCACTGAAACAAGAGGCAACTATAAGCTTGACTCTCTCACTTGGATGTTCCAAGAATATAGCTTGTACCAATGCAAGCATAGATGGCTCCAAAGCCCAATTTAAACTCCAATCAGATTGCTCTACCTTTGAAAGGAAAGATTCCGGTTTCTCTAACATGGGAAAGTCATTTTCTGATCTTCCACTCTTTAAGTCCATCCCAAGTGCATAAAGCCAATTTCCCACTTCTTCCTCCTTTTTTAAATTCCTCGAATGCCTTTGTTGGAGAAAATTATGTACCTTCTTGGAGAAGGGTCTGTTGTTCTGTTTTGTTTTCTAGTCTTCTGATGCATGGTGGTTCAAGGAACCAAATTTTGTTCTTCTCAAGCTATTTAGGAATCCATCCATGCTTCAATCAATGATGTGGTCACTATTTTTCTGAGTTTTTATAGTGATGTAGGTGATTATCTATAATTTTTTCTTCGAGAATAGTTCATACAATATTACTACAACTTCGACTACCCAGAAAAATATAGATATCATTGCTTGTGCAAATGACAATGATTTAACTTAGATTAATAAATGACAAGAGGGATGAACAGAGAAAATATAACCTGGGTTTGAATAAGATGTTTGCTGTCACGTGTCCGTTGATGAGAATAATGGCTGTCCCTTTATGCCCAGACTCAACTTCCTCTAGAAATTTATGCCTTCAATAAGACCGCTCCAGAAGTTGGAATAATGAAAACCCTTGGCACTAGAACTCTCAGACCCAATGATAATTCTCATAGACGGTCCCTTAACCGATAAAATTCAATTTGCAACTACAATAGGGACTAGCTCATACAGAATGAGATGGAACTCAACTACAGGCATAATATTTTGGGCTTGGTTTTTCTACCATTACTCTGTCCACACAGCATAAATGCAGACATCAACCCCCTCAATTTTCACTTCCAAAATTTCCACGAATTTGCAATAAATTTATGAGTTTTTGTTCTGGTTTCAATTTTCTTTTTGGCACACCGTTTGAGCCCGCACTGTTGTAGGTGCACTTGTCATAATTTTAATTCATTCACACAGTGAATGCAAATCAATTTTCAGTAATTTACCATGAGACTGATGCAAATCTGAATAACAGAATTAATGAGTTCTGGAAACGTACATTCCATCACTGTAAATTCATTTTCCTTGAGGCATAACTCTTCCAATACAAAGGAAACTCACTCAGAAATTAAATATGGAACCCTTGGCACACAGGGAAAAAGGAAATTGACTCCCTCAATGTATGTGGCCACCTGTTCCCCAATAAAATCGTATAACAACAACTCGACCCTTCGAAGCATGTCCTCTGCCCAGTCACTTCAATAACCATCGTTGCGGCTCCAAATAAATATTTTGGCTGTCACGAGTTCGACGTAGGTAGACGAATATGTAATTGGAGGATGCTTGATTCCCCTGTAATCTGTCCAACTCAGCGTTGACCCACATTCAACCACTTACTAATATTCCATCGCACCTGCGTACCTTAGAAGGAAATTTTGCCACCTCAGTTGTGTCCGATGATGCGTAATTCGCAAAGATGAATAAATTTTCTCAACTGCTACGATCAAACATTAAATAGTACACGACCCAGGCAAGCAATGGTCTTAACCTTCTATAGAGATGGAGTGCGCAACTCTAGGACTGATACCAAGTATCTCCACAACACGCCTTCTTCAAAACACAGAACTTTGATCAGTTCCCACGACCCACAATAATGATCAAATTCAACAGTAATGAAGGGGAACTCGTCCAGACTTCGTAGAGGAAACTAGACCCAACTCTAACTGTGGAAACTTAGCCTCGTGGATAATTAATTGGAAATACCTTTGTGAAGAAAAGATCATACACTCTCGCTGGCCCCCTTTTTTTTTAAAACGATCCGACCACTTAATAAACTTTGGCTCAAATATTATTTGGCCACTAAAATTTAATATTGCTTCTTCATAAATGTCCCCATTTGATAATATTGTTTGCCCTTGATACGACTTTCAAAACAAAAGGAAGAGTGGCCCCCTCTCAGATTTCTCCACGGTCCCACTAAAATACTTTGAATAAGCTTGGCCTATTTGTAGAAATTTTATCATGCTACCCATAATTCGCTCCTTAAAAATTCGTGAATGGCTTTTAATATAATTTGATTCAAATGTCGAACCATTATTGTGCCGACAACCATTTGCTTAAAATTTTGTTGGATATTTTCACCACAAATTTGCAAACAAGTATGAATTTGGCCATACCAATGTTCTTCAGCAACGATCTAGATTTTTTTTCAAGAAGCAACTCAATCTGAAATTAAACCCTAAGGCTAGGAGGAACACCAGCTTTGATACCACTGTAATATCCCCAAATAGGATATTTTAACTAAAAATGCAGAAATAGACTTGAGCAACAAAATAAACAGAAATAAACACACAACCACCAATATAACACAATGGATGCCGATAAAATCACTGAGCCATTTTATTAATCTATGGTAGAAAATACATCAACATAAAGGAACAGTGGAACCTGAGCTTGCCAAGCAAGCGGAGCAAAACCTAGAAAGCTCTCTGGCCCAACTGATGAGTGACTCTGGCAATGATGTAGACGGCTCGAAAAGAAAACTGCTACGAATCGACTACGACAAAACTGTCTCTGAACCCACTGAAGCACAAGTTGAAGATCCGGATGACCCTCACACCAATCCCTGAAGCTCCGCGAAACTTCTGAATGAAGTCTCCTCAAGAGAGTTGGGTTTTCGTCCAACACTCACAAATCACCCGAGGGTTTCCGTCCTGGGGCTACGGCTGAAGTAGAGAACCGCGTCTGACACCTCTCATACAATAAAATAACATGATCCAAATATATCTCCCAATGGCCTCCTCCCTTTCTTTTATAGATCTCTTGGAGCCTTCTAGAGCATTTTTTTATTATTATTTTATTCATGGAGCACTTTTCCCTTTTATTAAAATATTCCTTTTTAATGCGGAAAAGGTAAATCGGCTACCACGCCTCCTCCAGTCACTGAAATCCGTGTCTAACTGTCCTACCATGTAGGTATCCTCGTCCCGGTTCCAATGATCTATTACACTAAGGTGTTCCATCATGTATTCCTCCCGGAATGCCACCTTGAGTGTAATCAACTAAGTTAAGCCCAGAAATAACTCAAATTTCCGAAAGTTATCCGAATGCACCAGAACTAAAGCCAAACCGCTTGGATGATGGATTATATCAAGAGAATGCCTCCGGAAACCATGAAAACTCCTCAAAACTCCTCCAAAGAGCTCTTGAGCCCACTGGTAGCACCAATCTGTACATGTGACCTGCCTGCTCCTAACTCTGGAAGTCCAACCTGACTTGGTAGTAGGTGACACCAAAAAAAGGAATATTACAATACACATATATAGTTAATTAACTATAACATCATGAATAAATACAGATAATGATCGTAACAAAAATCATATATCCATTGAAAGCACTTATCTTAGACTTGAAGCACGAACTAATTGTAGAGCTCAAACATTCCACCTAACCATAGACCATGCTACTCATAATCTCTCAGCAATGGGTCACCCCTGAGCTAGGGCTATGACTCTAGAAGGGAAAAATGCCACCTAAAGCTAGCTATGGTCCATAGTTGCATCAAAAAGGTGACAAGGTATGACTCCACAAGGGAAAAGGGACACCTAAAGCTAGCTATGGTCCATAGTTGCACCAAAAAGGTTACAAGGTACTTGACTTTAATAGCTTCCAACCAATAGTCTATCATCCTCCATTGGCCCACACAACCTAAGCTAGTGCACCCCCTTCTTCACACACATAATCGATCACACTATGCCACTATTCTTCCATGGTTCCCAACTTAGGTCACCCATGGATTTGAAGAGCCATATGTCTTCCAAGAGTTCTAATTTCCCTCATGAATCTCTAGTTACCTTACCTACCTCACATCAAGGAAAGTTATCCCTATACCCATCAGATCCACCTAGGTTTCATAGTGTAATAAAATTACAGATTCATATCCCTCTTCCTCCACCAAGAATTCTAGTAACTAGCCATGGTCAAAATGATGTAATGGGATGATAAAAATACTTGTAACAACTCTAAAATTCCCCATTTTATGTGGATGTGCCCTTTTTTACATTTGGAACTTCATGAAGTCACTTTATTGTCTTAGGATAAAAACATGTCACTTTTGAATTTAAGCATATTTTAGTAATGGCTTAACCCCCTAGAATTAAGCCCCTCGCCACTTAGTCGTTGGCTCATTTTCCCACTCATGGAGTCCTATCCCCTCACACTCTCTTGTCTGACTTGGTATTTAGTAGTGGTGTAATTTATTAATATGCACGTGACTACATATTTACAAGGCTAGGATCTTTGGAATTTTACAACATAGGCTCACTAGCCCAAAACCACATAGGCAATCCATCCTCAAAATATATAAACATAGGCATATTGGCCTAAAATACATATATACATGGGAATGCATGACCCGAAATATTTCCCATCTCACCATCCTAAACATGATATGTAGAATACATACAGGTGTGATTCTTGACATATTACATTATTCCCATCCCCCTTATTTACGGAATGTTCATAGTGCATTACACACATACACACACATATAATCAATATTTTTCAAAAAGTGAGAATACTCCTTCCACATGGAATATTCATGCTCCGATGTAGCATCCTTAGGATTTAAATGCATCTGTTGCACATTTACCAAGATGATGGATTGATTTGGGAGCACCTTGAACTTCTTGTCCCAAATTCCCACTAGTTAAACATGTAAGTCTCCCTTGACTCCATATAATAGAATTTTGTCGTAAAGTTGGGATCCTTGTTCGAAATAATTACCTTAGCACTCCATCTAACCTGAAAAATTCCTTCATATATATTTTAGCAATATTTGTCGCCTTATGTGTTGATTTCACTGGATTAAAATGGGAATCCTTAGTGATTTTATCCAACACTACCATGGTCATGCTCCCTTGTAGTCATGGGAAAATTTCTAATAAAATCCATTGAAACAATGTTCAAAATGGGCAATGGTTTTAGAAATCCTGTTGGATGCCTATGCTTAGCCTTCACCTTTTGATATTAAAATCACCTAGTTATGCAATTAACTACTTTCTTTTTCATACTCAGCTAAAATTATTGACAATTTATAGATGAAATTATTTTTCGTACAATGGGTGTCCAACATAAGGTATCTTTTTCATTTCACTTAGCACCATATTTTTCAGCCCTTAAGAACTTTGCACATAATTTTTTCCTTTGTACATGATGATTCCACCCTATTTTAGATTATAATTTCTTATGTTAGTTGTAAATGGCCTTGTTCTAGCTGTTTAATTTTCATGTATTGTTGATTTGAGTTCTACACCCTAAAATTATGTTTTTTAAATCAGATTTGCATATACTTCTGGCTATAGCATGCATTGTATGCACCCTCTTTCCGAGTGCATCAACCACTTGATTTTCCTTGCCTTTTACGTGCTCGATTTCAAAATCATAGTTAGAATAAATTCCAACCCATTAATTTGTCTAACATTCAAAGTAGGTTGTCCAAACAAATGCTTTACACCACTATGGTCTATTATCAATTCAAATCGTTTTCCCATAAGACAATGTCTCCACATTTTTAAGGCATGAATTACAGCTGCCAATTCTAAATCATGAGCGGTGTAATTCCTCTCATTCTCCTTTATTTTCCTTTATTCATACCATATCACATGCTCATTTTGCATGAGGAATCCTTGAAGCCTTTCATTACATGCATTAACGCGCACAAAAAATTCTTCATGTGGATAAACTCTCCTCAATATTAGTGCACTTGTTAATAGCATTTTCATATGTTGAAATTCCTCTTCAAATTTATGAGACTACTCAAATTGCACCCTTATTTTCAAATAAGTGATAGGATGGGACATTCTTTAGAGCCCCTCAATAAATCTCTTGTAGTGGCACCTTAAACCCACGAAGGATATAACCTCTCTTATGTTTTTTGGTTTTACCACTCTCTAGTAATTTTGATTTTATCTAGGTCTATTTCCACCCCTTTCACTAAGATGATATCAAGGAAAATTTTTGGGGTTGATATTCGTAAGTGGGCTAATTTTCCATGAATTTTCTAAAAAAAGGTTGGTCAATGTCCATTTTCTTAAAAAGTGATTCACCCAAATTTTATAATATAAAAGTATTTTACCTTAAATATCACCAAAAATCTATAGAGACTATATATAAAACCATTAGAAATTTGAATATTATAGTTCGTATATTAGGAACTAGTGAGATTCCCCAAGGCTTATAAACTTTAATATATATTTCCATCCTTTCCATGAATGATATCACCCAAGTAAAGAATCTAGTTTTGATAAAATGAGCATTTTCTCCACTTGGCATAAACCTGACACTCCCTCAACACTTGCAACACCATCCTCAATTGTTGATCATGCTCTTCTTGATATTTTGAATGCACTAGGTGTTGGCAATATGATGTAATGTGTTGTCCTTGATGGCAACCTACTTGATGAATTTTTCCTTGATGGAAACCTACTTGATGAGTTGCCTTTTGATAGCAACCTATTTGTTAAAGATGTAAGAATGATGTAGCTACAGATCAGTTTAGATGTGACAGAGAAAAGAATTCCAGTAAGTGCCAGAGAAATGATAAATATAATATGTCACAATGTATACACTACTTTTGTGAAGGAAACTCGCATATGGATGCAATGTATACACTACTTTTGTGAAGGCAACCCACGTATACATTCAGGGTTAGCATATACGCAGTTTTTATGAAGAAAATTTGTGTATATATGCGGAAATGAACGCTCCAAGTCGCGTATGCATTTTGCGCTCTAAAATTATGATACCAAGGAGCATTACCATGGTATTAGCCCACAGTATTGAGCGTTGCATTGTCTATTTGATTCCGTCCAATAATACCATCAAAAGTTGTGTGGTTTGGTTCATGGTATTGATAAATGCTAAAGCTATATAAGGAGAAGAAGATAATGGTGAAAGGGTGTGCAAGTTTGGGTATTGAATGAATACTTCACTCTGAAGTATATCTACATGGAATGGGTTGCAGTTTATTGATAGATCTGAATTAATGCACCTATGAATAAAATGATGGATCAGGATCTCTAGACCTAAAATGACTATGTATTTTCTAGATCTGTTCATGGAAAGTTTGGATCTGTGATCTGGCGAATTTTTTTTGAAGTGAAGGGTAAGATCTGAGCTGTTTATCTATTTTGAAGAGTTGCACAACCTTGCAATGTTTGCAGATCTATACGTAGGTTCGTCGTAGCAAAAGCACATATATACGCGGGTTGGTTTCAGCAAAAGCGCATATGGAATCTAAGGTCAGTCCTAGAATGTTTGCAGATGTATACACAGGTTTGTCTCTGTAAAAGCGCGTATATAAGTGGGTTTAGTGAAGTAAAAGCACATATGGAATCTAGGGTTTTGCTGAAGTGTGCAAAAGGAAATCTCTGATCTGTTTTGTTGTATTACTGTTGTCTGTCGATGATGTCTTCATACAGATCTGAGTTGTTTGAATACTGATTATGTTGCTAGTTGATTATAATTAAAGATTAGTGGTTGGTTGGCTGATTGGTTGATGATTCAATGAATGAATTGAATGGGTTATAAGTTTTAGTTTGATGTATGTTCTTTGAGCTTAAATGTGTGGAGTGGGTCCAGTCTGAAAATATGATGAAAAGAGGCCTACAAGGTGTGTTGTGTGGAAGCTGTTGGATCTAGTATGAAAATTGATGAAACATGGTCCATGATGGCGCTGAGGGTCGAAGCCTTTAGTGAGGGGGTTGTAGCTCCCTTCCAGTGGTAGCTGGTAAACGAGATCAGGGGGTAGTAGCTCCCTTCTAGGAGTGGCTGGTAAACAAGATCAGGGGGGTTGAAACTCCCTTCCAGTAGTAGCTGGAGAACGAGAGAAGGTTGCAGCCTTCTGCAGGTGGGTGCCTGCGTGCTGGTATGAGTTTGCGCCAGTACATGATTGTAAGCAGTTTTCTTTATAATAAATATTGAAGACAGAGACAACAGAAGCGGTGGTTTCTCCTGAATTGGGTTTCCACCTTAAATCCTGGTGTTCATGTGTGTTGCTTATGTGTGATGATTTATTCTATTCTTACTGCACATGTTTATTGCTTACTAAACATCTGATGAATGAATGATGCACTGATCTAAGTAAAGAATTATATGCATAATAAGATCTCTGGTAATACGTAAGTTTTCTTAAGGATATCCGCGTGTATACGCAAGTTGGGTTCATTAAAGTCGTGTATGGAATTTAGTAAGGAAAAAGTAAATTTTTTGAGTAAGCTCTAAATACTGATTCACCCCCCCCTCTCAGTATTTTTCCCAACAATTGGTATCAGAGAAGGTCCTTCTGAAGGAGTTTGATCGCTTGAAGGAGATCCATCACAATGGGCACGAAGCAAAAGAAGAAGGCTACCCAAAGAAAGAAGATATCTCAGAAAACATGTACAACAAAAAATGAAGAAGATGAAACAGGTATTGATTGTTGTTCTTGTGATTCACTTTCTTGTGCATGCAATGGTGAAGATAGTGAAAACCAAAGTGAAAGTAATGTTATGGATCTAGAAGCAATAATTGCAAATCTCAAGATTAAAGTTGAAGATCAACAAAGATTATTTAATGAGAGGGAATCTATCTACAAAGATATGATCTCTAGAATGAATGGACAGATAAAAAAGTATCAAAGGCTGCAGGATGAAGTAACCAATCACAGTGAAGGACTTGAAGCAGAAATCATCTCTCTCAAAGCAGATCTAGAAACATCAAATAAGAAGAATGAAGAACTTCTACAATCATTTGAAGAACAAGAAAATGGGTTGAAAGAAGAGATTCTAAAATTGAATGAACAAGTGGAAGAAGGGAGAAGGGTCGAAGAAATTATGAAGAAGCAATGCCAAAAATTGGAGGTTGAGGTAAACATTTTAAAAGGTAAATTAGAAGAAAAGGACAAATTCTTGAGGTTTCAAGATAGTACTAAGATTCTGGATAATATTCTTAGTAGTCAAAGGTCTCCCTCTTTTAAATTTGGTCTTGGTTTTCATGAAACTACGAAAGGAGAATCTAGTTCACAAGACAATTCTAAAGATTCAAAGGATATCAATGCAAAACCTGAAGTGTTTAAAGAGACAAAAAGGCAACCGAAAATCATGAATTCTCAAAGGAAATCATTCGCTCCTAAATATAGAAGTATCAATCGATTCTCTCCTTTTATTAATAATGTTGAATGATTTATATGTCATAAGTATGGACATGTTGTAACCAAGTGCGGAAGCAAATTGTTTCAGTCAAAGACAGATAGAAAATACACAGAAAGACAGTCAGCTCCCAGGTACTTAGGTTTCTTTAAGGGATATTGTTTTTTATGTAGCAATTTTGGTCATAAAGCAGTTGATTGCAATAGAAGAAAGATTAGAAAAACATATTATGATCCCTATGCTCCCTTTTTTGGTCACATAAGATGTTATGCTTGTAACAACTATGGGCATGTAGAAAAAGAATGCAGATTAAGTATGATGAACAGATCTGAGAAATGGAGAATTTCTAGCAAAGCTGGAAAAAGAAGAAGCTCCAGTAAAAAACATAAGGAACGTTGACCCTACTGTAGTCATCCACTTGTAAAATTTACTTCTCATAATGACTGCAGGAGTGACGTGAGATTCATTAATGTATCATCACAGGGGGAGCAATATATGGTGATTCCCATGGTTGGTTTGGTAATTCTGGTTGTGTTTATTTCTAACAGTGCATATGATGTGACAAGAGAAGACATGTACAGGTGGTATAAGTTTAGGGGGATATGGAGTTGTGAATTTTTCTATTTCACTTTCTATATGCGGGTTTTATGAACTAAAGCCACGTATACATGTGAGTTCCAATGGTGAAAATTGCGTATTCTTTTCTCTGATAAGAAAAATAGTGAGGAAGACTCAAAAATAGTTTCTGATATGCTACTGACAGTAATAAATTTCTTGATCTGATGTTGATGGTTATATCTGCTAATATGATTTTAAGTTTTGATTATCTACTTGATGAAGATGCTTTGATGAATTGGTTGGTGAAGATGTTCAGGATGTTTAGGTTTAGGGGGAGCATTAGCCTTGCTCAGAGTAATGCATTGTTGGCATTATGATGGTTCTGAAATATGATCTCTCTCTTGAGGTCTTTTGGTCTTAAAAAGTCATATCTGTAATTTGATGAATCAAATCAAATGTTCACCTCCATATCCATTATGTGTGATAATACAAGTGCCATCAGTATCTCAAAGAATCTTGCTATGCATTGCAAGACCAAGCAGATTCCTATCAAGTATCACTTCTTACGTGAACAAGTGCTTGAACAAAAGGTGAAATTGGAGTATGTTCCCTCCAAAGAACAAGTTGCTGATATATTTACTAAACCTCTTCCCAGGGAAGCATTCGAATATCTCAGATAAAAGCTGGAGTTGTCTCTCCTGCTCAAAAGATTAGATCTGCTTAAATTCAGAAGATTAAATTGGATACGTGGATTTCATAAAGGACAGTCGCGCATATACGCGAGTTTATATACATAAAACCACATATCGGTTTCTTTTTTTGCTGGCACAATTCTCTGGGTCAACATTTTCAGAACAGTTGTGGTATTGTTGGGTATCTCTGTTGATGTTTCAGTTCCCACATTTATGTTTCATTCTCTAATATTTTTTTATGAAGATGCCTTGATGATTTGTTGTTGAAAGTTTTCAGGGTGCACAAACTAAGGGGGAGCACTTGTCCTGTGGGAAAGGATGAATTATAGGAATTCAAAGTGTTTGATGTGGTCTAATCTCATGATTGAGATTCATTGGTCTTGTTTATAAAAAATCATTTGATGAAAAGGTCATGTTGATACCTATGATGTAAAATTGTTATATTCAGTCATGTAAGGACTTGGTCAAATTTGTAAACCCACTTGGTTGGGTAGTTGAGTCAAAATTTGTAAACCCACTTGGTTGGGTAGTTCAGTCAAATATGTAATTCCATGTTGTGTACCAGCTCCAAAAATAGAAGAAAAGAGATATCAACGCCTTAGAAATGAGCCACTTCGAGGGGGAAACCTCCAATACATTACATAAATGAACAATTCTTGGATGATCCAATTTACAAAACCTCATTTCTATATATAGGAGTCCATGGGGCCATAATGTAATCCTAGTGGCCCACAATGTAATCCTAGTTGACCTAACAATAATAATTTAAGGGCACAATAATAATAAAAAGGGGGTTACAAGGGTACAATAATAACAATAAGGGGGTTACACTAACAACAATAAGGGACTATACTAGTAATATAGGGACCTAACATGCCCCTCTCCTTCAAAAAAGTGTTGTCCTCAACACTTGAGTAGCTCTGGGTGCTTCTGTATAAAATTCTCATCCTCCCATGTAGAATCTTCAGTGGGTAAGTTCTTCCACTTGATGAGATACTCCGAAATTGATCGATTCCGTAGTTGTCGAGTTCTTGTTTCCGTGACCGCTTCAGGTTCCAATATGATTTTTCCTTCCTCATCAAGTTCTGGCAATATTGTTTGAACTGGAAGATTTTCACCTATAACCTTCTTTAAGCATGAAACAAGGAAAATTGGATGCACTTGTGAAGAAGCAGGAAGCTCCAATTTGTATGCCATAGTACCAATATTTTCCAACACCTTGTAAGGACCATAGTACTTTGGTGATAATTTATTATCCTTCTTAGCTTGCTTGAGGGACATTTGTTTGTATGGTTGTAGCCGTAAAAATACCCAGTCTCCTACATCAAAACTTCTCTCGCCGCGATGTTGATCTGCCTGTTGTTTCATTCGATTTTGTGCCAAATTAAGGTTATCCTTTAAGAGTTGGAGAACTTCTTGTTGATGCTAGATGTGACCTTCCACTGCTTGAACCTTCAAATTTTCTCTTAAAGATGATGTGATGGATGGTGGATGATATCCATAAAGTGCCATAAATGGGGTCATTTTTGCTGCAGTATGGAAGGAAGTGTTATACCACCATTCAGCGAGAGGTAACCACTTGACCCATTGTGTTTGTTTATCAGATAAAAAACAATGAAGATATCCTTCCAAACATTTATTTACTATCTCAGTTTGACCATCAGATTGAGGATGATAAGATGAGCTATGAGCTAATTGAGTACCCAAACAAGAAAATAACTTCGTCCAAAAATTTCCCGTAAAAATGGGATCTCTGTCGCTCACAATAACCCTTTGGCTTCCATGTAGCTTTTGAATTCTGTCCACAAATGTAGTAGCAACTGTACTTGCTTTAAATGGATGAGATAATGCACAAAAGTGTGCATACTTGGTAAGTCTATCAACTACCACCATGATGACATTCTTTCCTTCGGACTTAGGTAAACTCGTGATAAAATCCATTGAAATCTCCTCCCAACGTTGACTTGGAATGGATAAAGGTTGTAGAAGTCCCGGGGTCTTAATTGTCTCCACTTTATTCTGCTGGCAAACCAAACATTCCGCCACAAACTTTTGAATATCAGATTTAAGGCCATCCCAAAAAAATTCTTTCTTCACCCCGTGGTAAGTTTTTAAAAATCCTGAGTGTCCTCCTAAAGGAGAAGTGTGCAATTCCATAAGAATCTTTTGTTTTAGTTGGGAATTCTTACAAAGATATAAGTGATATTTGTACCATAAGGAATCATTTTTCCAACTAAATGTATCAGATGTACTAGGATCTTGCTGCAACTTTTGAATGAGTGTCCATACATCTTTATCCTTCTTCCATTCATCTCTTGCTTCGGTTATTCAATCTGGTTGGATAATAGAAATGGCACAAAGCAATGCTTCCACCTCTTCATTCTTTCTTGAGAGTGCATCTGCAACAACATTAAGTTTTCCTTTTTTGTAGATTATTTCAAAGTCATAACCCAACATCTTTGTGACCCATTTTTGCTGCTCTTCTGATGATAGTCTTTGTTCCTAAAAGTGTTTAATACTATCATGATCAGTTTTTACCTTGAAATGTCTTCCCATTAGGTAAGTTCACCATTTCTTTAGTGTATGCAGTATTGCTAACATTTCCTTCTCATAAATAGGTTTCTGTAAATACTTTCCTTTGATTGGACGACTTTCAAAAGCAATGGGTCTTCCTTCCTGCATTAAAACTGCACCAATTCCATTTCTCGAGGCATCACATTCCACAATAAAGGTTTTTGTGAAGTCTGGTGTAGCTAAGACCGGTGCTAGGCACATTGCCTCTTTAAGACGTTCAAAGGCCTTAGTTGCTTCAGGAGTCCATGAAAATGCATCTTTTTTCAATAATGTTGTTAGAGGTGCTGCTATTCTCCCATAATTCTTAACAAACTTGCGATAATACCCTGTTAACCCGAGAAATCCTCGCAACTTCTTTATGGTTGTGGGGACTTTCCATTCCTTAATGGCTTTAATTTTGTTAGGTCTACTTTAACACCCTCGTGAGATACAATATGACCCAGATATTCCACCTCTTGTACTCCAAAGAAACATTTGGATTTTTTTGCATATAATTGTTTCTCCCGCAATAGTTTGAGCACCCTGTCAACATGTTCAACATGATCCTTCCAAGACCTGCTGTAGATTAGTATATCATCAAAAAATACTAGCACAAATTTTCTAAGAAGGGTTTGAAAATGGAATTCATCAACCCTTGAAATGTAGAAGGTGCATTAGTAAGGCCAAAAGGCATGACCAAAAATTCATAATGACCCTCATGAGTTCGAAATGTTGTTTTTGGAATATCTTCAGCCTTCATTCTAATTTGATGATATCCTGAACGAAGATCCAACTTGGTAAAATAAATTGCTCCATGTAATTCATCCAATAATTCATCAATCACAGGAATGGGAAATTTGTCTTTAATGGTGAGCTTATTTAGCTCCCTATAATCCGGACACATTCGCCATGATCCATCCTTCTTGTGTACCAATACTACAGGAGCAGAGAAAGAACTTTGACTACGTTGAATTATACCCGCCTCTAACATTTCTGCAATCATACGTTCAATTTCGCTCTTTTGGAAGTAAGGATATCTATAAGGCCTGATGTTTGGAGGAACACTTCCCGGAATCAAATGAATAGCATGATCATGATCACGAATAGGTGGGATTCCTTTGGGAGTTTCAAACACCTTGGAATGATTGTCCAAGACTTGTTGGAGATCTGCAGAAATAGATGATTTTGATGTCGGAACTTCTAGTGAGCATAATTGTGAAATTACGCCTTGTTTTTCTTTCTTTAGAAGCTTTGTCATGACATTAGAGCTTATTATCCTTCCCGGCTTCCCTTCAATACCCCATAATTCGACTTCCTTTCCTTCTGAAAAAAATTTCAAGAAAAGTTCTTGAAAATTAAAAGCTATCGTCCCCAAAGATTGTAACCATTGTACTCCTAGTACAACATCAGCACCTCCCATAGGAATGGAAAGCATTGGACTAGTCAATACATATTCCCCCATGGTTAGCTTGATATTATGGCATTTTCGAGAGAAATTTATAGTTCCTCCATTTGCAACCATCACTTGACATTCTGGTGCTGGGTATAGGAAACAATTTAATTCCTTGGCTACCTTACAATGAATAAAATTATGGGTGCTACCCGAATCAATCAACACTATTACCTTTTTCTTCTTGATTTGTCCTTTTATCTTGAGAGTTTGAGGAGTGGTAATTCCTGCCAGTGCATTACACGATATGGTCGCATTCATTTCTTCCTCTTCTAGGGCTGGTTCCTGGTGTATATCCTCTTCTTGTTCATTTTCTTCTTCCTCTTCACAATCTATGTAAAATAATTTCTTCTCAGCACACTTATGACCTTTAGTGTATTTGCTATCACAACCGTAGCAAAGCCCTTTTGCTCTTTTTTCTTCCAATTGTTGTGGTGTCAACCTTGTAGGTTGTGGAAATCTAGGCGTAGCAACACTTCCTTCTTTATAGAATTGAGTGGTAGGCTTCCTTGTCACCATAATTTTACATTCAACTTTTCTTGCCAACCTGAATGCCTTCTCCAATGAATCATGTTCCAGAACGCGAACTTCATGTTGGATGTTATCCTTTAAAGTGCCTATGAAGAGATCAATCATGTGTTCCTCTGGAATATCAGTTACCCTTATATTCAATTTTTGGAATTACTCAATGTGCTGCCCCACTGAACCCTTTTGTTTGAGATTTATCAATTGGCTAAAGAAGGTGTTGCTCTTTGTATCCTCACAATGTGGTATCATTTCTTCCGTAAAAATTGACCAAGTGACAATATTTTTACGGGAGCAAAGCCATCAATACCATACAAATGTATTTTGCTCTAAATGTAAAGTTGCAATGCGTACCTTTTGAGTGTTTTGCACATTATGGAGATCAAAATATTGCTCCATCTGTAGTATCCATGTTACAGGATCCTTTCCATCAAACTTCCTCATATCCATTTTTGGAATATGGTGGTTCTTCCCGCCAACATTAGAGTTTATCAAATCACGATTAAAATTGATTTTGTTCTCATCATGAGGTTCTTCTACTATCTTTTCACCATTAGGAAACATTTCTTGTATCAACTTTGTCAAACCTTCGATGTCTGTTTTTAGATCATTCTTCATGTTTTCCATGTTGTATTTCATGTCATCCATCTTAGCTTCCATTCCATCCATCTTAGCTTCCACGCCAGCTTCCATGCTTTCCATCTTAGCTTCCACGCCATCCATCTTAGCTTCCACGCCTTTCTTCAAAACTTTCATTTCATTTTTTGTTGCTCTTTGCGAGAGTGAATTTTGTTGCACTTGCTCTTGTAATTTTGATAGATCATGTTGCAATTCTTCATCTTCATGAGTCATAGTAGAGCCTTCTGAAGGCTTAATGGGTGTTGAATTATTTATACGGGGCATCTCTTAGAACCCAATACTGATATCTATTCTACAATATGCCCTTGGAATCAATTCAAATTGATTCTTCAAACAAGACTTATGCAATTCGGAAAAAAATACACACCTTTTTCTTGCTTTTGAGGAGCTCGATATTGAAATTGGATTATATTTGTGATTGCAGCACTTCAATATCTGAAATTTAGCAATGAAATACCCCTCTGAATTATATTTTGAATGCCACAGGTCTGACCTGATTTGGATTCTCCAAGACAAAGTTGTGTCCAATCTCCCACAATGACCTAATTATGGACTGGTTCAGTAGAGCTAACTTGTACTACTTGCCACGTGTCACTATTTTGTATTTTGTCTCTAAAATTGATAGCCAAGAAACTAAAGTCCGTGTACTTGCGACTGCTTTTTACGGCACTCCAATCCGATGCCTAGAGAGAGAGTTATTGAAATTTTCCCATGATCACCTCTTTGAGATGAAATTCAGGAGCCTGAAAAAGCACTACATTCCACAGTTCATATCTCTAAAAATATTGCGAACCAAGCTCTGAAATTTTTTGAAGAATTTCCTCAGGATTTCAGCTTCGCACCATACGAATTTCAGACTCTGAACCTTTGTACAAAAAAAGTTATAGCGAAAATTCCACGATGACCTGTTTAGGAGCCTGAAAAAAGACCTAACTTGCACAGATGATATCTCCGCAAATATTGTGAACCAAGCTCTGAAAGTTTTAGAAACGCTTCCTCAGGATTTTGGCTTCGTACCCTAAAAATTTTAGCTTTTGAAACTTCATAGAAAAAAAGTTATAGCGAAAATTCCACGATGACTTGTTTGGAGTAGCGAAACCCTAGAATCCAAAGCTCTGATACCAAATGTTGTGTAACCAGCTCCAAAAATAGAAGAAAAAAGATATCAACGCCTTAGAAATGAGCCACTTCGAGGGGGAAACCTCCAATACATTACATAAATGAACAATTCTTGTATGATCCAATTTACAAAACCTCCTTTCTATATATAGGAGTCCATGGGGCCATAATGTAATCCTAGTGGCCCACAATGTAATCCTAGCCGACCTAACAATAATAATTCAAGGGCACAATAATAATAAAAAGGGGGTTACAAGGGTACAATAATAACAATAAGTGGGTTACATTAACAACAATAAGGGACTATACTAGTAATATAGGGACCTAACATTCCACTTGGTTGGTTCATTGATGTAAGTATGAGTCCTTGGTGATAGGAAATGTCATACTTGGTTGAGTTATAGAGTCATGTACTTCATTGAAAAATCTGTCTGAAGATTCAACATGAACTTAGGGGGAGCATGGTAAATTTAGCACACATCAGATTTATAGAGCTCATCTTTCTACAAGGGAAGAGAAACCTTGTTTTGGTCCACCCTTTGCCCTTGATGTCAAGGGGGAGAGTATGATGGTGTTTGAATAATGGTTATGATTAATGTATGTATCTGTTGTGGTGATCAAACACCATCGTGGTTGCCATCAAGTCCAAAGGGGGAGATTGTTGGCAATATGATGTAATGTGTTGTCCTTGATGGCAACCTACTTGATGAAGTTGTCCTTGATGGAAACCTACTTGATGAGTTTCCTTTTGATAGCAACCTATTTGTTAAAGATGTAAGAATGATGTATCTACATATCAGTTTAGATGTCACAAAGAAAAGAATTCCAGTAAGTGCTAAAGAAATGATAATTATAATATGTCACAATGTATACGCTACTTTTGTGAAGGCAAACCGTGTATGGATGCAATGTATACACTACTTTTGTGAAGGCAACCCGCGTATACATTCAGGGTTAGCATATACACAGTTTTTATTAAGAAAAGTTGTGTATATACGTGAAAACGAATGCTCCAAGTCGCATATGCCTTTTGCGCTCTAAAATTATGATACCAAGGGGCATTACCATGGTATTAGCCCACAGTATTGAGCGTTGCATTGTCTATTTGATTCCGTCTAAGAATACCATCGGAATTTGTGTGGTTTGGCTCATGGTATTGATAAATTCTAAAACTATATAAGGAGAAGAAGATCATAGTGAAAAGGTGTGCAAGTCTGGGTATTGAATGAATACTTCACTCTAAAGTATATCTACATGGAATAGGTTGCAGTTTATTGATAGATCTGAATTAATGCACCTATGAATAAAATGATGAATCTGGATCTCTAGACCTAAAATGACTATGTATTTTCTAGATCTGTTCATGGAAAGTTTGGATCTGTGATTTAGCAAATGTTTTCTGAAGTGAAGGGTAAGATCTGATCTGTTTATCTATTCTAAAGAGTTGCACAGCCTTGCAATGTTTTCAGATCTATAAGCAGGTTCGTCGTAGCAAAAGCAAGTTTATACGCGGGTTGGTTTCAACAAAAGCCAATATGGAATCTAAGGTCAGTCCTAAAATGTTTACAGATGTATACGCAGGTTTTTCTATGTAAAAGCGCATATATACGCGGGTTCAGTGAAGTAAAAGCGCGTATGGAATCTAGGGTTTTGTTGAAGTGTGCAAAAGGAAATCTCTGATCTGTTTTGCTGTATTACTGTTGTTTGTTGATGATGTCTTCATACAGATCTAAGTTGTTTGAATACTGATTATGCTGCTAGTTGATTATAATTAAAGATCAGTGGTTGGTTGGTTGATTGGTTGATGTTTCAATGAATCAATTGAATGGGTTATAAGTTTCAGTTTGATGTATGTTATTTGAGCTTAAATGTGTGGAGTGGGTCTAGTCTGAAAATCTGATGAAAAGAGGCCTACAAGGTGTGTTGTGTGGAAGTTGTTGGATCCAGTATGCAAATTGATGAAACATGGTCCATGATGGTTCTGAGGGTCGAAGCCTTTAGTGAGGGGGTTGTAGCTCCCTTCCAGTGGTAGCTGGTAAATGAGATTAGGGGGTAGTAGCTCCCTTCCAGTGGTAGCTGGTAAACGGGATCAGGGGGTAGTAGCTCCCTTCTAGGAGTGGCTGGTAAACGAGATTAGGGGGGTTGAAGCTCCCTTCTAGTAGTAGCTGGAGAACGAGAGAAGGTTTCAGCCTTCTGCAGGTGGGTGCCTGCGTGCTGGTATGAGTTTGCGCCAATACATGATTGTAAGCAGTTTTCTTTATAATAAATATTAAAGATAGAGACAACAGCAGCGGTGGTTTTCTCCCGAATTGGGTTTCCACCTTAAATCCCGGTGTTCATGTGTGTTGCTTATGTGTGATGATTTATTCTGTTCTTACTGCACATGCTTAATGCTTACTAAACATCTGATGAATGAATGATGCATTGTTCTAAGTAAAGAATTATATGCATAATGAGATCTTTGGTAATACGCAAGTTTTCTTAAGGATATCCGCGTGTATACGCGAGTTGGGTTCATTAAAGTCGCGTATGGAATTTAGTAAGGAAAAAGTAAAAGTTTTGAGTAAGCTCTAAATACTGATTCACCCCCCCCCCCCTCTCAATATTTTTCCCAACACTAGGATTTATTTCAAAAATGCAGTGATAAACTTGTTTAAATAGTTTCAAAAAAATTGCATTCATAAGGCACATAAAGACATCTAGTGCACTGGACAACATAAATGAAACCCAGTTCTAAATTTTGTCTTGGTGATGTCCTCCTCCTTAATTCTCACCTAATGGTACATTGACCTTCGGTAAATATTGGAGAAAATATTAACTCCTCTCAGTTGATCAAACAATTCATCTATCCCTGTAAAATGATAATTTTTCTTCATTGTCACTTTGTTCAACTTATTTAAGTCAATGCAAAACCTCAATGCACCATGTTTATTTTTAACAAAAATTATTGGGGGACCCAAAGATGACAAACTTGAACATATGTACCTCTTCTTGAAAAGTTATTCTAACTACATTTTCAAATCCTTAATCTTTGGTGTGCTCATCTTGTATGGTGTCTTGGACACTAGGGTAGCTCCAAGTACCAAATATATGGAAAATTCAATATCCCTTTTAGGTAGTAAACCTTGAATTTCAAGAAATATATATTCAAATTATTGAAATACTGAATGATATTCAAATATTGATAAGTTGTCCTCGATTATCTCTTCCATGTGAGCTAAATAATTTTGGCACCCTTTCTTAAAATTATTCTTTAATTCCATGGATGATATTTCGCTAACTAAAAGTAGCCTTGGAATCCACTACGCTTGTCTTTGTTTCCCTTGTTCATCAAGGTGAGTTCATGCATTATTATAGAACTCCAGTCCAGCCAATCCATACCATTAGGAAATTATATGAACCCAAAGGTATAATGTTTAAATATAAAATTGTTATCAAAACATTCATGTCACTTTGACATTCCTTCACTAATTTTGTTATCATTCTCTTAGCCCTTATAGCCATCTAAGCCGACCAAGTCTTTCCATACTTAGTTTTTTTTCAAATGAAATATCGCAACGAGTTTAGGTTCAATATCACTATGGCTAGCTCCAAAAACAATTAAAATGGAAAATTTCTAATTATTTATCTTACTTTAAACTTAAATCATGTAAACCTTATCATTAGCCTTCTTATTGTCCAATGCTACATTAATTCTAGGCATGCTTCTATCTGTGTCCTCCACTATATCAACTCCTTGAATATGGTGTACAATCCTTACTTTGAATCCTTTAAGAGATTAGTCTCTATACATGTGTTCTCCCTCACAATCCTACCATGTAGTGGGTTGAAATTGTGGCCTTTAACCCAAGGAATCAACTCTCCTTGGTTCACTTTTGGATAGATGAGTTTGTTGATTTGCTTGAGAATGGATCTTGAAAAATGAAGGTTTACATCCCTTCTGTTATCACTCAGATTTTCCTTGAAGTTGTAGGGAAGAGGAAAGGAGTCCAAGGTAACCACAAACCAACTTTTAGGTACAGAATCTAGCCAATCTGTACCCAGAGAGGGCTCTCTCTGTATAATTTAGCTTTGTTTTAGAAGATATTAGGCTAGTTATAAAGTGCAAGGGTTTTGGTTGAATTTGGGTGGTGGAATTCAATAGCTGAGGGAAAGATTGAGTAGTTTAGTCCATTGGGCTAATGGAGTCAAAAAGGATAACTTAACTGGATTAAGTCTCTTAGCAAAAGATGGTTTCACAGGGCAAGAGAATCAAACAGAGAACAATTATAAATCTTAAAGTGAATGGAACGGAATCTAAATGGATGAAAGGCAATTAAGAATCTTTCAACACATTTATAAGAGGGAAAATTGAGTGATTATTAACAAAGAGCAATCAAGTATTCTTTATTAAATAATCAAATTGCTTAAACTAGTAAAACAGGAGAAGTTAAGAATTCACTGTTAAAACCAGTTTAGAAGAAAACATTTAGAACAATAATGATTAAAATCAGATTACACTTAAGTACTTTCTGATTTATTCCTTTTCATTAATCATTCAAAAATGAAACACAGATGATATAGTAAAAAAATATAAAGACTTCAACACAAGAGAGAGATGACTTATTGATCCATAGTCTGACACATGAATCCTGTAAAAAGTCTTTCGCATCAATTCCTCATTCAGCTAGCCACACAAAATTTCTCCAATAGCACGTTATTCCAAATAGTCAATGTTACAGCAAAGTCTAAAAAATCCCCCCAAAATACTTCCAAGAGTGAAGTATTTATACAAATTCTAAACTAAAATATCTTGAAAAAATATCAAGATTAGTTCACAAATCTCTCCAACTATTTTACATAAATAGAACTTAAGTAAAGGGCACTCAAACTAATTCATCTATTTGGCACTATTTTTTATGGATAGGTGATGAAAAAGAGGAGAATTCTAATTTGATCCAACTCTTAGTTGATGATGAGGCATCCAAGTCACTAACTGCTTCCTTTCTTTGTGCATTCTGCTCCAACAATTCTGCAAACTTGGGGTCCAATGATATCTTTTTATTTCTCAATATGTAATAGATATGTAAAAAGTGAAAGAGGTTATTTTGGACTAATAGTTTTTTGAGATAAACCTCTTTCCGTTTCCTAAAATTCCTCTTCAGATGTGCACAATAGGCTCTGTACAAATATGTGTAAAACAGAGTTTTACAGAGTCTGAAAAATAGCCTGTAAAGATGTGCATGTATCTCTTATTCTGAAATCACTGTGAAAAGAGTGAGATAGGTTTTTGTACATGGGTCTCTTTGGAACAAAAACCTCCTTCAGTTTTGTATTATGTATTTTTTATTGGCCACAATATTCTCTGCAAAATGATGACTTAACTGGAATTTTCTGCAAAAAGTGCTTTCCAACATTGTTTAATATTTCCAAAACCATAATAGTTGTTAGAAAAGTGAGAGAGGTTTTTGTAGATGGTCCTCTTAAGAACATAAAAATCTTTCCATTTTTCCAAATTCATCTTGGATTGATCACAATAGCTTCTGCAAAACAATGACTAAAGCATGAAATTTCTGCAAAAATGTTCCTTCTTGTTGTGTTTTTCATCTTTTCACTTTTCTGTTCTTTTAACTGTTTTACTTTCACTTTAGATAAAATTCAATGTTGATGAAAGTATTTTCATCTCTTTTTACCATTTTACTGCCTCTGTAATTACTTTTACTATTTACCTTTGACTGCTCTGTAACTTCATTTTAACTTTCACTTTGGCTTTTACCTGATACACTTTAACCACTGATACTCTTTAACTGTTATGCTCTCTAACCTCTGTTTATCCTTTTATCCTCCTTTATCATGAATTAATATATTACATAATAAAAAATTCATGTAAGGATAATTTTACAAAAGTTCAAACATTTCTTTCCACCATTTAGCTTTCGGTATTCTGGTTCTTTGCAGCGGCAAAAAGTTCAAAGGGGATTTTCACTGAGAACCAGGTCTTTAATTTGGAAATCTTTGTGTACTAAAGGTAGATAGTCTAAGTCTCTGTGAGGGGCATTGAAGGGTGCGACATTCAGAGCCACGGAGACCTCCATTTCTGGTTCTTATGGATTCAGAAATGAATTCGGGGTTTTGTATGAAAAACGAGCACAATCACAGGTTCGGGAATGCAAATGTAGTTTTGGGAACTGTTCTGAACTCTGTTTCAGTTTTCTTGTGTAGAATTTAAACCAAAACCAGGTTTTTTATAGAGTTTAATGGGAATTTAGGTAAATACCTATTTTCCAGGAAATAAATGGTGATGAAAACAGGTGCTGGTAATGATGGATGAATTCTGGACACTCAAATGCAATCTTGTTCAGCAAAGTAGCAGTTGGAAAAGTTCGACAGTTGATTTTGAAAATCGTTGCATGAGAAAGTGAAAATGACGCGGGTATGTTTGTTTTATTCACAAAATCAAAGGTTGGTGGGTTTGTAATGGATGAAGTCAGCAAGTACGGAGGCTTCGTCAGGGGAGGCGGTAAGCGGTTTCTATCGCACCGCTTTTGAGGAAGCGCAGTTTTCAGCGGAGGGCGAGCGATTCCATACGATGAACGACACATGGCGTGGAACTGTTAAGAAAACCACTTGGCCATCGCGCGTTATCATTCAGACGAGGATGGCCAGCGATATTGATAATAACCGTAGATCTGAGATTAGTCGATCGGATGGTCGTTGGGAAAGGAAGATGACAGGGAATTAACTGGCGGGCTCGACGTAATTTATTATGAAATAATCACATCGGGGGAATTTTGATTGGTGGATTAGGTTATTAATTAACCATGGGGGTTAATTAATCCCTTTATACGGCGAAGTATCGATTTTGTTTATTAATTGGAAATTCAACCAATTAATTAAAGTTATATGGTTATTTTTCAACCAACGGGGCGGGATATTAAATTAATTTGGAATTTTAATTAAAATAATACGGGAAAGGGTTTATTTATATGGGGATTTAAATAATAAAATTAGAAATTAATATGGAAACGAGTGAAGCGCTAAGTGTAAACATTAGGTTAATGTTTTTAACTTATGCTTACATGAATAGGGTTTTTGTGAAATATTGCATAATTTTCTTAAGTAAAATGGGATTTTACTTAGGAAAAGATTTCTTAGAGGTGAATGAATGTCATGATGAATGATTTTAAGTACTTAGGTTTTTCCAATTATTGGGCCAAGGGTCCGGTCCTTCCAAAATTCAAGGAAATGCCTTGAGCCCCTCTAATTTTCAAATACCTTCGTACTTAGGGGAGATTAGTGAAATTTTTAGGGGAAGATGAGAAGGGAAGTTAATAATTTGACTTTGTTTTGCTTGAAATCCTTCCAGTGTATTGTCTGCCTTTGCACTTGTGATGAAAGTAAAAGATTTAACACATCTAAAGCCATTATTCATCACATGTAATTCTGCAACATCATCTACCTACCCTACCTACTTTACCCTACCATTTTTCTTCTTTATTAGGGTGCACTTAGACTAGAAAACCCTTATCACACTTTTTATTTTACATATGGAAATCTATCTAATTCTAGCCTTATTACATCCAAGGGCTCATATTAAACTGTTGAGCTCCTTTTATTTACTATACTTGTCTACTTATCTGCCAATATTAAACAGTTTTGTCAGATTTTATTCTCTATTTCTAAAACATAAAATTGAAAAATGAACTAGCCAAGCTTAAACTGTTTGACTATTCATAAATTGTGGCATAAGATACAAGCTGCACACAATTTGTTTATTACATAAGAGCAAAAAGTAGTGGCATTTAGACTTGCACACTTTCCTTGGCCTTTCTTTTGATGGGGTTCATTTTCTTTTACTTTTTTGGCCACTTTTATTCTTTTCACCCTTTGATTTTTCTTTAGGGTATACCCTATTTACATTTTTTAAATTTTTTGGTTTTTTGAGAAATATGGAAAAACCTTTTCAACAAGAAAAAAGGTATGAACATATTACATAGTTCATCAAGTCAATCATGAAATATGACACCTATTGGTATAGGGGTCTAACACCTGCTCCACTTGGGGATGGCTTTTCCTGTGAAAAGTCAAGAAAAGGTGTCATTTTCCCCAAAATGATTTTGACAACCATGAACTTCTTCTACTTGTTGCTTTGGCTGTATGTGCTAATAACAATACTTCTAAAGCTTAGGGCCTTCTCCCTGGCTTAAAACTCCAAAAGTAGTTACTATCCACTTAAAACTTTGTTTCCTAGTTGGAAATCTTCTGCCTTGGTCCAATCTCAAACATGCATTTCTGTGGCTGAAAATCTTGAATTGAATATAGTCCTTTTTCTGCAACCTGAAATCTAATTTGAAACTAAAATAAACACATAAAAATTTTCAAACCAACTTAATGAAAAACTAGCTGAAAATTTACAACTAAAAAAAAATATGCTCAAAATTATGAACTTATTAGCACTCATCTACCTACTCTAATCTACTAAAATCTTATTGAATCAGGTAATACAAAAATGCCAATGAAACCAATCAAGTAGTTGCAAAAATAAATGGATAACTTGATTGCTTGTGACCAAAATTGGAAGTATATTATGATCATGTGCCTTTATAATAAATGATATGATGTGTAAAGGCCACTTTTGATGTATTTGATCTTTATAGAGAAAACATGTTTGCAGATTTGGGCTAAAAAGATTATCCATATAATCTAATATAGGATCAATAAAAGAATGATGTATGTTATTTACTTCCAGACCTTCAATGACTAATTGTTCAGTTGAATTATGAATATTAGACCATGAAACTATTTCTTCAGTCTTGTGTTTGAAAGAATAATCATTTTCAATATGCAAGTCAAAAGATATTATGATTTATTCTTGCTTTGGAGAAGGAAGATTTTCAAAGAATTCTTTAGGATTTCGGAAATTGTATGACTGAATTTAAGAATGAAAAAGTTTGATTTCATTTTCATAATTTTCAGAAATTATCTTGAGAACACATATTTTTAGTTTAGGAGAATATTTTCTTGATTTCAAAAGAAGAAAGAAAGCTCTTAGAAGATCCTCATCAAGTTGAAGTTCTAATATCTCATCCCTCAAAATAGCTAGTGATTGTTCTGGGAAATTATCTTGAATTGGGAGAACATAATTATCATCATACTGATCATATTTAGGAAAATCTTCAGAAGAAGGAATGTCATCAATTATACACAATGGATCAACATATTTTTCTTCCAACAATCCTAATATATCTTGATTAGATTGGTTGCATTCTGTTTGAAAATCATTGTTTTGTTCAATAGGCATGATATCAAACAATGGGCCTTTTTGGGAAGGTAGAATAACATGAGCATCAACTTGTTCTTATGTCCCTTCATGGATAAATTTTTTTGAACATTCATCAACATTAGAAGAAGTAGAAACAATTTCTTAATTATGTAAACATTTTGAGGATGGTTGCATGTTTAGAAGCAAATTGATTTCTTCTTCGGTTAAGGGGGGTGGCAATCTCTGAATTCTTAGATTTGAATAACAATTGTTTTTTCTCTTATCTAAAAATTGATCACGAGGTTGAATATTTTCTTTAACTCCATTCAAAACATTAAATGAAACATCATTTGTTAATACAAAGGGGTTTTGTGGATCTTAATTTATCTCCTGATCTATTTAATCTTTGTTTAAATCCTCTTGATTATTATGACATTTGAATTGAGAATGAAAATTCTGGATTTCTTTTAATAAATCTTCAGGAAACCAATTTCCAAAATCTTCATCAATATTTTTAAGGTAATGTATAAGATCTTCAGCTTCATCACAATAATTTTCAGCTAATGATAAAGATGGGAAATCTTCTTTGTAATGCTCATAAAATACCTTATGAAAATCTTTTAAAGAAAATAAACTAGTAGTTTTGGGAGCTTCATACCATTCTCTTGCTTTTCCTTCTAAGGTTACCATGAAGATTTTCATGAGGCAATCCTCATGCCAATCACCCTTCAATCTTGATGAGTGTATATGAAATTTAATGAGATGTAGTAAAGGATCATCAATGTTCTCATCTTGAAACATAGGCATATTTTCACTCCAATTTACCTTTGGTAGTTTGTGTGGAAATTTCAGGTATGTGATCTCGCTCATGGGATACATTCGTTTTATTCTTGGATCATCTTGAAAATCAGCCATAATGAAAGGCCATGGTATCTGTACAACCAAGTTAGTCCTTATATAAAATACACACATATTGAAAAACGTTTAACGAGAAAGAACATAATGTTCCTGATTAAATCCAAGTTTAAAGCCCGATCTTTCCATATTGTTCTTCCGTGTTCATTCCCTCCGTGGAGTCCATATTGTGAAATGGATTTGGAGTCGCCAGTGGATGATTTTAACCTTTGTGTGTCCGATCACTCATTCACCATCATAGATCAGATCTAAACTCGTAAAATATTTCGAAGAAAAATGTTAGTCTTCCCCAAAGGAGTCGCCACTATGTTGAATACCAAATTTTACTTGAAGTTGTAGGAAGAGGAAAGGAGTCCGAGGTAACCACAAACCAAATTTTAGGTACAGAATCTAACCAATCTATACCCAGAGAGGGCTCTCTCTGTATAATTTAGCTTTGTTTTGGAAGATATTAGGCTATTTATAAAGTTCAGGGGTTTTGTTTGAATTTGGGTGGTGGAATTCTATAGCTGAGGGCAAGATTGAGTAATTTAGTCCATTGGGCTAATGGAGTCAAAAAGGATAACTTAACTGGATTAAGTCTCTAAGCAAAAGATGGTTTCACAGGGCAAGATAATCAAACAGAGAACAATTATAAATCTTAAAGTGAATGGAACGAAATATAAACGGAGGAAAGGAAATTAAGTATCTTTCAACACATTTATAAGAGGGAAAATTGAGTGATTATTAACAAAGAGAAATTAAGTATTCTTTATTAAATAATCAAAATGCTTAAACTAGTAAAACAGGAGCAGTTAAGAATTCACTGTTTAAAACCAGCTTAGAAGAAAAAATTTAGAACAATAATGATTAAAATCAAATTACATTTAAGCACTTTCTAATTTATTCCTTTTCATTAATCATTCATAAATGAAACACAGATGATATAGTAAACAAATATAAAGACTTCAACACAAGAGAGAGATGACTTATTGATCTGTAGTTTGACACATGAATCCTGTAAAAAGTCTTTCGCATCAATTCCTCATCCAGCTAGCTTCAAAAAATTTCTCCAACAACACTTTATTCCAAAAATTCAATGTTACAGCAAAGTCTAAAAAATCCACCCCAAAATACTTCCAAGAGTGAAGTATTTATACAAATTCTAAACTAAAATATCTTGAAAAAATATCAAGATTAGTTCGCAAATCGCTCCAACTATTTTACATAAATAGAACTTAAGTAAAAGACACTCAAAATAATGCATCTATTTGGCACTATTTTTTATGGATAGGTGATGACAAAAAGGAGAATTCAAATTTGATCCAACTCTTAGTTGATGATGAGGCATCCAAGTCACTAACTACTTCCTTTCTTTGTGCATTCTGCTCCAACAATTCTGCAAACTTGGGGTCCAATTATATATTTTTATTTCTCAATCCGTAATAGATATGTAAAAAGTGAAAGATGTTATTGTAGATAAATATTTTTTTGAGATAAACCTCTTTCATTTTCGTAAAATTCCTCTCCCGCTGTGCACAATAGGCTCTGCCAAAAGATGTGTAAAACAAAGTTTTACAGAATCTAAAAAATAGCCTTTAAAGATGTGCATGTATCTCTGATTCTGAAATCACTGTGAAAAAAGTGAGATAGGTTTTTATATATAGGTCACTTAGGAACAAAAACCTCCTTCAGTTTTGTATGATGTATTTCGGATTGGCCACAATCTTCTCTGCAAAATGATTGCCTAACTGGAATTTTCTACAAAAAGTGCTTTCCAACATTGTTTAATATTTCCAAAACCATAATATCTGTTAGAAAAGTGAGAGAGGTTTTTGTAGATGGTCCTCTTAAGAACATAAAAATCCTTCGCTTTTCAAAATTCATCTTTTATTGATCACAATAGTTTCACATACAAACAATTAATTAAAGCATGAAATTTCGCAAAAAAATGTTTCTTCGTTGTGTTTTTCATCTTTTCACATTTTTGTTCTTCAATCGTTTTACTTTCACTTTAGATAAACTTCAATGTTGGTGAAAGTATTTTCATCTCTTTACCATTTTACTGCCTTTGTAATTACTTTTACTGTTTACCTTTGACTGCTCTGTAACTTCATTTTAACTTTCACTCTGACTTTTACCTGATACACTTTAACCACTGATACTCTTTAACTGTTATGCTTTCTAACCTCTGTTTATCCTTTTATCCTCATTTATCATGGCTTACTATAGTAAATAATCAAATATTCATGTAAGGATAATTTTACAAAAGTTCAAACATTTCGTTCCACCATTTAGCTTCCGGTATTCTGGTTCTTTGCAGTGACAAAAAGTTCGAAGAGGATTTTCACTGAGAACAAGGTTTTTAATTTGGAAATCCCTATCTACTAGAGGTAGATAGTCTAAATCTCTGTGAGAAGCATTCAGGGGTGCGACATTCAAAGCCATGGGAATTTCCATTTCTGGTTCTTGTGGATTCATAAATGAATTCGGGGTTTTTTATGAAAAACGAGCACAATCACAGGTTCGGGAATGAAAATGTAGTTTTGGGAACTGTTCTGAACTCTGTTTCAGTTTTCTCGTGTAGAATTTAAACCAAAACCAGGTTTTTTACAGAGTTTAATGGGAATTTAGGTAAATACCTATTTTCCAGGAAATAAACGGTGATGAAAACAGGCCCTGGTAATGATGGATAAATTCTGGATACTTGAATGCAATCTTGTTCAGCAAAGTAGCAGTTGGCAAATTTCGACAGTTGATTTCGAAAATCGTTGCATGAGACAGTGAAAATGACGTGGGTATGTTTGTTTTATTCACAAAATCAAAGGTTGGCGGGTTTTTAATGGATGAAGTCAGCAAGTATGGAGGCTTCATCAGGGGAGGTGGTAAGCGGTTTCTATCACACCGCTTTTGAGGGAGGGCGGTTTTCAGCGGAGGGCGAGCGATTCCATACGATGAATGATGCGTGGCATGGCACTATTCAGAAAACCGCCTAGCCTTCATGCGTTATCATTCGGAAGAGGATGGCCAGTGATATTGATAATAACCATTGATTTGGAGTTGATCAATCGAATGGCGATCTGGTTGTCAAGATGGCGGAGAGTTAACAGGGGGGCCTAATGCAATTTATTAAAAATAATCGAATCAGGGATGATTTGATTGGAAGATTTAGGTTCTTAATTAACCTAGAGGGTTAATTAATCCCTTTAAACGGCGGAGTGTTAATTCTATTTATTAATTGGAAAATCACCCAATTAATTAAAGTTATATGGTTATTTTTCAACCAACGGGGCGGGATATTAAATTAATTTGGAATTTTAATTAAAATAATACGGGAAAGGGTTTATTTATATGGGGATTTAAATAATAAAATTAGCAATTAATATGGAAATGAGTGAAGCGCTAAGTGTAAACATTAGGTTAATTCTTTTAACTTATGCTTACATGAATAGGGTTTTTGTGAAATATTACATAATTTTCCTAAGTAAAATGGGATTTTACTTAGGAAAATATTTCTTAGAGGTGAATGAATGTCATGATGAATGATTTTAAGTACTTAGGTTTTTTCAATTATTGGGCCGAGGTTCCGGTCCCTCCAAAAGTCAAGGAAATGCCTTGAGCCCCTCTAATTTTCAAATACCTTCGTACTTAGGCGAGATTAGTGAAATTTTTAGGGGAAGATGAGAAGGGAAGTTAATAATTTGACTTTGTTTTGCTTGAAATCCTTCCAGTGTATTGTCTGCCTTTGCACTTGTGATGAAAGTAAAAGATTTAACACATCTAAAGCCATTATTCTTCACATGTAATTCTGCAACATCATCTACCTACCCTACCTACTTTACCCTACCATTTTTCTTCTTTATTAGGGTGCACTTAGATCGGCAACCCTTATCACACTTTTTCTTTTACATATGGAAATTTATCTAATTCTAACCTTATTACATCCAAGGGCTTAGATTAACCGTTGAGCTTCCTTTTATTTACTCTACTCCGTCTACTTATCTTCCAAGATTAAACAGCTTGGTCAGATTTTATTCTCATTTCTAAAACATAAAATTGAAAATGAACTAGCCAAGCTTAAACTGCTTGACTATTCATCAATTGTGGCATAAAATACAAGTTGCACACAATTTTATTTATTACAAAAGAGAAAAAAGCAGTGGCATTTAGGCTTGCACACTTTCCTCAAGGCCTTTCTTTGGCGGGGTCTATTTTTCTTCACTTTTTTGGCCATTTTATTCTTTTCACCCTTTGATTTTTCTTTGTGGTATACCCTCTTTACATTTTTTAAATTTTTTGATTTTTGATAATATGGAAAAACTTTGCAACAAGAAAAAGGTATGAACATATTGCATAGCTCATCAAGTAAATCATGAAATATGACACCTATTGGTATAGGATTCTAACACTGGCTCCACTTGGGGATGTCTTTTCCTAGTGAAAAGTCAAGAACAGCAGGTCAGATGCCTCGAAATGCCTTTAAATGAACCATGGAATATTCTTCTTCATGTTGCTTTATTGTATGTATGACCATAATACTTCTGAAGCTTAGGGCCTTCTACTCAGGCTTCAACTCCAGCAGGTTACCATCCACTCAAAACTTTGTTTCCCAGTTGGAAATATTCTGCGTTGGTCCAATCTCAAACATGCATTTGCTGTGGCTGAAAATCTTGAATTGAATATAGTCCTTTTTCTGCAACCTGAAATCTGATCTGAAACTAAAACAAACACATAAAAATTTTCAAACCAACTTAATGAAAAACTTGCTGAAAATTTACAACTAAAAAAAATGCTCAAAATTCTGAGCTTATTGGCACTCATCTACTTACTCTAATCTACTAAAATCTTATTGAATCAGGTAATACAAAAATGCCAATGAAGCCAATCAAGTAGCTGTAAAAATAAATGGATAGCTTGATTACTTGTGACAAAAATTGAAAGTATATTATGATCATGTGCCTTTATAATAAATGATATGATGTGTAAAGGCCACTTTTGATGTATTTGACCCTTATAGAGAAAACATGTTTGCAGATTTGGGCAAAAAAGATTCTTCATATAATCTGATATAGGATCAATAAAAGCATGAAGTATGTTATTTACTTCTAGGCCTTCAATGACTAATTGTTCAGTTGAACTATGAATATTAGACCATGAAACTATTTCTTCAGTCTTGTGTTTGAAAGAATAATCATCTTCAATATTCAAGTCAAAAGATATTATAATTTCTTCTTGCTTTGGAGAAGGAATATTTTCAAAGAATTCTTTATGATTTCGGAAATTGTATGACTGAATTTGAGAATGCAAAAGTTTGATTTCATTTTCATAATTTTCAGAAATTATCTCAAGAACACATGTTTTCAGTTTAGGAGAATATTTTCTTGATTTCAAAAGAAGAAAGAAAGCTCTTAGAAAATCCTCATCAAGTTGAAGTTCTAATATCTCATCCCTGAAAATAGCTAGTGATTGTTCTGTGAAATTATTTTGAATTGGGAGAACATAATTATCATCATGCTGATCATATTTAGGCAAATCTTCAGAAGAAGGAATGTCATCAATTATAAATAATGGATCAGCAGATTTTTCTTCCAACAAATATATTGATTAGATTGGTTGCATTTTGTTTGAAAATCATTGTTTTGTTCGATAGGCATGATATCAAGCAATGGGCCTTTTTGGGAAGGTAGAATAATATGAGCATCAACTTGTTCTTGTGTCCCTTCATGGATAAAAACTTTTGTACATTCATCAACATTAGAAGAAGTAGAAACAATTTCTTCATTATGTAAATATTTTGAGGATGGTTGCATGTTTAGAAGCAGATTGATTTCTTCTTCGGTGAGGGGGGGTGGGAATCTATGAATTCTTAGATTTGAATAATAATTGTTTTTTCTCTTATCTAAAAATTGATCATGAGTTTGAATATTTTCTTTAACTCCATTCAAAACATTAAGTGAAACATCATTTTTTAATACAGAGGGGTTTTGTGGATCTTGATTCATCTCCTGATCTATTTCATCTTTGTTTAACTCCTCTTGATTATTATGACATTTAACTTGAGAATGAAAGTTCTGGATTTCTTCTAATAAATATTTAGGAAACCAATTTCCAAAATATTCATCAATATTTGTAAGGTAATGTATAAGATCTTCAGCTTCATCACAACAATTTTCAGCTAATGATAAAGATGAATAATCTTCTTTGTAATGCTCATAAAATACCTTATGAAAATCTTTTAAAGAAAATAAACTAGCAGGTTTGAGAGCTTCATACCATTCCCTTGATTTTCCTTCTAAGGTTACCATGAATATTTTCATGAGGCAATCCTCATGCCAATCACCCTTCAATCTTGATGAGTGTATATGAAATTTAATGAGATGTAGTAAAGGATCATCAATGTTCTCATCTTGAAACATAGGCAGATTTTCACTCCAATTTACCTTTGGTAGTTTGTGTGGAAATCCAGGTATGTGATCTCTGCTCATGGGAGCATATCTTCGTTTTATTCTTGGATCATATTGAAAATCAGCCATAATGAAAGGCCACGGTATCTGTACAACCAAGTTAGATCCTTATATAAAATACAATACATATTGAAAACGTTCTTAACGAGAAAGAACATAATGTCTCGGATTAAGATCCAAGTTGAAAGCCTGATCTTTCCATATTGTTCTTCCAGGTTCGTTCCTCCAGTGGAGTCTTGATTGTGAAATGGATTTGGAGTCGCCAGGTGGATGATTTTAACCTTTGTGTGTCTGATCACTGTCCACCATCATAGATCAGATCTAAACCTGTAAAATATTTCTGAAGAAAAAGGTTAGTCTTCCCCAGTGGAGTCGCCACTATGTTATCACTCAGATTTTACTTGAAGTTGTAGGGAAGAGGAAAGGAGTCCGAGGTAACCAAAAACCAACTTTTAGGTACAGAATATAGCCAATCTATACCTAGAGATGGCTCTCTCTGTATAATTTAGCTTTGTTTTAGAAGATATTAGGCTAGTTATAAAGTGCAAGGGTTTTGATTGAATTTGGGTGGTGGAATTAAATAGCTGAGGGCAAGATTGAGTAGTTTAGTCCATTGGGCTAATGGAGTCAAAAAGGATAACTTAACTAGATTAAGTCTCTTAGAAAAATATGGTTTCACAGGGCAAGATAATCAAACAGAGAACAATTATAAATCTTAAAGTGAATGGAACGAAATCTAAATGGATGAAAGGAAATTAAGAATCTTTCAACACATTTATAAGAGGGAAAATTGAGTGATTATTAACAAAGAGCAATTAAGTATTCTTTATTAAATAATCAAATTGCTCAAACTAGTAAAACAGAAGTAGTTAAGAATTCACTGTTTAAAACCAGTTTAGAAGAAAACATTTAGAAAAATAATGATTAAAATCAGATTACACTTAAGTACTTTCTGATTTATTCCTTTTCATTAATCATTCAGAAATGAAACACAGATGATATATTAAACAAATATAAAGACTTCAACACAAGAGAGAGATGAATTATTGATCCGTAGTCTGACACATGAATCCTGTAAAAAGTCTTTCGCATCAATTGCTCATCCAGCTAAGACGTAGTATAAGGCCTACACACCTGTAGAGATCAAAATTCGCCAAAGCCATGTCCTAATTGTTTGGTAAGTAGAGATTTTTTTGAATTTGTTTGCATAATAGATGATTAGGGTCCAATATTTTCAAATGTTTTTGTTGGTGGTGTGGGCACCACTTTATTCACTAATAAACTGTAAATAACAAGGAAGTCTGCAAGAAACAAGGGAACAAAGGAAGAAGAATCTGAATAGGAGGTATGTAGTCCTGAAAAGAGCTTGGTCACTGACCCTAAGCAAATCAATTCTTCTACAGCAAAAGAGGAGGTCAACACCTCTGATTAGGGGTTAACCTAAAGAGGATTTCCTTATCAATCCTATTTAAGAACAAGAGTTTCGGATCATTGAATCTGAAGAATATCTAGTTTACAAAGGTCCTACTCTGTGATGGTATGATATGGCCCATATAGAGGGTACTGGTAACACAGATGGGGACCATAATGAGAAGGAAGAGGAACTGGTCACATTTGAATTTCCTATCAAGGAGATTCGTGGAGCTACTCAAATGAAAAACATTCCTCCTTTGGCTTTGCCTGATTTTTGTGGTGTCTCTAGTGAATATCTTGATGCCTTCTTATTTGAATTCGATGTGTTATGCAAAAGATATGACTATTCTTCCAATGCTCAGAAGTTGAAATTGTTTCCTGCTACATTGAAGGATGCAACTCTCAAGTTGTGTATGGGTCTGGGTTCAAACTCCATTTCCACTGGGGATGAAATGAATAAGGTATTCCTAAATAAGTATCAAGATTATTGTAAGACTAGAGACCTCAAATTTTTGGCATGAATCAAAGGATGGGGATAGTCTTGAGGACTTGGTGGAGATATTTCAATACAATTTGCAGAGATCCCATATGAATCAATGGAGAAAAGAAACCAAGAGGAAAATTTTTCTTAGGGCAGTCAGATCGAAATTTCTGGAGATTTTGAACTTAATGGGAGCAGGTGATATATCAAAGTTGAGTTATGATTATGTGTGTGAGTTGTGTCGAATATATTCAAGGGGTAATTCTAAAGTTGGAGGAGGATCAAGAGACACTTCTTCCAGGATTTTCAAATCAGTTGTCGAAGCTGGAGTAACTAGAGATGAAATTGGTAATTTATTTGAAAATGTTAAGGCTGGTATTCTTAGCACTTTTGTCTTCACAATTGGATGTGTTACAGGCTAAGAAGAAACAAGAGGAATTGGAGAAATCCATGGTCGTGCTCTTCTCCAAATGGAGGAAGAAACATGCTCTAAGGGAATGCCCCACAGACAGTATAAAGGTATGTCGAATTTGTGAAGCTGAGCATTCTACTGATCAATGTCATTCTCTTCCTGAGATTAAAGCAGGATATATAGTAGATTAAGGAGATGTCAATGAAATTTATGTAATGGCACCTCAAAGACTATGGCAACCACGTCCTACAGGTATGTCACAATCACATTTTCAAATTCTTTATGCTTAGAATCAGATGTGGAATATTCCAATGCCTTGGCAGCCCTGGCCTCCACAACAACCTTAGCAAGGGAAATTTTCTTACCCTATTGCACATAATTTTCCATCTCAAAATTTTTATCCACCACAACCCATACTGAAACAAATGGTACAGTCACAACAACATCAACTTCAGTTGCCTGCCCCACCAAATCAACCTTGTCCCACACAACTTCTTGCCCAACCAGTATCTAACCCCAACAATAAAACCATCCAATATGCTCACAATATTGGAGTGGTCACTTATTCCACTTTTCCTACTTATTGTATTACACCACAACCTCTACAAGAAATTTATGTTCCTTTGCTACATGAATTTCCTGTGTCGCTGCAGGAAATTAAACTCAGATCAGGAAAAGTGGTGACTCAGCCCGAAAAAATTAAAGAAATTATAGAGGAAGATACTCTGGAAATACATGAGGTAGAAAACACACCTAAACCATAAGAACAAACCACTTCAAAATTGCAAGAACCTTTGTTTTCCCATATGGTCGAGCCTCCTTTTCGAGAGAGGTTAGAGATGAAAATAAAACAACCCAATTTTGATCTTGTTTCTGAACTGAGGAATGTGTGCATTAAGATCCCGTTACTACAATAAATTAAGGATATCCTGATTTATGCCAAAACAATGAGGGAGCTATGTACCAAGAAACTAGGAAGACAGAAGAAATAACCCTCCACAATTCAAGTAGGTGGGAAAATTGCAAGCCTTATGTCCACTGGATTTGTTACTGAGAAATGTGCAGACCCTGGAATCCATGTGTTTACCTCATTTATCAATGGGTATCCAATAAAGAACACTCTAATTGATTTAGGTGCAGCCATAAATGTGATGACAATGGATACTTTATTTCACATAGGATCCTTTGACTTACTTCCTACTCCTACCATGTTAGACATAGCAGATTGGTCCAAGGTAAAGCCAGAGGGGATATTAGAAGACATTGTAATCTCATTGGATCCCTGGGAGTACCCTAAAATTTTTTATGTTATTCAACCTAAAACCAAATCGGGAGGGAATCCTTTGATCTTTGGGAGGCCTTGGTTAGCCACGACAAATGCCAACATAAGGTGTAGGTCAGGAAGTATGACCATCACTCATGGAGCTGAAACAAATCATATCAGTTTGTATCCCCCTACTAAACCCCTCTTAAGATCAGAAAATAATCATTGGGTTGAAGAAGAGGATCATGATTCAGAATGTACCTAACCAGTTTTAACAATAGCCTGAGCCATGAGCCTTAAGGAAAAATCAGAAGAAAATTTGATAAATTGTTTTATTTCTAATCCTGATTTTTCACACCAATTAGAAGGGCCATCTAGTCATAATATAGTTATCATTACTAATCTGCAGGATTTTTATGAACATAGTACAACAACCAAACTACAATCAGCCCTCCTATCTACATACCCTTCATATACAATGACCGAATGGGGGGTTAAGGTAATTAAATTTTTTCCTGGAAAAACTTTAAACATCAATTCTGCCTTAACTCCTGAACAAGAGAAACAATTAATTCAAGCATTAAAAAACTTTTCAGAAACATTTTCTTGGGAATATACAGCCATGAGGGGTATTCACCCAAATAAATGCATTCATCATATCTATATAGAATAAAATTCCAGGCCTATGAGACAGACACAAAGGAGGATGAACCCTGCTTTAAGAGAAATTGTAAAAATGAATTGCAGAAATTGTTAAATGTAGGGTTCATCTATCATATCTCAAATAGCTAGTGGGTGTCTCCACTAGTTATTGTCCCTAAAAAAATTGGTAAATGGAAAGTATGTGTAGATTATAGGGAACTAAACAAAGCTACATTAAAAGATCAATTTACCTTGCCTTTTATAGACCAAGTAGTGGACACTCTAGCAGGGAAGAAGTATTTTTTCTTCCTGGATGGGTTTATTGGGTACAATAAAATTAGGATAGCTCCATAGGACCAGTAGGAGACAACATTTTCATGTACCTGGGGCACCTATTCATATAAGGTATTACCATTTGGTCTATGCAGCACACTAACCACTTTTCAATGGACGGTTCTTGTTTTTTTCTCTAACCTTTTGCATGATTGCGTAGAGGTATATATGGATGAATTTACAGTGATGGGTGATACTTTTGAAGAATATTTACATAATATTAAGAAATTTTTGCAAATATGTAAAGAAAATAATCTTTCATTGAGTAATGAAAAATGTTTTATGATTATGACTAAGGGTGTTGTTTTGGTTCATCATGTTTCTGCTATAGGAATTAAAGTTGATCCAGCTAAGATTGAAGTTATTGTAAAGCTACCTCCACCAACAGGTCAAAAAGGAGTTCAAATTTTTCTTGGAAATGTAGGCTACTACAGAAGGTTTGTTGAGAATTTCACAAAGCTAGCCTCTCCAAATTTTAAATTCTTGACTAAAGAATCTGAATTTCATTGGAATGATGAGTGTCAAGCTACATTCGATGCACTCATGGAAAATATTTCTTCAGCACATGTATTAAGAGGTCCAGATTGTAAATTTCCCTTTCACATTTCCACTGATGCCTTTATTTCATCCATAGGAGCAGTATTGGGTCAAAAGGAAGATCTCGTAACCCATGCTATATATTTTGTTAGTAAAAATTTAACTCCTGCAAAACTGAATTACATTGTAACTAAGAAAGACATTACATCAATGGTTACAAATTTTTTGTACACACTAATCATTTTTCCATATGATATCTCATTAAAAAACTAGGCACTAATGGCAGGATCATTAAGTGGATTTTGTTGTTGTAGGAATTTGGCATCACAGAATTGGATAGGTTGGGAAAAGAAAATCAGGTAACTAATTTCCTATCTAGGTTTAACCATGCAGGTGAGAATGGTCCTGTTAATGATAGCTTTCCTGGTGAGAATTTGTTTACTATTTTTGTCAAAACACCTTGGTTTTCAGACATGGCCAACTACCTTTCTATAGGAAATTTTCCACGCTACTTTTCATCTAATCAGAAAAAGAGAATTATTAGGAAAAATGGTGATTAGTCTTGGATTAGGGGAGACCTCTCTTTCACTAGACCTAATTTGATTATTCGCAAGTGTGTCAGAGAGGATGAGATATACGATATCTTGAGAGATTGTCATGATGAACCCCGTGGAGGACACTTTGTAGATAAGAAGGAAACCTATAAGGTCCTCCTCTTAGGTTACTAATGCCCAAGTCTTTTCAAAGATGAAAAGGAGTATATCCAGAAACGTGATAGTTGCCAAAGAATAGGGCGTCCTATTCAATTAGATGAAATTCCTTTGTAGCCAAAAGTTCTTATAGAAATATTCGAGAGGTCGGCTCTTGATTTTGTAGGTCACATTAATCCTATGTTCAAAGGTAAGGAGTATATTTTGGTTTGTACTGATTATGTTATGAAGTGGGTGGAAGCAAGATCACTACCTTGAGCAATGGAGAATGCAGTGGTAAATTTTATTTTTCTGATATTTTTGTAATATTTGGGGTACCAAGGGAAATAGTTACTAATCAGGGTACTCAATTTTTGTTAAATATTATGCAAGGAATTGTACAGAAATATCATATTACTCATCAGAATTTCACCCCTCACCATCCATAGACTAATAGGTAGGTGGAATCAACAAATAAGGTGTTGGAGACAATCCTCACAAAGACAGTGCAATTACATAAGAAGGAATGGTAAGATCGACTTCCTGAGGCATTGTGGGACTATAGGATCACATGGAGAAACACCACTATCTTCTCTCCACATGAATTGGTATATGGAAAACAAGTTTTACTGCCCATTGAATTTCAGATCAAAACATTCGAGATGGTAGCAGATTTGGGTATAGAACTTAATGAGGCACAACAATAGATAATCTTGCAGCTCAATAAGTTGGATGAGATTAGGCAAGATGCTTTTCAGCATATTGATTTGATCCAACAACAACGGGCTAAATGGAACGACATATACATTAAGAAAAATCAGTTCACAGAGGGAGACTAGGCATTGTTGTATGATTCAAAATTTAAGAATTTTAAAGGGAAATTTAACACACATTGGCTGGGCCCTTATGAAGTTGAAAGTTTTTTATAATAGATCTGTTCCGGTTAAAACTATTGATGATGGGAATGTTACCTTATTGGTGAATTGGAACAAACTCAAGCTATATCAGAAACCCCAATCTAAGGAGGAATTTTTGGAAGAAATTGTGAAGGAGCTGGAAATGGTGGGAGAGGGAGTCATTCCTTTCACTACCCCTTCTTGATTTCCCGTTGATTCATTGAGCTCACTTTGTTCCTCATCATGCTCATTAAACCATGAGAGGAATGTCTATTGGGTACATGTTTATTTCTTTTTTCGGGCCCAATGGAGTAATTATGGAAAAGGAGCCCCCTTGGAGTCTTCTTTTTCAGTATTTCATACTCTCTAAAATTGAAATCTAGTGAGCATGGACTTCCCTGGGCTCGTTAAAATAATAGGTCAACAGATCCTTTGGGATCCTCTCAATAAATTATTTTTTTTCAGTTAAATTTTCGATTGCTCATGTTGGACTAATGTGGGATTTCTTAAGGCCCCCCTTCCAACAATACTGGCCCATCGACATCAATAAATTAGCTGGGTCCAAAATCAGAGCTTTATGATGCCTTGAAGCTTGTATGCCTTAATGATGGGTTATCTCGCCAACAATAATGGGGATCCATTATGGCTCGTTGACTGTTGTATCCTATAGGGGGTTCGACAATAGCTCATAAATTCACACTTGATAGGATGCATCAGATGTACCTTGGTCCTCATTGTCATTAATGGTAATGGGCCTCACATCATTTAATAAATGACCTTAATAGATAGTAATCCAATGAGATCATTGCACATTTGACATTAGAACCTTCATTCATGTGCAATGAAATGTACAAGAAGGGGATGAAATGGTTTTCCTGCAGAAATTTCAGCGGTTGTGGTTCCATTTCCTGCAGCAACACCACTGATTTCCTAAAGAAAAAATTGCAGAAAAAACATTAGCTTAAATTAATTTGAAAAATGTACTGATCATTTTTCATTATTAGTTGAGACCATGAACTATACAATTGTGCATATGATGTGATTCAAGGTGGGTTATTATTTCAAGACAAAGGCAATCATCATCCAAGTACTGGACCGTTGGAAGGTAAGATCGGTAAGGTACGGTTGGCGACATGATGCTTAAGGTGAAAGGTAATGATAATTTAATTTTAAAAATTTGCATGAATATAAGTCATGGTAACCCTTGCGGAAGAAGGCAGCTACGAGCCATTATGTCATAAACCGAGTTCCATTTCCGACCATCAATACTCTAACATGTCCTTTGGTTATCTTTTCAATATTTATTCTGTAGGTCGGATCATGATGACAATCATGATCACGACCTGTGTACGAAAGTTGTCACATTCCCAAATACTTCCAAATTTAAACTATCATTGTTGATTTTTTTGCAAAGTCTTAGAGGCATTATGTGAGTTGAATAAACTCTATTCTCTCTCATTCTTGGCCATGTCGAGAATGTGTTCTGCTGTCACATTTGAACTGCAGGGTCCTGCACTATTGGATGCTGACCCTCGAAGTAAATCAAGACCAGAGAAGGCAGGGTGGCTACCTCTATTTCTGAAATTTAGTGGGCAAAATTCAGAGGTAACAAAGTCCTTCTCTCTGAATCTAAATGGCGACAATGTGCAAGTGGGGAATATTCAATTTAGGTTGACAAAGGTGCTAGTGGCTCGAGCTTGCGGCATCCCATAGGAAGGGGAGCGTTGGTTCAAGAATCAACAGTTTAACAAAGAAATTTTTGCATCCTTCCTCTGGAAAGAACATGAAAATCTTAATTGGAGTAAATGGATCCCACAGGAATACCTTCGAAGTAATTATCGACATATTTTGTTTTTCCTATAGAAATACATAACTTGTGAAGGTCATTTTGGGCTTGCATTTTTGTTTCATATTCGCCTTCTTGACCACTTTCGAGACACGCCTTTTAATTTTCCTTATTATTTAAGAATGTACCTGATGAAAACCTCCACTGCCGCCAAGGAAAGGGCAACCCACATATAGGAGAACCTCTATCACCATGGTTTGATAAAAATTATCATGACAGATTTTCTGCGTAAGAAAAACAAAAAATGGGAAGAATTCTTGTCAGGGAATTATTTTGTGGAGGATGAGAAGGACCCTCGTCCTTCAGAAACCAAGGAGGAAGAGCCAATAGGAAAGGCAAAAAATAATCCATGAACCCGTGGTCCATTGACAGAGGAGGATAGGAAAGATAAAGAGGTGGTAGTGACTGGGGAAACCACGGGGAAAAATCCCAAATGGAAGGGCACTTCCACCCCTACTAAATGATTTACAAGGATCCAGGTTGTAAAGCTGGCAACAAAGGAAATTGCATAAGAAGGGATACCACTAAGGAGAATTGATAAAAATAAAGAGAAGCCCCAAGGCTTGTCCAAGGGGAAAGGGAAGGTGGAGACAACTAAATTTATTGATAGAGAAGAATAGGAAGTAGTGTCCTTCCAAGATCCACTGTTGCAGGAAAGCGGGAATAAGACAGTTGAAGACCGTCAAGGGCAAGATTAGTCGAGTTTGCCCCATTCATCCCAAGTATAGCATGAGGGGGAGGGAACTCCTTAGAAAATGCGGTCTTGGAAAGAATTGGAAGAAATCATCACTAAATTTAATGTGTTAGAGAAGGCTCTGTGAAAGGAAAACAAGAACCCGAGGGAAAATAACCTACGCATGCAAAAAGAGCATGATGAGTGGCATCATAAAGCATCCCAGATTATGAAGAAGAAATAGGCCCAAATTTATTACCTGAAGAAAAATAATGAACCATATATGAGTCAGGTTCAAGCCGAATACAACAGGGCCCAATTAGATCACTAGGCTGCAATAGCTGCAACACAGGGCAAGGACTGATTTTTCTTCTAGGGGTGCAACATTTTTTCTTGCATAAGGGACATGCAAGAAGCTAGGTGTGGGGGAGATGTTGAGTCCCCATTTTTCTCAATTTTGATATCCTTATAAGACCTTGCTTCCCCCTTTTTGAACTATCTTTGACTCCTAATTTCTCCTATTTCGTTACATTGCCTAAGCTTTGACCAAAAGGGTGTTGTGTGCTCAACATATGCAGATTATCTTAAAGAGTATCATTTTATCTTGTTCTTAAGTATTCCTTGAAGCTAATTGTTTCCTATTCGAATTATCAAGTTGTATGATCGAAGTCTTATGCTGATTATTCATGATTTGAAGAAGCACCGTGATTTCATGTAGACAACCCGTGGTTGCCGATTTCCTATAGACACTCCGTGATTTCCTATAACTGCCCAAATTTCCTGCAGCAGAATCGATGGTTGGATATGTTCCACTTTGTCTCTAGAATAACAAGAACATGGGTTTTATGAGGAAATCCACCTACATGGAAGTTGCCTATTGGCTGCCTTGAATTCATCATTAAAACCACCCAGATCTTCAATCCTCTTCTCGATGGCCACATTGGGAAAAGCTCCAACAATGTAACGAAATCAGTTTGATCCATGCTTTCAGTCATGGATCAAACTCAGTAGAGTTGTTTTGTCATTTTGTTCCAGTATTGATATTAAATAGTTACAACATAGCAGTTTTCCTAATTCAGGCAAAGCATATGCCTCTAAATTTGTATAAATTTCATTAGGTTTCATTTGTAAAGGGGTTGTTTTGTCGAACATATCAGACTTGTACATTACTGTAATACTCTTTAGATTAATATAAAGTTACATGTTATGTTCATTTTTATGATTAAACCCTTTTAACAATGAAGGGGTTGTGAGTAAAGGAGGCCCCCCTTTAATCACAACTCCATTAGTTATAGTATTGTGTTATTTTGATTATTTTCATGCAATGATAAAATTATTTTCACAACTAGTATTTCTCTTTTCTGAATTTTAGCAGCATACATAAAATGGTTGGATAATGAAGTTTATTTGACAAATGTGTTTGGAGTCATTTAATCGGATTTTAGCTTCTAAATTTTAAATTTATTTTCTTATGGTTGTGTGCCTGGTATTTTATCTTTTTTTATCAACATTAGTAGTATCAAGGGTTGTAGAGGGATGATTGAATCCACCCCATAGCCTTTGCTGCCAAGTGTTGATGCAAAAAAGAGACATTGGTGTTTTGTATGTGTGACTGATTTAATTAGGAAGCACTTAAGGCATTAGCCTACATATACTTTGCATATCATCTCACAAGATTACCTACCCTTGGTTGATAATTTATGTTGGCAAATTATAAGTCTATAATTTAACTCAAAAACCTTAGGGTAAAATCATATCATCATACAGGTTTGTATGCTTGGAATGTAGGTATGATGGTTAATGGTTTTTATATGCATTGTGGTTATATGCATTCATGTCATTCTACTATTATTGTGGTTACATGCATGATAGATGCTAGTTAATCAATGCGGTCATATGCACGTGTGTTGGTTAGTCATGCATGATAGTTAACTTGTTGTTATATGTGTTGCGGTCATATGCATGATGATTATGGTAATTTCGGTTAAGTTCTTGATATTAAATGTTATGTTAATATGTATTTGCATGTACATATGGTTATGGGTATGATATTCATGTATGAGTCGATATACTTGTGATATTGTGTCGTACTAATATGGATTAAACTGTGTTGATGTGATAGTCTCCCCTGAGATACATTGAGGTATGAGTTTGATTATGATGTCTATTTAGTTTATCTAACATGGTATGTAAGCAAGAAATATAATATCAAGGATGAAGATAATATTAGTGAACTATGGTTCACATGACTGCCCTTACAGGCCTGATGTGAATTCAGTGGAATGAGAAAGGTCAGTTGAGCAGCAAGTAGAAGAGTAATCTCCTAATCTGGTGGATACATTGAGGATTATAAGGGCAAAAATTGTGAGTTTCAAGGAAGACAATGAGAGGTTGATTGAGGCACAGGGAATACTTTCTAGAGCTTAGGAAAAGAAAGCATAAGTCAATGCAGTGATCCTTCAGAGTATTTAAAATTTGTATAAGTAGGGATAAATGGGGATTAGTTATGGACGAGACAAGAATATTAATGGGGCATATGGTAGCAGGCCTTGAACAGGACACATGTTGGAAAAAGATGATACAGTAAAAGGTGAAAGATCTTTGGATACACCTTACACGAGGGATTATGTATTTCATTCTATCTCTGGTTCTGAGAGACATCATCACCGTTACCGCTAGCATCCTTATAGGAGGAGTGAGAAATATTACTTTTCAAAAGAGTTCAAGAAATTCAAGATATATACCTTCAGTCTCAAGGGAAAAGGAGGCATCTGGTGGGAAGGTGTTAAGTGTGTCAGAGGCATCAGAGATGAGGAGTTGATTTGGGATGAGTTTGAGGATGCATAACTATTTTGATGTTAAACATATGATGGATATCATCGCATGAAGGATTTACCTTTGTATCAGAGTGTGTATTGGATGTGTGGTAGGCCTCAGATATTCAGTGCGCAGGAGGCACCGACAGTTGGGGATGTAGGTCAGAGCATTCCCCAGACCTATGTAGCAATTGATAATAGGCATGCTGATTATCAGGCATCCATCATTGAGGTGGAAGTGGAACCAAGGAAAGAGTTGTAGGAAAGCCTCAATGCAATTTGTAGAAGAAGGGTTTCATGCTCTAGGATAGAGCAGTAGAGAAAGTAAATTGAATGGAAGCACTTTGGGGTTAAGGAAGCTACATGGTAGAGGGTTGATCAGATGCAAGCATAAGAACCGATTTTTGGGTATGGTTGGATTCATCAAGGGAATTTGAGTCCCTTAAGAGATGGTACATGCATGCATCAAGTTACAGGGAAGCTTGTTGGGTACCACAATGTAAGGCAACTGGTTTATTTTTATATTTATTTATGCACTAGCATTTGTGTTTTTATGGAAACATGATGTAGGGAATTTCATGTCAAGAGACTGCCATATATCTTGAAGAAGGCTCAAGTTGATCTTTCCCTTGGAAGCACTAGGAACCATGGTGATTGAGTTATGGTGTATGTTGAAATTTTTGTGCTTTCGGTGTTTTGTGATTTGTTTGTGTTTGATTTACGGTTTTAACTGTGTCTGGTGTATGGGTGTTATCACCAAAAAATGGTCATCTAAAAATTTATAATTAGATGGATCGAAGTACGCCATGTAAGACCAATTTTACCATAGTAAAATTTCTTTCACTATAAGAAATAGTTTAATAAACCATATTTTATTTAGTTATTTCTGATTAAAACAAGAAACCCCATGAGGAATAATTAAATAAATCATTATTTAATTTCTTTTCATCTAGGAATAATTAATTAAACTATTGTTTAAATAATATTCCTAGTCATATTTAACCCAATTATGAGAAATAATTAGATAAATCATTATTTTTCTTATTTTTCTCTAGGAATAATTAATTAGTTGTTATTCCTTGTTAAATTTGACTAAATCGCCTAGGAATAATTAAACAAATCATTATTTGTTTATTATTCTTTAACCACATTCTTGAAATGATAAATAAATATTTTATTTGCTTATTATTTTTAAATAAAGTTATTTAACCAATTTAAATATTTGTCCCCTCCAAAAAAATATAATAAAATATTCTTAGCAGTTAGATCTAGATTTTGGTTAATAATATTTTATTATTCTCCATTATAGAGGATAACTCAATATTTTGTTATAAATAGGATGTTTTTTCCATTCATTCTTCACTTTGATCATTCTCATTGTCACTATCATTTTATTTTTCCATTTGAGCTCCCACTTGAGTTCGTCACATATTTGGGTTTTCTACATCATTGAGAGAGAGAGAGAGTCATGAAGCTAAATAATTGAGGATAACTAAGAACCCATCCCATTGAGGGGGACTGGTAACGTCTACTTGTTTCCTTCACCAGGTGTTACAATATAAGAAATCATTCTTCAAACTTGTCTTGTCCATGGGTTATCTGGAGTTATTTTTGCATCATTTACTATTTCATTTTGTTGTTAAACTGCTTTTGCTACATAGATATGGGTTTTTTTAGGATTTATTCACATTGTCTATTGTAGATCTAAAGAGTTACGTAACTATTTCTATTGTTAGGGATATTTTTCACTCATAGCTAAAGTAGGATCTTTTCATACACCTTCGATAAGATTTTACACTAACAAATGGTGACTCCGCTGTTGTGATTCAGATTCCTGTGTGACAAAAACTTCAACAAGGGTTTTTCTTCAGCTATTTTCAACCTTTGATGTTTTTTCTAGCTTTTTAACCCTAATTTAGTCAAAATTCTAAATTTCGGATGTTTTCAAATGTTTTTCGTGGGTAACAAGTACCAGTCGCGCCAAAGACGACAATTTTTTTGTAACTTTCCGTCCAAGAATAAAGGAGCAGAACTCACACTTTTCAGCCCAAAAAGCGCAATTTCACCCAAAAATCGCACTTATCTGCCCAAAAATGTGATCCCACTTGTTTACAAGTCAGTCACTACGAGCTTGAATCTTTTTTATGATTTTTTTTTGAAATTGTCAGGGTTTGCTGAGAGCACTATTTTGGGTTGTCTGACCTCTATTTCATCCTGTATTAGGCCTGGATATGCTCGGTTTTTCTCCTTGAAGTAGAGTCAAGCCCCCTAGGGTTTTAGTATACTTCCACCATTTTAGGAGGAGTTTAGTTGAGTAGGTAGTATGATATTTTCATCGTTTCAGCCATTGTGTCAAGGTCTGATCCACCATTTTTATAGATCCTTAATATAGGTTACTGTTACATCCAAAACTCCCTCTTGAGCTTTGGTTGGAATTTTCCCTTAGGGTCCTTTTTCTCCCTAGGTTTTTCACCTTTAGCCTTATCTTTTGCAGCAATTTTCCCCTCTGGTTTTTTTTTTTTTTGCATCATTTACAGCAATATCAAGTCCTTAGATCCTAGTTTCATAGACATTAGATATCTTGCCCATTTTAGTGTGTTTTGATTCACACTAGTAAAAAACGATGAAACTAATGAATAGGTGACTAAAAATGTTAGTCACTGCAATGATTTCAAGTGAATTACTACTAAATTTGAGCAATTTTAAGTGACCGAACTAAAAATGACTAACTTAAATGACTAATTTAGTCTTTGAATAAAATATATGACTAGATAATAAGTGACTAAACTAAAAGTGACTAACTTAAACGACTAATTTAGTCTAGGGATAAAATATATGACTAGATAATAAGTGACTAAAGTAAAAACGACTAACTTAAATGACTAATTTAGTCTAGGATTAAAATATATGACTAGACAATAGGTGACAAAATTAATAATGATTAATGTAAATGGCTATTATAGTCTAAGAATAAAAATATGGCGCCCAAATAACAAGTACAACAAGTATATGAATTAGTCATTTATGTTAGTAATTTTTAATTGTGTCACTCCATATATGGAAAATTTCACTTTTGGTACCGAAGTGTTACATTTCACTATAGGTGTCTCTAAATCCATTTGAAGTGTTAAAATTTAGAGACAAAGAGGTCTCTGAATTTATAGTGTTAAAATTTTGAAAACCCTTTTGTCTCTAAATTTTAACAGTGCAGACGGATTCATCTACAATTAACATAATTGCATGTATCATCTATCAACTTTACACTAATGCCTTCATTATAATTTTAGTAAAGGTAATATTAATTAGATAGCCAAATTAATATTTATATTTATATTTAATATTTGGCCATAAAGTTTAATTTTTAAACTTCATTGATTTATGTTAAAAGTGTTAGTTGTTTTAAATCTAAGGTTAAATCTTCATATTTACATTTAATAAATAGATAAATATAATATTTCTTATGTTAAACATGTGATTTCATTTAAATCTAGTATTAAATCGCCATATTTACATTTGATAAATACAAAATAGATAAACCTAAAATATATATTTATAGACCTATTTAGTAAATAGGTATGAAAATATATTTATTATTCCAAAGAAACAATCGAACCCGTCTATTGATTAAGTAGAAGGTTATATATAGTATATGCATAAGCATTCAAAGAGCTACATTTTTCCTTTCTTTTGAAACAAAGGAAAAAATGGAGTTGCAACTGATGAGGAGATGTATCTATCAATCCTCTCAGCTTTGTAAAAAAAAAAAACATTTTAAATGATGTCTCCGTTCAGCCCCCAGGCTTCCACTTTATTGTGGAAGAACCTGAAACAAGGATGAAAGAAGACTGTATCTATTTGAAATCATCAAAAGGATGAAAAATTGGGTGGTAGACACCATTACAATTTTGAAAGTTTTCAAAGGCATAATGTTTTAAGCAGAGAAAAGACCAGTCTCCCAGATATCCTAATGAGGAAAAAAATTCGAAACAAAGACAAAAAGTATAGTCATATTCAGATAGTACCAAACAGGAATCTAAAAAAACAGAAAGTATATTATGATCATAAACATCAGGAGTAGGAAGTAAGAGAGGCTGGAAATTAGCGGGAAAAAGGAGGTTGTTTGATCCCTCGGATATGACCTCCTTCAACCGCTACAACGACCCAGTGCCCCATATCTTGACGAGCGCCCTCCTCTGATAGGAAGTATGATTCACTATTTCGTTCCCTGTAAATATGACAAGCAGATATCTGGTTAAAATAGGCTTTTACAATATTTACCTCATTAAGCAAAGTAGATAAAATGAAATTTTGGCATCTCTGTGTTCCATTGAACCATTTCATGATGTTCATAGAGTCCCTGAATATAGGTATGAAAATTTATTAATTTAAGTATGAAACTTAATTAATTTTTTAATGATGTATGAACCTTTGTTTTTTGTAAGTCAATGTTATATTCATGTAGGAAAAAAGGATTACATATAGCCAGTTACAAAACAGGTGGTCTCACCTCGACTTGGTTTGTTGACAAAAATTTACACTAGATGCAAAAAAATACAAAAGAGGGACTAGGAACATTGTCCATAAATGGCTAGGCCAGAGGCACCAAAACACATATAAAACATAAATAACACCAAATAGCATAATAGTCATCCAATGTGATGGATGCAGGGTTGTCAGGGGTTGTTCTTAGATGTAGTGGATCAGGACAGAAGTCACACTGACCACGCCCTTCAAAGTGCGCCAACCAAGTCTCCAACTTTTATACTTTTTCAGTGAGTTGATTTTGGCCTTGCCAAACCAATACCAGTCAGAGAGACTTGGCACTATAAATAGTGCATTCAGTCCAATTTTTCCCTCTACTCTGCATGCTCCTCGTGAAAAAATCTCTCAGTTGTGTCCACTCTTTCTATCAGGCTGTTGAAAAGTGAACGACAGTTCTATAGGCAACAATGTTGGATAAATTGCCCCTCATTTACCTCAAATCAATAAAACCCATGATTCCCCTTGCCACCACAACCTCTTGTGTCTTGACGACTCTGATTTTGAACCCTCAAACCCCCACCTCAGCTATCCCCCCTCTTACCTCCTCCATGGCCCCCATGCACACCCACACTAGCGAGTCGCGCACACCCCCACATTATTTCCACATTTGTGTGGATCCACCATGATAATTTTATGAGTCTTCCACCCCCACAGGGCCATGGACGACAAGGGAGGGAGAACACCCACACCACACCGGGTGCTTCATAATTCGCTAAGGTCACGGAATCTCGCCATGTGTAGAGTCCATAGACCAAATCCCCCACTATAGAAAACAAACACCACCAGCGAAGGAGCCAAATGTCGTCTCCCACCACCACAGGGAAGCACAGAGACACCTCCCACTGCTAGATGGGAAGAAGTTTCCTTTTGGAGGAATGATGACTTTGGTACATTGATAGAGGAAACCAAATATGTATGATAGCCAATGTCTCAAGAATTCCATTTCTCTATCCAAATTTATTCGTCAAATACTCATAATTCCCCTTAACTCGACATGGTGCCAAGCTTATGTACCCAAGCTCACCCAGTGGACCAAATATAAGATAAAAACCCCTAAAATGTCACCATCTTAGAGCTCGAAGGTGTGATCGTGAATTGGAGACAAGGTCAAAACCCCTGCGGCATCACCATCTTGGAGCTCGAAGGCGTGACCTACGATAATGAGAGGGTTTTCAAGCTTAGCATCGTGGGATTTGGCCTCGACAAAACAATATATATTTCCTTTCACTTTAAACTACACCAACTTAGATTCCCTCGACTTGTTGGAAAACTGTTTGATTGGAAAGATACCAATGAACCTCCAATATATGGTCAATGTAATATAATTCCCTTGTCGTGAATCCTCTGCTGTTATCTAAATAACAGGCTCACGGGAAAAGGTGGCAGACTTTGGACATTCAAAGACTGGATCCAAAGGTAGTTTTGGCCCTTGGGTACCTTGATCTTGAATACTTCAAAAGGCAACAATTGACAGAGAAATATGATGTGTATTATTTTATAGTAGTGTTACTGGAGTTCTTGTGTGCAAGGGAAACACACTGGCAGAAAAAGGGCAAGCTTGAAAAAATCATTGACCCTCACCTTGTTGGGACCATCAACCCTGGTTCTCTGAAAATGTTTAGGGAGACTACAGAAAAGTTCTTGGAAGAGATGGGCTTCGACAGGCCTTCCATGGGAGATGTTCTATGGAACCTGGAATATTCATTTCAACTCCAGAAGATATCCATGCAAAATGATCTAAATGAGAATAGTAAAAATCATATTGCAGATGTTCCTTTGCGCTACCCAGATCCTGAGCCTTTTGGTTCAAGTTCTGTATGACTTCAAGTCTTGTACGGAAGTTCTCAATTTATAGATTTCATTAATGAGCATGTGGAATTTTGGAGTTCTCAACATCCCACAAAGGGATAGTTGTGAGAATTTACCTATTGTTTCGAACATGTTCTCCTTCTGTGGATATGACACATAATGAATCCATACCTTGGTGCAACAGTTCCTTACCTTAGGATGTTTGTACAAGATTCAAGGCAAAGTGAACACACAACACTAGTGGCTTTGGTTTGGGAGGAGATATACAAGTATGTAGAAGAGATTGAGGGCGCATGCATTATGTTCCTTTTTGCTGCCGAGTGCCTGAGACTTTTTAATCTAGTGTAATTGGATAAGGTGTTGGTGAATCCTCGTGGGAGGTGATCACAAAACAAGACTCCTTTTCCATGTTCCAAATTTACCAAATTAGCAGATGTAGACAAAACATTGGTGAGTGTGAAATGGTTAGGTTCAGTACTTATTTTTTGCACATCACATTAAAAATCCAGTGCCTCCTCGTAAAATACTCTCCTCGTATAATCGACCACCATTATAGACGATTACACCACATTTGGTTTAATCGAACAAGATGGTGGCATTGGTTTTGAGTTCCAAGGATTTTGGGAGAATATGATTTTTGTGACCCCATTTTCATAATATACCTTGGAGTTTCGGTTAACTTTAAAGTAACACCTTCCACTACCCAAGAATAACCCAAGGGAGTAGAAGGGTTTGTTACACTACTCATGGTTAAGGCCACTCTCCTTCGATAAGGTTAAATAATTACACTTCAATGCTAAGTCGGGGCCTCACAACACAACAAATAGGGCCATGTAAAACTTGCATAACAAAAAAAGGAGCCCTACCTTTAGTTCTTCCCTTCTCCAATTATGCCTTATGTTCTTTAGTCAAACAAATTTTCAGAATTATTTCAGGTCCTTGAACTTGGTGAAACCCCTCATTGATTTCCAATCCCCATTCACTTTAGTGTTTACCTCCACACCAAGTGCCCCTAACTCAAGATTCTTCATATTTACTTCCATTGCACATCACTTCCTTACACTCAAGTATGGAAAGGTTTTTTTCACCCAATTCACAGGTTACAATGCTTCTATGGTAAACAATTCTCCATGGTTCTCCTCTTGTTCCCTTTGCATTATTATTTAATATTCACTTTCTCTTTTTTTTCCCCAAAAGTTCTTCTATTCCCCCTCCATTATTCCTCAATTTTGTCCCTTGATTAATTAATTTAGTTAAATAGAAAATTTTCCCAATCCCCTCATAACTTTCCCTCAATGAAGTTTCTCTTCTAGATATTGAGATTCATATAGATTTATCCCTTCAATTTCAGCAATACATACATTTGAAAAAATATTTACATCATGATAAAGTGGGGCATAATACCCATACTAATTATTAAATATTAATAATCTTAATTATATTTACAAAATGAATGGTTTAAAAAATATACCTTATAGCTTTTCTAATAAAAAAAGTTTGAAAATTACCAACAAAAAATAACCAACACACACCATATGATAGAAACCAACATGCACCTTGGAAGAAAACACTAAATATTTTATATACTTTTTAACTTCAAATTAAATAATATATATCATAGCTATATAATATTAAATTCTTTGTTGCTTGTGTACTGATACAGAATTTACAATATATAACATTTATGACTTTCTTCCACTCTATAAAGACATGTTTGGCTACTTTAAAAGCAATTTAAAACCAACTCATATCATTAGGAGACACCACTTTGTGATGGCTGCATTAATTTCATTTTAAATAAATAGCGGGAAGTGAGCAGTTTTGCAATTGTGGTTTATAAAAGGAGTTGGAGGGAGTCTGGATGATTTGAACATTAGTGGAGAAGAATTAAACTTTTGAATTGTAATTAGTGCCAACTTTCCTCCAGAAGTTTTCCACCCCTCCAATATCTGTAGGCTCCTTCACACAACTACCCTCTTTGTTCATTCAATCAATCTCAGCCTTCTGCCGCCAATGGAAAAATTCACTAGGCTTACCCATAGCGGGTCTCACAAGCTTCTATGGGAAATGGTAAAAACCGCTGCCAAATCGCTTGCAAAGGCTCAGCAATGGCAGATACAAGAGAAAGAAATATTTTCTGACCCTCAGCCAAAGAAATAAAAGAACCCACCAAAATGGCACCGAACCCCTCTCGAACAGGTGCCCTTCTTCTCTCGTAAAAATCATAAAGAAGCTATCGGATGAGAATACCCATCTGGAGAATGAAATGCCTAATTCGCCATCACTCTGCTCAAATCTAGAGATTGTGGTGGCCTTGCTCTTGACTCCTCCTTCATGATCATCATCTGACATTTCCAAATCTGTTTCAGAAATTTCACATTCTGAAACCCTTAATAGTGCGAAACTAAAAATGAGATCTATGTCAGAGTTTCTGGCTCGAGAGAATGGTGGGGTTTGTTCGGAGAGTACCCTTTTCATCATAGAAATAGTGGACTGTGTAAAATGTTTCAACACCAATATTTTGGACACTTATTTTTTTATTATTGCTGGAGTGGAGTTTTAACGAGTTTGCATTGATGTGAAGACACTTTCTCCAAGCTTGTAGTTGAAGTTATTGCAAGCCTCAAACATCAGAAGCTGTCGAAGAATGTTTCCATTTTGCACTGAAATGCCGAAGGATCTTGCAAGTAAGAAATGGATTTAATTTTTACATTCAAATTGTTTTCCATTTTTTGATACTTAGTTTAGATATCGCTAGCCACAATATTCTTGAACATGGGCATGGTGCAAATGTTTCCAGCATTACTTCTTCAGACATGGAGCTAAAATGACTAATAGGGTTCTGTCCAAAAATTAGTAGCAATTTAATGAATATGAACGAAATTCCCGAAATATATTAAAAAAAATTCCATAACATGTAGCTTTGGGGCGGATTCTTCTTCGATTCTCCGTTTTCTACATCATTCCATGTCTGGGTCACTTTATTCTTTGAATTTGCTATCAAACCACCCTTACATTGGAGGCGCTGAGCCATATTCTGACCATATTAAGTTAAGCTATTTGCATTTTAATTTCGGCGATCTACACGGAATTTTTCACTTTGAAGCTTGCCAAGATCGGATATCCATGGTCGATTTCGTCATTTCTCTACAAGTCACCCAAATCACGAACAAAATCATTTGTCTACAAGTCAATCTCCCCATCGTTATGATAAGCACACTTGACCTTCACGTCTAATTTTCTTAGGCTAGCATCAAGATTCAGTCAAATTACGCACTCTGCAATGCATCTTTGACGAAACCTCGGTAATTCAGGCTGGAAAAGGAAATTTCTCCATAAGCAACTCCATGAAAGAATGAAAAGGAAACTACACCATAGTTGAAGGTTCTTTGGAAAGTTGATCTGCTATATTTAATTCTTTGAACACAGAATGAAAAGAGCCGATCTCCTATTTTATTCAATTCTTTGAACTTCTTGAAAGAAAAAGGCTTCTTTGAAAAGATGATCTGCTATTATATGTAATTGTTTGACCACACTGTGAAAATACCGGCGTTTTTTTTTACAGAAACGGTTAATGGATAATATTAGATACTTGGCCTAGATGCCAAAATTCGAATTACAAAAAGTGGGGCTGAATCCCCGAGTGTCTCACCACCCAGAAAGGTCATGGCGCTTATGCTTAGTTCACATGTCTTTTTAGTTGTGACTGTGAGATCAATTTCAGTGATTTTCCCAAGCTTATGGATACACACGAACTGATTTAATAATAAACAGTAAAACATGATAGCTAGCTAATTTAAGGAATTGGATCCCATGTTTCTTCTCCATCTCTAAGCATGACTCCGACAGAAAGGAGGGTTGCTTTGTTGGCTTCTAGATCTGCGTCCTTGTTGTTGACTCTCAACACGTGGAAGAAGTTCAAATTCTAAAATGAGTCTCCCAGATCTTTTATTCTAGAGATCAGCCTTGCAAGTCTTAAGTTCAACGGTGGAGAATTTGTCACAATAGTGTTAATAATAACCTAAGAGTCCCCAAATACATTAGCCTCCATGATGTTCAACCCTTTAAGAAACTTAAGGCCTTGAAAAAGAGCCAATGTTTTTTCTTGAATGCTAGAAGTGAGGCCCAAACCCCAGGTGAAGTTGTGAATCCTGATGCCACACTAGTACATTTGGCGGAAATTCCGACACTTGGTTTCGACACTTTTGACCAAATGTCGGAAATTTCCCCAAATTTTTTCAATCCCGCCCGAAACCGTCGCTATACCGACGTCAAGAGAAATGTGTCGCAATACCGACACTTAGACAAAGTGTCGCAATTGTGACATTTTAAGGAATACGTCGCAATTGCGACACTATGCCCCAAAGCGTCGCTATTGCGACATCTGCTTCCAAACGTCGCAATTGTGACACAATGTCTAAGTGTCGCAATTGCGACATTTGGAGGCCGTTGTCGCAATAGCGACGCTTTGTTTGCGACACAATTTCTAGGTGTCGCAATTACGACGTTTAGAGGGATCCGTCAGCGATGCTCTAGCCGCCGTCGGTATAATGACACTTATATGCAATAAACGACAGTTATATGCCTTTGCAAAAAATGGTCGGCTTACAGAGCAGCACGAGGAGTAGTTAATGGAGGCACCTTTGCGATTGCACATAATTTGGAGAGAAAATAGTAATAATGAGAGAGGCTCCTTTAATTGCGTCTTTGATTTGTGAAGGTATGGATTGTCCAGCCTGCAATTCTATGTTGTCGAGAAAGACTCGCAATCCTCTAGAAACAAGACTATTGTGAAGATGCCTGGTGAAGAAACGGACATCGGGTTCATGACTGTTGATGAACACATCGTAGTCCGGCGAAGAAGGCACCAAGGAGGGTATTCTCAGTGAATGAGGGATGTTGAAATATTAATTTCAAATACCTACCCTGTCCTATGGCCGCTTTCTAAATTTGTTTGAATTGCTCTGTCAAACAGCCACTTTCTAAAACTGATGAACAATCAATTTTGGTTTTGAAATCACAGTCCCTGCACACTTAAAAACAAAGCGCTGTATTGTTTTGGAAACAGAGCAATTTAATAGTAAACGCGGGAGATTTTAATTCAGAAGAACGTGGTCCCACAGACCATAGACCAAATCAGCCATCCACGTGGAAGCAGGCGATTCGATCACGTTATTTTTTGGCCCGCCTGCATTGTGGAATTCCGGACCCGAAACATTATAGGGCAGAATTAATTTGATTTTCGCGTCACAGTTTTCCTCTGTACGAAAAGCCAAAAAACGGACCCGAATTTTTATATGGCGTATTCTATGAAGTTTTCGCGTCACAAATTAGGGTGACATCAACAGGCTATTTTGGAACGCGAATTTGTGATTGAAATCGGGTTTATTTTTTTTGAAGTCCGGACGTATGATATAGTTTTATTAATATTTTGTTATAAGTTTTGTTTCACCGCCCGATAGTTATTTAAACCATTGGCTCATATATAACATATGCGCAAATATTTCACTTTGGGCATTTGTAATGTGGGCCCCAAATACTTTAAATAGGTACATATACATTAGACAGTTTAAAAGTTTTGAGGATTGCACCCCTAGTGCAATTGTTTGTTTATAAGATTATATGATACATGTGAGATAAAGGTTTATTATTTATCATATATAAATAAATTTTATCAATATTGGAAATTTACACTTTTATGAGGTGATGTTATAAGTAAATTCATAAATATCTCTTTTTAATCCTCACTTTACTCCATGAATATGTTTGCAAATGAAATTTCAATAGATTAATTTTCTCCTAACCTATGTATCATCAATATTGTACATTTACATTCTTAATTATGAGGTGATGTTATAGGTAAATCCATGAATATCTCCTTTTAATCTTTATTTTACTCCATGAATATGTTTGGAAATGAAATTTCAATAGATTAATTTTCTTGCTATTATATGTTTTACGAAGATATGGTAATGAATTCTCTCTTGTTCTTCTTAGAAATAATTATATATATATATATTTTTTTTCAAAATAGATTAAAAAAATTATATGAGAAAAAATATTAATTCATCAATATGTGTGTGTGTGTGTTGTGAGGAATAATTTCATAGTTCAAATTAATGGTTCATTATATAATCATGTGATCATCACCAATGATATATCTTAAAAAGCAACTGAAAAGCCATGTGTACAAAATCGATGTATACTCTAGAGAGTGGTTCTCATATCACTATGTAAATTGTTGTATGCTACTTCAACAAAATTATAAGATAAAATATAATACACATCATATATGCACCATAACAATTGGTACAGGGTAAAACCCACCTGCCACACCTTTGTACTCGATCCAATTTTCTCTGTCAACTCTTCTAGCTGTGGGAGTTTCCTCCAAGGATCATAGTACCCCCAAGGCCTGTTATCACCCTAGTAATTCTCAGGTTGTGGGATAGGGATTTTTGTAGTTAAGAACACCAAGGGTAACCAAGAACCGCTTTGGGAATTCAAGATCTAGCCTTCTTGAACTCTAGAGAGGGATCTCTCCGTATGATTTAGCTTTGTTTTAGTAACAGATATTAGGCTAGCTATGATTATGTATTTGGGTTTGATTTTAAAAGATTGGTGGGAATAAAGAGATTTCAAGGTAAACTAGAAGGATCTACTAGAATATTGGGCAATGGAGTCAACTCTCTAGGCAAGCAGAACTAAGAAATAAGGCTCAGAGATGCAAATGTGCTAAGGGCAAGATAGGTGACCTTCTAAGGCTGTGTATAGGCTTGATTTCATGGAGTGGATGGAATCTGAGCAAAAGGGCACTTAAGAATACTTAAGCTACAGATAATAAGATTGAAGAAGGGGATCTAACTGGGAACCATAGAACTTCCCATAAGGTTTTACGAATAGGCTATTACTGGCCTACCATCTTTAAGGATGCCAAAAAATTTGTGCAGGCCTGTGATAGCTGCCAAAGGGCAGGACGCCCTAGGCAGTCTGATGAAATGCCTTTGAACCCTCAACTAGTGATTGAAACATTTGAATGCTGGGCACTTGATTTTGTTGGCCCTATTAGTCCTCCCTCAAACCAAAAAACATACATCCTAGTTGCAACCGAATATGTCACTAAGTGGGTCGAAGCAGAGGCACTTTCAAAAGCTACAGAGGACTCTGTAGTACAGTTTCTTTTCCAAATATTTGTGCGCTATGGTCTCCCAAGGGAAATAATCACAGATGGAGGACCACAATTTGTAGGTAATAAATTAGCTGAAACATTGCAAAACTACCACATTCAGCACAAGATTACAACTCCATATCACCCACAGGTCAATGGCCAAGTAGAGAGCACGAACAAAGTAGAAAACATTAAAATGCCAAGTAGAAAGCACGAACTATAGTTGTCTTGAGAAATTTTATTCACACTAAATACTTCGAATTGTGAAGTATTTATACAAAAAAATGTTTACAAAATATCTCAGGAATTGAGATAATGTTTTAATCAAAAATAGGAAAGAAAACTTAAAAAGAGGGACAGCTACAAAACAATTTGCAAGTTGTTACCTTTTTACAAGCAAAAATAGAACTGATTATTCTAATTTGAACTGATTGTTGTTGTGCACTTTAACCTTGTATTTTTACCATTTGAGGTAACAGTAAAAAATGAATTTCCAAGTGAATTTCCTGTTTTTTATCCATTAAATTCATAGCAGATCTGTGAATTCTTGCCACTTTTCTGCAGAGGGGATCTTCATAGTCTTCAATTTTCTGTAACTTTCATCTGCCTCTGTATACTTGGAAAAGTTAGGCTTGATAGTGAACATATGCCCGATCTCATTGTCTAAAAAGAACAGATTTTCAAAATACTGAAGAAGTATTTTTCCTGTTGGTGATCCTTGAGGCAGTTGTTGTCTGGCTTGCTCTTTTGCATGATTTATGATTTTTAGATCATAATATTTCTGAGGCATTAAATTGTCATTCAATGCGTGAATATCAGGCAAACCTGCTTCTGACAATGTTTTGTATTTGGCTAAAAATCTTGAGATGGATAAATTCATGTCTTTACACCGGTCCTCTAGATTACTCATTATGTTTCTTTTGTTCAGGACCTTTTTGATTTGAAGAATGGTTTCTCTTCTATCAACAATTTTCAATTCTTCCAACTCCCTAGTTTTACTGTTTAAAAAAGCTATGAGTTGGATTGCTTGGGCTGGTTTTTTGTCAATTTCCCTCTTAGTCTTGTCAATATCTGCACTAGCAACTTGAAGTAACTCCCTCTGTTCATAAATTATCCGAATTGAAGGCCATTGAGAATGAATGCCATCAATAATTTTGGTCCATAAATGATTTTTTATAAAGGCCACTTGATCTATAATATTTACTTGTGCTTGTAGAATCTTTACCTATTCTTGTAGTCGATCAACCCTTTGCTCATGTCTTCTAGAAGTAGTCAAGGCATCATTTTTGGATTTTTCTAAATTTTTAATAGTGCCTCTCAAACTAAGAATCTCTTTATCTTGGTCTTGTGGTGTGCTCCTCTGTGAGGATGAAGAAGAAGAGGCAGATATTAGAGAAGTAATTGGCACTGCAGTTGGCAGTACTCCGTTCGGTGCCAAGTGTTCTGCCAAAGTAGATGGTATAACAGTGTTTACAGTGGGGATCACTGTAGGAATGACCATTGGTTGTCCTTTTCTTAGTTCTTCATTCTCTTTCATTAGAGCTTCTATTTGACTTTCCATTGTTTTTATCTGACCTGTCATTTGATGTACAAGCTGCTTTAAATCATCATTCTCTATTTTTTGCTGTAGAATTTCTTTTGCTTGAGAGTTTTCACTCTGAGGCAACTTCAACTATTTTCTAAGAGCAACTATATCCTCATTTTTCTATTTAATTAAGACTTTTTCCCCTTCAATGTTGGCTGGGTCACCCCTTGCTTCAATCACTATATCTTCTAGTGCTTTTATTCTTAAATTATTAGCATACAGTGAGGCTTTGTCCAACCTCATTTGATTTTGGAGGTTGAGCACTGTTTTCTCAAGCCTAATTGATTTCATGGTTTTACTGACAATTTTGGAATATAGCATTTCAGTATTGCTCCTATGAAATTCAATTTGATCTAATTCATGAATGGCATCTGCATCCAGTTCAAGATATGTTTTGGAATAATCTGCCAATGATTTTGGCTCAGCCACTGTAGGCTTCAAGAATGACATTACCAATTTATTGGATGAATAATCAAATGCTGAAAGAAGCATGTCTTTGTTTCCAGGCTTTTCCTTAAGAAATCTAGAATGAGCTTGATTCTTGAGCTCTTCATTCTTCTCTTTAATCTGTCTGAATCTGATCTGAATCTCTAACTCTTTATTGTCAGTTTCCTCAGAAGAAGGAGGAAAATCGACAGTAGCCTGGTTTTCCTTCATGACTGTATCTTTTTCTTGTGTTCCAATTTTTACATTTTGAAGCTCTTTTAATGTTTGAGTGACTATTCTTGTGCTTCATCATTTATATCAATATTTACAGCCTTATCCTTTTCTTCTTCTGTTGACTTGCTTCTTTTACTATAAGGAGTTCTGAATTTTATGTCCTCAATAGTCTCAGCTATGAAACTATCTCCTTCTCTATCTCTTTTATGTACATTATCAGTATCTTTGCTTGTAGAAGCCACCCGTGTCTGTTCAATCTGTTTGCCTTTGTCACTGTCTACCTGTATTACCTGTACTGCCTGTGAATCATCATCAGATAGGGTGTTTGGCTCCCATTCAATTTTATTTACATATCTTTCAATATGGGGCTTAGGATCATGCAAGTAAACAGGCAACTTACATTTTACCCTTATTGCACTCAAAATACCTCGTGGGTCATACTTCCATGTAAAACTACATGGGAAATTATACTCTTTAAGTTTGACATTTATCTCATTGGCGGCTTCTCTATTATTCACAATGAATGGCCCAATTTGATTTTTCAGCTTAAATTGGGTCTTTTTCTTGAAAGCTATGAAGTGGATTTCATCTACATTCAATAGTTGTCTCAGATATTCTAAAGCAAATATTCTTGTAGTAAAAAATTTGGGTAACTTATATGGGGCCAGGGATGAGCCATACACTCTGATTTCTGTATGATTTTTATATAAATACCAATCTCTAGTTTTGTAGGTATCTGATAACTGTAGAATTCTTCTTGTCTCTTCATTGATCCTAGGGATCTCCTCTTTTTCCAAGAGATACATAGCAGGGGCTATAAATGAGTCATTGAAATCTGTAAAACTATACTTTTTGTTCCATTTCCTTAAAATAGATGACCAAAATACTACTGATAGAACTTTTCCTTCTGCATCCACTTTCTTACATTCAATTGGAAACTTATCTATTTGATAATATAGGAAGAGGTGGAGTAGATAAGAGGAGTATCTGAAAACTCCTTCTTCTGATAATCTGGATAACTGATAATGCATACTTTCAGCAATAAATCTAGCAAAATTGAACTGAATGGATGGTGATTGACCAGGGCTTAGAGTTGACAAAAAACCTAGGATAGCCACATCAGTGAATTCATCACTGGTGTATCCTAGTATGAAGGACAACATTGAGACAATCTGTCTAGTTTCATCTGGGAAATCAACAGTGTCAAAAGGAGAATTTAACTTAGGAATATCAACTTGATTTGGACAAAAATTCTGGTATATTTTGAATCTAGCATTGAAATCCAAGTCAAGATATAGTTGGGTTAAATCTTCTATTGATAGGGAAGCATAATTGGGGTCATGATTCATTTGCAGCATGGAATTTATCGACTCTTCAGTGATGTAAAATAGGGTATCTTTTTATTTTTTTACAATACATCTTTGTTCTGGCATATAATAGGCTTGGCATAATCTGATAAAGTCAGGAACAAAATGAGTGAGAGGGACAATATATCTAGGCAGATTGGATTCCCAAATTGGAATATCTTTGTCACCCTTTTCCACTGATTTGCCATAGCACCAATTATAGACATCAAGCAGGTTAAATTCTACATTAGGATCTAGTATTCTATAGTCCAGATCAACTAAAGGGTTGTTCTCTAGAGAAATGACTGGAGGGTGGACTGGTATGACCACTTCTGTAGAATCAGCCGTGAGTACAGGAGTTGGTTTGTCGATTTTGAAGGACATAGGCTGAGGAATCTTTGCAGAAGAATTCTTTTGAGATTTTGGGCCTCCATTCTTGGGGGTTACCTGTTTCTTGGTCATTTTTAATAATGAACGAAGCAAGCTTAAACGGTTTGCTAAGTTCCTTTACGAGAAACAGGGGTTTCTTGGCGAATTTCTACTGAAAATGGGGTTTCTGAGCAGGGTTTTTAGGAAATGCAAGGAATTTAAAGCTCAAAACGTGTATTTAAAATCGATTTCAACAGAAAAATGGACCAGGGTATGGAAAAAACTGCGAGAAAGGGCAATTAGGGATTCCAGGGAAATTTTGACAGAGTTTCCCCTGAAAAATGGACACTTTTTTGCAGTAACTTTGGTAATTATTTGAAATCGACAGGAATTTTGAAATCTCAGAGGGAAACTTCGAAGAAAAGTACCTGGAGAACCAGCGAAATTCGGTTGAAGACGTTGCAGAGGTGCTCAGTCTTCAATTTTTTGAAAATGGCTTCGCAGAGGACAATGTAGTACTTTGTAATGGAAATTCAGGGTAATGGGCGTCGAAAAATGGTACTGGTAGGTTGAAAATGGCTCTGCAAAGTTTCTCAGGGTTCAAACGGCGTGATTTTGAGGAAAAACGGTTTTGCAATGTTTTTACAGGTTTAAAGCAAAAAGGTGAAAATTTGAATGAAAAATATAATTTTAATGTATTAAACGATGGTATAACCATAGTTAAATGACATTAAACTCTAGTTAAACGGGTGAGGTTTAGGGAATACCGCCAGTGGTATTTGCGAGGGTAAATGGTGGTAAGCGGAAACTAGCTTTTCAAACGCAATACAACGTGGTGGCGACACATAAGTGCGGGTGGTTTGGAAAAACCACCCATTTCGTGCGGCTTTGCCAAAACATCAAACGATTACTTTATGAGCGCGGAAATGTATTAGCGCCGTCGGATCTGGATTCAACGAGTGAACGACCACGATCAAAAGGAAAGGTGTGGGGAAAAGGTAAGTTATCGGGTTCACTTTGAGCCATTGATCTTGGGAAATCATCGCTATACCGACATTTAGAGAAAAGTGTCGCAATACCGACACTTAGAAAAAGTGTCGCAATTGCGACACTATGCCCCAAAGCGTCGCTAGACGACTGCCTCCAAACGTCGCAATTGCCTCCAAACGTCGCTATTATACGTTTTACAAAGATATGGTAAGGAAATCTCTCTTGTTCTTCTTAGAAATAATTATATATAATTTTTTTTTTTTCAAAATAGATTAAAAAAATTATATGAGAAAAAATATTAATTCATCAATATGTGTGTGTGTGTTGTGAGGAATAATTTCATAGTTCAACTTAATGGTTCATTATATAATCATGTGATCATCACCAATGATATATCTTAAAAAGCAACTGAAAAGCCATGTGTACAAAATCTATGTATACTCTAGAGAGTGGTTCTCATATCACTATGTAAATTTTTGTATGCTACTTCAACAAAATTATAAGATGAACTGTAATACACATCATATATGCACCATAACAATTTCCATACAACTAATTTGTTTTAGGATACATGTGGAATTATAGGGGTAAATTCTATATGATGTGTATATCAATATATTAGGTGTTGGTAAGTTGTGAGTATCTAAGAAATGATAAGGAATATCCATACATCATGATCTTGTAATGTGATTATAAATTGTGTCTATAATTTCCATAAAATGTATAAATGATTTGTTTAAAAAAAATCAAGACAATCAACCCTAAACAATGCTCATGATGTGGAATTTCATTGGCGAAACCAAAATGATGGTCACATGTCCCATTTCTATGGTAATGGTGATCATATATATGTTGTAGCGACACTTGATGAGTAATTAAATAAATCTCAGAGTGTGACTCATTGTGCCATATTTTTTTAAAGCATGATTTGTTTTCCTAGTTTCTACTAATTTGTTAACATATTTTATTCATTTGGAAAGCTAATTAATGATGCTTTAAGTAATTATGACCTAATGAGAGATCATCTTCACATCTTCACTGAAATATATTGGTAATTGTAGTCACTATATGGACCGCACATGCATGCTACTTAAGAAAAATTGAAATATAAACTATAATACACATCTTATATCTGCCATAACAATTGTCATACAACTTATTTACTTCTAGATACATATGAAATACTTCAGGTAAATGCCATATTATGTGTATAAAAATATATTAGGTGTTGGTAAGTTATGAGGATCTAAGAAATGATAGGGTATCCACACATTAGTAGTGCCCTTGTGAATTTTTTGCATAATTTTCTATTTGTTGTAATTTTGTTGCTTGGATTTGTTATAGATTTCAAATAATATATACAATTATCTACCAATTGTTCTTTATAAAGAAGAAGTACAATAAGTAGTCACCTAAAAGTGAGCCATGTGAAAATATTGGTAACATGAGTAACCTGGTAAGCTGTAAATGAAAAGTGAATAACCTCCACTAACCAACAAGTGGCAGGCAGGGTTGGAATTTGGATTTCTCTTTACCCGTCACACAATTTTTTTTGACGTTTTGGTCATTATTTTTCTAGTCAATAAATGTTACGTTTAAAATTTTGCACTTCATTAATGATGTTCTCGTAATAAATTAACCCTTCACCAATAAAAGTTTGATTAAAAAAATTGAACGCTCTTCCATTTTCTTTAGATTTTGAAGTGTGATATATCTGTGTCATGGACTTTTAATACCTAAAGTTTCAAGAGAAATAAATGATTCTTGTCAAACTAATATTTCCTCAATATATGCTATGATCTACTAAAAATTACTTCAAAAATCAAGTAACCTTCCAATATAAAGAAAAAAACATGAACGAGCTTTCCCTAAATTGCAATAAATTTATGTTTATTATTAATATTGCATAATCTGTCTTATAAAAATTGCATAATCGGACTAAGAACAAATCCTCATTGCATTTTTTATTGTTGTTGTGATTAAAAAAATGAGCCAAAGAACGCTAAGGCACTCAGAGAAATCAATCTATGTATTATTTCTCACAAAATCATGTTGAGTAGTGGAGACTAAGCGCTAGATTTTTTTTTGTCCTCAATCTCTCTATTAATTATGTCTATGTAGTTATAAGAATAACAAGCCAAATAAATCTCAGGCTTCCAGAGAAATTAGTCTCTGTGTGCAGAAATTGATGATTACTGTTGACTAAATGTTATACCATTTGAAATTGCTGAGCGAAATTAATCGGGCCATGATGTACCATTTGTCAGTATCTATTTTCTCATGTATGAAAGTTTTTTTTTTCTAAGTAAAAGTAATTCTATTAACAAAAGGAGTACAGTACAGTGGGCTGGAGCCTGATCATTACCGAGTGTTGTGGCATTTGAAACAAAAAACCATAGTTTGAAGACTGCCCTGCAAGAGGGAAACCAGTCTGAAACAGTTCATTTGAAAAATCCCGTGCAGGGGAACCAGAGAATTGTAGTACTGGAGACCATATCGAAGCAAAAAAAACAGATGCATTTTCAGAGATAGCAGGAAACACATGAACAGGCCCATGAGAATGGGCAGAAATAGAGAAAAAAACCAGAGTGAAGAGGAGGAACTATTCATCAGGAGGTTCGTAGACAACTCTGCACTAGAGATCATCTGGTTCCCCGTCAGCATTATACAGGTCAGCAATAGAATGGATCACCTTCCCGGGAGGAGGAGGAGTAATCTGCGCCTCGCTCACTTGCACTGCGTCCTGCCTCTCAGTAGGTTTACCCACCGCTTCCTTGTTCACCAGATCCTGCGTGGCCTTGCCCATCTGACCCTGCACGTTCGCACTATCAGGGTGCTTTAGCCCAACAAACTGCGCCGAATCCTGAGCCGCCGAGAGGCTGCATTTCGCCGGGCGAGAACTGGGAACAATTTCTTGAGGCTCTTCACAAAAGACGACCATAATTGAGGCAGTCACCCTGGGTCGATTGAGAGTGATGTTAAATGAAAAATGCTCGATGTGGGTTTGAGAAGGAGGAGCGGAAGGAGTGGGGGAAGCAAGTCGACGGCCCGAGCGGAGAAGGCACCCTCTAGGTTGACTGTCAGAGTGGGAGATAGACGAAGAGGAGGTGCTAGAGGTGGAGGGAGAGCGTCGAATTTGGCGCCTCGTGGAGCCTCTTCGGCAGCGCATTCTCTGCCTGAGGCGCGGCATAGTCACACTCGAGACAGCAGGGCAGGGAGGAAAAATATGGACAGAAGACTGAGGTGAGAGGGGCAATAGGGCGACAGAAGCAAGCTTGCAGGAACCAGTGTGGGAGAAGTGGAGATTTTCTCCAAAATCCAAACAACAATTGAGATAGCTCCTCTTACCAGCTACAGTGCGAACATTAGAAAGCCCTGCTCCTGGAGCGCACCACAGATTCACAGGCGGGGGAATTCTGTTCAGACCAGAGGGACGCTCCATAATAACAACCCAGTCTACCGTGCAACTGTGAATCGACTACAATAAACCACCATAAGTATGAACTGGAGGCTGAGCCATGTCACGGCATGCGAATGTGTATCGAGGAGCGGGACTATGGTTTATTTGAGCACTGGGAGTAAATGGCATTAAATGCCGATCAGTCGACATTAAGAACTGAATGACAGCACTCTTGCGGGTGGGCCAGTGGCTTCCCCTTATGCCACACCCCCATCCCATCACGTTAAACACTACCAAATTCACCTGCATCTGGGTTCTCATGTATGAAAGTTGATGTACCATTGAAAGTTTAAAAATTCTATTGAAAGTTTAATAACTATAATAACTATATATATGTATATCTATATATATATATATATATATATATATATATATATATATATATATATATATTTTTTTTTAAATTTAATGATTAATAATAATTAAATTAAAATTCTTAAAAGACAAAATAAAAGCCTAATAATCACGAAATATTATGATAATTTAAAAATATAGAACTCAGGATGAACATAGTTACAAAGATACCAAGAAAAGAAGAATGCATGTGCATGATAACCTCTTTCTTGACAACCTATGAATGCCATTCTCAATGAAGACTCAAGACTCAACTGGATTGGATTGTGTATCAAAATAGTAGGAATGAATCAAAGTTCAATGAATGAATAACTTGATTGGGAAAATGTATAGGGAAAGGTAACTTGACTATCAATCTACTAAACCTCACTTCCATGATTAAAAAAACACCCCCACCTTCTCAGTGGTCCCATCATGGTCCACCTATTGAAAAACAACCAACAAATATTATTTTTTTTATATTTTTGCATGGCCATTGGAAAATGATTTACTATGGTTTTCCTAATAAATTCCAATGGATGATTATTCAAAAATATTGAGAATTAAGTCTCAAGGCATAGCCAAGAGTCTTACTGGATAATTATAGATTACCTCTCCATTGGATGATTGTATATTTTTCATCTACTTTTTCACGTGAATTTCAGTTGATGCTAGATCTTTGCCTTCTATTTCTTTAGTGAAGCTAAGAGTTAACTTTGATCTTACATTAATAACTATACTTGCATGAATATCCATGCTTTTATACTTCCCCACCGTGGTCAATGTTGATGTATGGCCTTGGCCCATTGATCTTACAATTAACTCACTATTCATATTCAATTTTCTCCAGTTCAGCCCAATAAAATAAGGAAAACAGAAAATGAAGTCCTGATTTATCTTTCCAGTGCTCCTACATAATACAAATACTCTCAAAAACCAATTAATATATAAATTTTTATCATTCATGCTAAAATCAGTTTGAATTTTTATAATGAATCTACTTACAATTAATAGATTACATTGCTCACAGAATAAGAGATAATTTAGAACTATGATTTCACAATAATAAATTATCGGGCTCCCATAGGGCGATGAACTTGGTCGGATATGACCCTTCTACAGCAGCTCCTGAATCTGCCTCTTGATTTCATCGTTCTCCAGAACAGTGCACCGATAGATCGGTCTGTTGGGTAGTGGCGCGCCTGGGGTCAGATCAATCGGGTTCTTGACTTGACAGTGTAGAGGAACCCCTGTGGGTGAGGTGAAAATGTCCTCGTACTCCTCCACAACCTTATCCATTTGTTGTTGTCATGCAGAGGAGCCTTTTCTGGAGGTCCTGGCCATAGTCTTCTTCTTTCCCTGGGGGCGGATCATAAGGAAAACGGATTTCCTGGTTTGGGAAATGAGCTTACTGCATTGTTTTGCAGTAACCAAAGAGATAGTAGCAGGAGGTGGTACCTCTGGTATCTTGTACAACTTATTTCCCAAAGTAACAATAACAGCACAAGGTTGAAACTCATACACCGCATGACGCTTCCACAAGTATGGTTGTCCTAATAATACATCAAAAACATCAATAGGAACAACGTCACATAATACCTCATCCGTGAAGGGCTTGATGCTATAGGGAAGGCAGCATTGCTGGCTGATGCAGAGATCTTGTCCTTGGTGAAGCCACCCGATGGTGTATGGATGTGGGTGAGCTGTGGTCGGCAAGCCCAACCACTTCACGAAATCTGCCGAAATGAGGTTCTTTTGGCTCCCATTGTCGACAATGAACTGTACTGGGGAGCCCTTTACCCACATCTGGGAGTGGAAGAGATGTTCCTCCTTCTGGATCTTTGTAGTGGCAACAGTGGCATTGGGCTCCGCATCAATAATCTGTTTTCCTTTGTCATTCCCCTTGTCAGGTTCTGATTCAGAGTCAGAGCATGCATCTGACTCAAAGCCCGCATCTTGGCCACCAGCGACTGTTTGGCCTGACACTCACTTATGTTGCGAGTGGAGCTCTTATGGAACTCACACCACTTTCCCATGTCCTTCTTTGGATTTGCAGTGTTGTTCTTTGCTTGTGGCTTTGACAGGTTGTCTTGAGTCACCGTGCCTTGGCTCTGTCCTTTGTTCTGTGGTTTGAGAGCACCTTTCCCTTGCTTTTGATTCGCAGATCCAAAGTCTCGCTTCTTTTGTTTGAATTTCTGCTCAATCTTGGCAGCATATCGGTATGCCGTACCAAGAGAGGAGATGTCGAGGAACTCCATTACCTCCTGAATGTATCTGTGCAGACAACTGTGATACTTTAGCACCAGATGTTTCTCTGAATCTTTGATACCCAACTTGGTGCACAGGGTATGGAACAGATTCGTCAGCTCATGCACATCTTGATCCCTTTGTTGCCGCAGCGTGGTCCATTGTATGTACTTGTCCTCATAGCTCCCCACGGGATAGTATTATTCCTTGAAAGCGTCTCGGAAATAATTCCAAGTGGGTACAGCCGAGAACAAAGAGGGTTCTATCTCGTCCTTTTTCTCACAGTGGCTTTCCCACCAGTCCTTGACATGGGGGGCAGATTTGAGGAGTGCAAAAATAATCTTCTCCCTATCGGAAAAGTCATGAACCGAGAAATATCCTTCTAGTAGATTCAACCATCTATCTACGACATCTACATCTATTTGACCCTCAAATATGGGAATTTCAAAATTTACTTGTACCTTAAAAGGAGTCACACCTCCAGAGTGGCTGCTGGATGCAGATGCGCCACCAGTGGGCAACCGTTGAAGGATCTGGGCAAAGTTATCCATTATCACGTTCCTTTGTTTTTCGAGGGCCTCCTTGAGAAATATTTTGATAAGATCTCTTGCTCCCTCATCTTTCTTTTCATCCCCCATGGGCGTCCGTTGGGGTTTGCGAGGCTGATCTTGCAAAGGTTCCACCAGATTGAGCCCTAACTCCTTATACCCTGACCTCGTTGGGGACATGCAAAGAAGGATCGAGAAAAAGCAGATCGCTCTGATACCACTGATCCGGATTTATGCAGGAACGCAACAGAATAAACACATAACCATAAATATAGAGATGCAGCGGAAATAACACTTCATTTTATTAATATCAAAGAACTGAAATTTGCTTATAGACAGAATGGAAATAAAACTAGCTAGGTAGCTATCTCTGAGGAGAGATGAGGCGGCTACAGGCCTCTGAACTGAGTTACAATGATGCTTGAGGGAAATGATGCTTGAGGGCCTATTTATTATTGAGAAACAATGGAGAACCCTAAACATCCAAAAACCTAACCCTAGTAGATGAAGCGCCAAAATTATGGGCCCTGTTTGGGTAAATTGGTGTTTCAACTTCCCAGGGACGTAACTTTGGCATACTATCTCTGTTTGACGCACATGATACATCATTAGAAAGATCTATCCGAGGACTAAAAATTTCACCACGAATATAATTTTAGAATAGAATGATACATAATTATATTCGCTGGAGGCGCGATGCCCAAAAAACGTCGTTTAGGGCCTCAAAACGGCTCCGGAAGTTCAGGACCCGAAAAACTACTAAAAATAGTAAGTTGTGCCGAAACTGAAAAAACTGAAAGAGAAAATGGTGGGGCCCCAAGTGGAATAGGCGGGTGGCCACCAGTATCCACTTGGATCATTTAGTGAGCTAAAAAAGTAACTTTCCTTACTTTTTGGGTACAGCCTTGCAATTGCGAAGAGGACTAGTGTTGCAAAATTATTGGTAAGTGGAAATTAAAGGGCGTAAGAACGTTTTTGAAAAAATTTCAAACGTCAAATTTAAGTCTTCTATCCTTCCTAGCACCTCATGGAAAACGAGAATCCGCATATTCTAGTCATCAAATATGTGCAAAATGCCTTATGACGGGCAAAATGGAGGACTGGTCCTATGCTGCTACATGAGTTAGGGTTTCATGTGGAAACAGGGAACCTTGTATAGTTTTTCAAGGATAGGAAAGGAGAATATTGTCAGTTAATCATCACATGAAACTTCATCACCATTTGAAAATTGTTTCCTAATTTGAAACAATAAGATTACCCAACTATTTCATTATTTAATTTTGATTGTGTAATACAAAAAAATATCCTAGATAACTTAAATAATGTAAGCACTTTTGCAAAAATTTAGTGGAGAGAACCTTCAATTACATTTATTTTGAAGTTCCACTTGCATTTTAAGCCATTTTAATTAGTCTTTCATGGTTATCTAGTAAAAATTTCAACCTCTTGTAGAAATTTGTTTGTCACTTGTATTAGAAATGCAAAAATCAAATGTAAATAAAAATGATTTGAAATGCTAAAATTCAAATGCGCGCTACATAAAAATGATTTTTTTAAAAACTACATTAACGTCTGATATCACGCGCGCATTTGCCCTCAGCTCTTGCAAAACAACATTCGCCCTCAGCATTCGCCCTCAGCTCTTGTAGAATAGCATTTTCCCTCAGCATTGGTCCTCAGCTCTTGCAGAACAGCATTCGCCCTCAGTTCTTGCAAAATGGTAAGTTCTTACTGCAGGCCATTCCTCCTGTAGTAGGGTTGACCCTATTTGGGTTTTTTTGGAGCCTCTGAGAATACAAAGGTTGTGATTGATTACGGGGCACTGCCTATATTTGTGGAACTTCTTGCCTCTGGGAATGATAATGTTCGAGAATAGGTAGCACGTTCATTTTAGAGGCATAAAATTATTCTTCCCAACTATCTTTATACATCTGTAATTTTGGAATTTGATTTAAAAAACTACTACCCAACTTTGAGTTCAACTGGTGTTCGTGTAAGGCTGTTTGGGCTTTGGGAAACATTGCTGGAGACTCTGCATCATTTAGGGATCTTGCCCTCAGTCATGGAGCTCTGAGGCAGGTGCTTGCCTAGTTGAATGATACTGCCAGAATTTCAATGATACGAAATGCTACATGGGCTTTGTCAAATTTTTGCCGTGTTAAACCCCAACCACTATTCGAACAGGTAAGCAGAATACATTTTCTACCTCTTCTTCTTAGTTCGCAGATACTGTGGATTTTTTTTTATAGATCTTGGTTCTTGGTAGATTTGGACGTAATATGGACCTAGGCACTTGTTCATTACAATGACTCCGTCATCAGGTTTTAGAAAATGCTCAGAAATTTGGGTTTCATAAGGGGATTACCCTTGCTTGCAATTATCGATTGTCAATCACATTCAAAAAAAGTATTTTGTAGCATTGCTGAGCTCTTTGTAGGTGAATTTCCAAGGCAATTTCACAATATCTGAACTAAATTTGTCTGTCCTTTTCAATACTCTGAGCTTATAACAGAACCAGACAAAAAATCTAGTGGCCAATGCAACAACAACAACACCTCCTGTTGCAATGCCTGCAATTCACCCTCTCTGCACGCATGAATGACTATGGCACCCTCTTTTGTGAAAAGGTACTGGAGCTGAAGGAACTGGTTTCCATTAGGATCGTGGAATTCAACATCCAAAATAGTATCAAATTCCACTGCAATAGTATTCCCCAGCGAGGGCAACAGTTCATTGAGACCTATTGGACTCATCACCCCCAAATAGCGTCCAGGGATACCCAGAGTGTGATCATCTGGAGCAATAAAAAATGCTCATCCATCCCTAATTGAAACAAGAACAGGACCCACATTAGTTACAGAAAAGGAGAAACATGTTTTGAAAGAAGAAGAAACTTTTGTATTAGGGTCCATAAATCTAACTGGTCTATTGTACAATGCCCTACTTGCACTTCAAATTGGTACTCCCAACTCCATGCTAAGGCTCCCTGTGCCATTATTCAGATGAGCATCTTAACCTAAAGTTTGATTCCAAAAAACCCAAGTCCCCTGTTCTATGCCCAATACCTCTATTACAACGAGTAGAGTTCTGAGCGAAATACTTCACAATAGGAAGCAAAAGAAACATCACAAAATTTCTCCGCTTTAGACTGATAATTTTCTGTGCGAAAATTCAACTACGGACAGTAAAAACATAATATCAAACACAACCAATCGACAATGGAATTTGAACATGAGGATTTATAACCACATAAAACCCTCTCCAGGTTAAAAGAATTCCGGAATGGCTTTAAGATTCTACTAATGAGCGCTTACAACACCATAGAAATTACTGTCACAATGAAATCTGCTGGAAGCAAAGCCCTTGTACAGTTTCTACATTTCCACAGTGGAAGCAAGAATCTTGCTATCTCTCATGATCTGGTTCTGTGGTCAAATCCTTTGCTATGGCTGTCTTGTTTTGCTAAACGTGAATCTGTCTTAGCTTTGGCTCTAGTTCTCATTTAGGATCGTGGCTATCTGATCTTGCTGTGGCTTTGACTATACAAACTTGTTCAATAGGAAAATGTTGACTCTGCTATATATAGGAGCTTCAATGGGTGCTCTCAAACACTTTTTTGGGCAGATTTGTTTTGTCTCTGATTCAAGGCAGAACTATGTTGGCCTTGGTTTTTTAGTCCTTGGAACTTAGTTCTCTCATATTTGCCATCCTATCCCCAGTTTGCTACCGAGAAAGACATAACTTCACGATATCAAAATTGACTATTTTTAGCCATTTATCTTTAGTAATGGTACAACCTTAATTTGGTGCATTCGTACAGTATTTGAAGAGCACTCTCAAGCTGTTATTCCGTATTTTAGCATAACTACTACATTTAACTGCCATGCTCTAATATTTGTATCAACCATAAGCATTCTTAAGGTAGTTCCACATTTGTGAAGCAGAAGGAATGCTTCTGACAGCTTCTTATCATAGTGGTACAATTCTGTTCGCAGTTTATCTTTTATAAACCTCCAATTTTCCAAACGTAGTAGAGACTACAGTTTTCATCTGAAATTTTGGACAAATATGTTTAGTATTCTACAGAAAATGCATTAAGAATAAAAAAAGCCCACAATTTTGTAAAAAGCCCACATTTTGTGAAAAGCTCACAATTTGTAAAATGCCCACTTTTATTTTCTTTTTTCTTATATATTGAGCTCCCATTGAGTTCAACAAGTCTTTGGTTTTCTACACCATTGAGAGAGATTTATTGCTTTCTTTATAGGATAATTTGCATCAATGGAAGAAAACATTGGAGCTAGAAAAAAAATTCAAAAGGGTGAAAGGAGTGATGGTAGAGTTTATTGCCTTTGTAAAAAATGTTGTATGAGAAATAATGTTAGAGTTTTAATAGCAACAACAACAGTGCATTGTAGGAAATATGGGCACATTGATGGTGGATCAAATGACTATCGTCCCATGGTAATTAATTATCTATCTTCATTTTGATTATATCGTAAAATTTTATATTATTTTAATATTTTTTATATGCGCACTAATGTTTAATTATTAATTTTTGTAATTTTCATAAAGGCACAGTTGCCCCCCAACTTTTTGCAAATGATCAACCATCTTCCACAGCAAAATAGTAGTAGATTAGATGATGTTGCACCAGTACAAGAGAATATTGCAGCAAATATTAGTATTGGAAATGATGTTGTACAAGGTGAAGAACATGAAGCGAATGATGAAGGTAATTTTAATGATCCCATGGAGGTAGATCATGATGACAATAATGAGATAGTTCACATTAATGATGGGACAAATCAAATGCTCCAAGACTTGTATGGTGAGTCAGATGATGATGGTGGAGATAGCAGTGACGGTATTTATGATGTACCTCTGATTGAAAGGTCAAGTGAACGACTTTTTGAACACTCAAATGCAACTCTTATCTCTGCTACATTGTTGTTGGTGAACTTAAAGGTTATGAATAATTTGTCGAACAGATGTATGACACAACTCCTAAGGTATGCAATATGTATATATGATCACATATATGTAAATGTTGATTATTTTCCCTTTTTTTAGTTGTAATAAATGTGTAAAATAATAACTTATATATAAGTTATTATTTTACACATTTATTACAACTAAAAAAAGGGAAAATAATCAGCATTTACATATATGTGATCATATATACATATTGCATACCTTAGGAGTTGTGGCATACATCTGTTCAACAAATTATTCATAACCTTTAATTTCACTAGCTCTCTGCTATTGTTGCTGGTGAACTTAAAGGTTATGAATAATTTGTCGAACAGATGTATGACACAACTCTTAAGGTATGCAATATGTATATATGATCACATATATGTAAATGTTGATTATTTTACCTTTTTTTAGTTGTAATAAATGTGTAAAATAATAACTTAGATATATATATATATATATATATATATATATATATATATATCAAAACCGGCCGGTCAGGACGGCTGCTGGTTGGAACCGGCCTTGCAACCCAGTTAATAGCCTATTCTCACCTGTTTTGGCTAGTTAACCAGACCTAACCGACCGGTTAAGTAAGGAACCGACCAGTTTATGCATAAACCGGCCAGTTCCATACTTAACCGGCCGGTTAGGTGCTCCTCCATGAGTTTCAAATTCCTCAGTGTCTCCTCCATGAGCTGCAAATTCCTCTATTATACTAGCAACAAACTTGTCTAATAACTCATACTCAACACCTTATAGTAGCAACAATACACATGATGACTGATAAATACAAGGCTGGCTAGCATAAAATCCCCGGCAGCATGCAACTCATCAAGTGTACTTGATGACAATTTCTGTTCTCAAAACAATCAGCAGCAACCTTATTTCACACTCAGCTAGGAACTGTCAGACCCTCTCTCTCTGCTCACACATAGCAGCAGCATAAATACAAAACCTTTCACACAACATACAAGCAATTTGATCATGGCATCAAGATTGATGCAAATGGTCTGACGCCACTCAAGGGACAACAACATACAACCTAATGAAAATGTGACTGGCAATAATAAATTGACCACTAGAAAATTCCCGCTTGGAAATGCACTAAACTGGCTACTGATTTTTCTGGGTTTTAATGAATCTTTTCAGTGATAAATTTTGTCAAACACATTGTGAGCAAACTTCTGAAGTTGTAATGCTCTCTCAACTTGTTACAAATAGCACTAATAGTGGGTTTCATAAACCAATTCAATACCTCTAAGTGTTGTAGATGTTTTTCTAGAAATTTATTGGCAAGCAAACATAGATAATGAAGAGTACAAGATCTTCAAAATGCTGGTCTGATATATATATATATATATATACTGAACCCAGAATTGTCTTTAAGGCTGATACAATGAATTGACAACAGATCTGAGCAGGGACAGATTGTATATTATAATATTAACTCAGCAATAAAACACAGTGAGTAATATAAGAGAAACCTGATACATTACTTCAAAAAGTTTGCTTATGTATTTTTCGATGATAGGTATTGCATTTGCTGCCATTTTGATATATTCACCTTTGCATGGTATATAAATGAGCAAAATTTTCATATTTTGTCTCTATTGGCTTGGAATCATGGTTGCAAATATTAAAAATAGTTTTTATTTATTTATTTATTTTTTCATTTTATTAAAAAATAATTATTTAATGTATTTTTTTTTTAAATCGGTTCATTGAGATCTGATCGCTACCGGTTAGACCAGTTCCGGTTCGAAACCCGGTTCATTAGCTCCACCGATCCGATCACCGGTTCCGGTTTTAATAACTATTATATATATATGTGTGTGTGTGTGTGATTAATAATCTTTACAAGACACTACTTTTTGTTTTTGTTGTAGATTGTTGGGTGAATATTTGTTACCATCGCCAAATAATTTACCTCGAACATATCGAGATCTACGTGCTATTATGAAACACTTTGGAATGGAATATAACACTATAGATGCATGTCCTAAAGATCATATTATATATTATGGAGAACATGCGTTGAAAACAGAATGTCCGAAATGTGGTACCAATAGATATCGAACAGATCAACTAACCAAAAAGGTGCCTCAAAAGGTTCTTCGTCATATTCCCATAATTCCACGTTTGCAGCGAATGTTCAGGTGTAACAGCATAGCACAGTTTATGGATTACCATGCAAAGAATAGAAGTGGAGATGGTGTTCTTCGTATGCCTACAGATGGTTCTGCATTTAGAGAAATCGAGGAAAAATATGTAGATTTTAAAAATGAACCTCGTAATGTCAGGCTTTCATTGGCAGCTGATGGTGTTAATCCATTCGAAGAGCTTAGATCTACTTACTTAGTGTGGCCTATTTTCGTTATCAACAATAACATTCCTCCTTGGATGTCAATCAAGAGGGAGCACATAATGTTGACTATGATTATTCCAAGTATTTGATACATTATTTCTTTGAATGTAACATTTTCATTTCTCTCGTTGTTTGAATAAATATATATTTTATTTATTTACTTACTTATATATACATATATCATGGGAGTAATTATTATGTACCGTAGTTTTGAACAATTAGGTAAGTACAAGGTCAAAGATATGAATGTATATATTGAGCCTCTTATCGATGAGCTAATACAGTTATGGCATGGCATCACTATGTATGACATCACTAAACCAATCAAGCAGAAGAGATTTCAATGTCATGGAATGCTTGTATGGACAATTCATGATGCCCCAAGACTAACACATGTTTGTGGTATGTAATATTTCATTGCACTTTAATATAATACATAATTATCTAAATTAGATATACCATATTTCATGTTTTAAAAATGATCTCATAGTATATTAATTGTTATTGATCCATCTATTGCAGGTCTTCAAACAAAGGGTAGATTTGCATGTCCAGTTTGTGGCCCTAAGATGAAGTATCGTCATTCGCCAGACTTAAAAAAGATGGTGTTTGATGAGTTTAGGCACTTCCTCCCTAGGAACCATAAGTATCGTAATATTGAAAACATCTTTTCAATGATAAAGAAGAAACTAGATTAAAACCACGAAGAATGACACCTCAGTTGTGGATGTTGGAATATAACAGAATTAATAATCGTCGAGCAGCTGGTACGTAATTTGTGTGTATATATATATATTATTTGTTTATGTAATGTTTGGAATTTTTGTTTTAACTAATGAATTTATTTTATTGTATTTTATAATTAATATTGTTCTGATAAATTTTATTCTTTGATATCAAGGTCATCATCGCCGTGAGGGTACTAATATTGTACTTCCACCTGGAATGAAATGTTATCCTTCTCAATTCGCGAGGTTGCCCTACTATGAGGACCTAAAAATAGCTCACTTGTTTGATACAATGCATGTCGGGAAGAATGTGACAGAAATGTTATGACGAACCATAGATGGTGCACATGATAGAGATAAAATTGACAAAATTTGTGCTGACATTGAGAAATCAAATCATGCAATGAAAAGTGTGATCGACAGATCAAATAAAAATGGAGGTCGAAATTATAATAATATTCCATGGTTATTAACAAAACAAAAAAGCAATGATGTAAAAGAGGTCGTTAGAAGAATTAAATTTCCAACAGGTTTTGCTTCAAACATAAATAATATCTTAACGAAGAAAGGTGACTTTAGTGGGGTGAAAACACATGATTGGCATACCTTTATTAAGGTAATTTTTTTGGTATACGTTTTTGTTTGTTATTGCTTGAATACATATTTTAAATTTTCCTTTTTTCTGTTTAATTTGGAAACCAATAACGATTCATTTTTTATTTTTATAGTATGTTCTACCTGTATCTCTCCCAAATGACTTCGACAACAATGTTAAACAAATTATATATGGTCTTAGTAAATACATGAGGTAAGTAGTTTTGATTTATACGCAAAATCTAATTGCTACAATTTCTTTTCGTACTTGATGAAATGATGTATTAATTTACTTGTAATTAAATATATATTATGTTTCATTGAAATAACCTTGCGTAATGATTTGCAGATGGTTGTCATTGAAAGAAATCCATCAAGATGAAATAAAGTATTGGAAGAGAGAAATTCCTCGGCTAATGTGTGAAATGCAAAAGTATCTACCTCCAAAATTTTTCAATGCACAAGAACACTAAGAACACTACTTGATACACCAAGTTGAGGATATTGAAATGTGTGGACCAGTACACACAAGGCCAATGTGGATGGTCGAGAGGCACCTGAAATCCTTGAAGGCTTTGGTTAAACAAAGAGCACGACCTGAGGGTTCTATGGTGGAGGGATATGTGGTATATCAATCCATGGGGTATATTAGTCATTATCTTCCTAAATTAGCTGCGCCAGTCATGAAGGCGGTGGATTGCATTTGGGATGTGAACTCCATCAAAAAATTTGAAGAGGAGCACCTATTGGGAAAAGGTAGAATGAAGAAAGTGAGAGGTAAAAGATTTATTATGTATAATACATATAATGTTTCATTTTTTTACATCATGTATATGATCATTATATTCATTTAGGTCTTATTATTTCATAGTTTATTAATTAATATAATTTACCATGGTTATAAGTAATATTTATTAATATTGGTGAATTATTGTTTTTTTTATTCAGGTGCTCAAGATTATGAGGCACTACTATTATACATTGCAAACAATCTTGAGTGGATGAGTGAATGGATTGAAACATGTAAAGCACGTAACGACGGTAGGTTATCATGGCAACTATTGTTTGAATTGATTAGAGAAGCGTATCGTAGTGGAGATGGGAACGTTATGGACAGGGAAATCGATTTAGCATATCGTTTGAAAGATAGAAAGGTAAGCAATTAATTCACCTATTTTATTCATTACTTATTTTATAATATATTTATAATGTGAAAAGAAGTTTGATTTTTCAGTTAATTTTCATGCTGTGTAAATTATATGTTTAATTATTAATTGAGAATGCATCTTTTTCATGTTTGGCATATTGCAGTTGAAACACCACAAGGCTATGTGGTGCAATGGTCGTCAATTTCGCGTTAAAAAGTTGGATGATAACAGGAAAACTTCTGATAGTGGGATAACTGCAGTATTCCAGGTCACTAATGTTTCCTCCAGGAGTGACAGACATCCTCGAGAATATGAAAATAGATATTATGGGTTCTTAGATGATATAGTTGAGTGTGACTTTAATTCCTTCAAAATAGTTTTGTTCGACATCAAATGGTATAGGCTACGAATGAATGTACGTGATGATGATAGAACACTTATTCAACATGAAAATGGATTTCCAATGGTTAAAACATCGCAGTTTGAAGCAGGAAAAGATCGCTATGTTTTTCCAAGCCAATGCGAACAAGTCTTTTACTCAGAGGTTCCAGGTGACAACGAATGGTCATTTGCAATTAGATATGATCCAAGAGGAAGGCCAGTAGAGTATACTGTAGAGGAATAAGATGATATTGATCAAGAAGAAGATGATGCAGTGGCAGATGAGTAGGAAGATGCATTGACAGACGAAGAAGATATCTTAGAAGATGAACCAGGCACAGGAGATGAGGCAAAAATTATTGATGATGATGTCGATGAGGATATTATTGAAAATGACATAATTGATGATGATGATGATGACATGGTCGATCATTTCAACACCATTTCTGAATCAGATGTTGATATAGATGTCGATCAGTTGGATGAAGATCAAGAAGATACAGAAGAAGAATATTGATACAGATGTTATGTTCGAGTATGAGCTGGTATGTTATAACTTTATATTTTAACATGTAGGAATTATTGTATGTTGGGAAAAATAATGAGAGGGGGGGTGAATCAGTATTTAGGGCTGACTGAAAAATTTTCACCAGAGATCTTATTATGCTGTTAATTCTTTACTTAGATTATTGCATCATTCTTTTAGTAAACATGTGAAAAGAAATAACAGAATAAGCCATTACACAAAAGGAACACATATGAACACCAGTATTTAAGGTGGAAACCCAATTTGGGAGAAAACCACCACTGCTGTCGTCTCAGTCTTCAATATTTATTATAAAGAAAACATCTTACAATTTTGTGCTGGTGCAGACTCATACCAGCACGTAGGCACCAACCTGCAGAAGGCTTCAACCTTCTCTCGTTCTCCAGCCTCTCTTGGAAGGGAGCTTCGACCCCCTGATTTAACACCAGCTTGAACTGGCAGAAAGATTCCACTTCTATGCAGACGACTTCAACCCTCAGATCCACCAAATTTCTTCAATTTCTTCATTAGACTTGCATCAGATCTTTATTATTTCTTTGCTAATCTTCCTAGAGCTTTTTCATTTCCTCGATCAACTCCATAGGTGCATCATGGATTCAGCGTTATCAGACAATAGAGTTCGATCATGCAGATCTCATAAAGAGATTTTTATTTACAATGCCTCTGCATGCACACCTCGTACTATGATTCTCATCACCTTATATAGTTTTCACCTTTATTGAAACCATGGGTCAAAACCATTCAATTGCTAATGTTATTATTAAAATTTGAACCAATCCAAATTGAAATCCTGATCTTTGTTCTTCCATGCTCGAATTGTCCCAAAGGTAATCTCTATCTCCGCCAAATAATACTATAGCCAAGGTAAAGTACCAATAACGTGCCGCTGATGGTTTTCTTTATTTTATTTATCAAATTCATGGAATTTGATAAATAAATATTATTCACAACCTTTGGCAATTAAATATATAATAGAAATTTATAGTAATAACCAGCGCTTTTATCAAAAGGATTTTAAATAGACCTTTGGTTCTGGCCCCACATACATAATCGACGGCCCAATCAATATAATTTAAAAAACTGGGGCCCATCGCTTACGATCGTTTCCATCCGACAACAGAGAACACATTGCTCGGCATCAGATGATCCGACGGATATCGTTCATTGATGATGCACGGATGATAACGCGCGATGGCATGCCGTACCTTGGGTAACTTTCACGCATCTATAGCAAATGAGCACCGTCCGATGACCCCTTCCCAGATCAACGGTGCTTATAAATATCGCTGGGCATCCTGGGTTGAGCAATAACGCGCAATGGCGCGCAGTGGCAAGCGGTTTTGTGGAGTCGTACAAGGACGCGTGTCGCGCATTCTATGGAATTGCTCCCAACCTCTTGAAAACTGCTTGCCCGTCGAAGGTGGTGCGATAGAAACCACAAACCACCTTTACTGTTTTCTCGGTCACGGTTCCGCTCTTCCACGCAGGGTTCCATCGCACTTCCGTTTGTTATGTTCCACCTATTTCCTTCCAGGTTCCGTTCATGATTCCAAAGGGTTAGTCCATGTTCCACCGAAAGTTCAATGCCAAATACTCTGTTTTAGTTCTTTTGCGTTATAACTGGTTTGCTCTCGCTCCTCGTTCCTTTCTCCATGAAAGCTAGTCAGCTCCTTACTAATATCGTAGACCCTTCCATCATATATTTAACGAATATATATAACTCCACTGTCTACCAGTTTGGATACACTGTCAACCGTATTAACATCGGTTCCTCGATCAACATACAGAGCACAGGGTTTCTTACGGATGTCAATTATCCTTCATCAGGATGCATACATATGTTCACACATGAATTAACTCGTCCTTATTTATATCAATTCTCCATTAAATATAGAGCTTGCCATCAAGGACAATCATATAATAGGATACAAGAAACATATTGCCAACATTGTCTTTAAATAATTTACTAATTATGCGGGTTTGTTGCATGTTGTTTATTATTTCAAACCAATAAATAATGGCCTTACTATTGTTTATTATTTCGCAGGATTCACAATATTCATTTGATTCTATGGTCAGGTCTTTGAAAAAACCAATTAAACACTTAAATAGTCAAGATCTAGAAGACAGGCTTTACCCCCACCATAAATTTCCGAAAAACAGGCCTTCAGTTCAGCTTGCTGTGTTGAAGACGAGGGTGGATTTGCATGATCAGTTGAATGAAAATGAATCAGATATTTGGGATGCTTTTGAGGGCAGATCCATAAGCCCCATAGATGAAGATCCCATTGCTGCAGAATTTCTATCTGCGTTGAAGCACAAGTATAGTGTTGTATCGGAATACAAATTAGAGGACAACTATACCAAGTCTAAATCAACTGAATCCAGTTCTAGTGCTCTTGAACTTACCGAATTAAAGCCAGAAGTAGGATTTAAAATCTCTAATGGGAACGGGTATGGTAGTTCCAATATTGGATTGGATGTCCGGAGCTCTACAATAGGCACTGGAACTGATCGTAATGAACCCCAACTAATTCAATGTGATGAAAATATGGACTTTGATGATGATCAGGAAAACAAGCCAGAGCATTTTGGAAATATTGAAGAAACTGAAGAGGTTTCCTGTGATCGATTGAATCAACTCAGCCATAAGACATCTACTGCAGACTGGTTTGTATCAGAAGGAGAATCGGTTTTGCTTTCCCATGATGATGGATGCTACTCTTTTCACGATATAGCAAATTCAGAGGTGTGGAGGTTTTAATTATTGTACTTAATTTTGGGGTTTATGGGTGTTATAATTTATACATTTTGGGATTTTCTATTAGAAATAGGGAAAATCCTAGGGGTTAGATTATTCTCATGGTTTAAATTTCTATATTTGAAATAAAATTGACTAATTTCTATTTAAAAAAATGATTTGCCTAAATATTTGATGTAGTTTAAATAGGATGTAGTTCATTTCAAAGACTGTTGAAATTTTCTAGAAACTATGATTGGGATTTCAAGAATATTTATGCACTCTTTAAATTTTCCCTTAACATAAAGGGCAGTTTATGTATGAGTAATACTCAGTATTGTTATTTTCCAATCTCCAGGAGAAGGCTGAATATAAAGCTCCATATGGGCTTACCCCAAACATGTGGGGTGATTGCTGGTTGATCAGAGAAGCTGGTTCAGATGGTTGCTCTGGTAAATATGTTGTGGCAGCATCTGCAGGTTGTACATTGGACTCAGGTTTCTGTTCATGGGACTTTTATAATAAAGAAATTATGGCATTCCATACTGAATCGAGGCCTTCACTTCAACGTCCAGTACCATCTCTCCAGTTTTGGCAGAGAGGGATGTCTCGGGGAGAAATTTTGGCTTTGCAAATGTTGTGCTAGAGAATCAACATTGGTGGTACAGGCCATGTGGGCCTCTTATGGTATCTACTGCCAGTGCCCAAAAGACAGTTAATATTTATGATATTCGTGATGGAGATCCCGTGATTTCAATGTGTTTGTTTTGAAAGTTTAGGTTTCATAGTAAATCATCAATGGGCTCTAAAATAAGGCCACATTGAAATCTTGGATACATGTTTCATGCCAAAATCAGTTGTATCTTCCATAAATACACAATCTTGGACCACTCTGTATAAATCTACTTCTTGGACAATATTACATCTCCCTCATTATACAGGTGGTGTTCTTACATGCATAGCAAAGGTATTGTTTTGGAAATCATTTTTTAAGTCACTAGATATTGTGGGTACAAGGATCTAGGGTCTCCACATGAAACTGTGTTGCCCGGAGACTCACTCTCCCTGTCCTTAAATTTGTAAACATAGTAGTATGCCAATGCTTCTTTCATTTTGTATGCATAAGACGATTTTTTGTCAAAGTCCATAATTGTTTTTAAGTTTTATCCATCCCAGTTTTGTTGTGAATGCACAGGTTTTTGGCTCAACACATATCTGTTATATCTTTGTACTTTTCCTTTACTAACTATTTGAAATTTCTAGTTATATTTAGAGGTGTCTTTTAAGGGATGAGGGGAATTACTTGGATTTAGTGCTGCCAGGCTTATCATTTATTCTCCAAATGAAGCCCCGTAATCTGTAACACTATATGGGCATGCAGCTCACTTGTTAAAATATAGTTGATACAATATGTTGTACATGAAGCCTGGAATTGTGTACATTCCTGGAATATATTAATTTGCAGGCATGCTTAAAAGAGAGATAGGGTTTGATAAAATCAAAAACCCTGAACATGAAGAAAAAAAAGAGGCAATTATTTTATACAGATATAACCAAGACACTATCTCCTCATTAATAACAAAACCTCAGTCCAAAAATCATATGTACAAATTCTAGAAGTCGAAAGTTGAAAATTTCTGAAATGGAACCAGGACCTTTTCAAAAGAATAAATTTAGTAAAAAAGAGGGTGAAGAAAGTTATCTTATCAAAATTTCCACATACCGTGTTAGCAAGGAATGACTCCGAGTCCTGAGCAGTGAGACTGAGGAATTGCTCTTTTGCTGTAGGTTGCAGTTCTCTTCTCCAACACGATGAAAAGAAAATTCTTAGCTTTGGAGTCTGAAGCCCGAGTCACAACTTGGAAGTTGGTAAGGAAAATTATCAGGGTTGTTGCCAGTTGGCAAGGAAAATTATTAGGGTTGTTGCCAATTGGCTTGGAGTTCGCAGCCTCATTAATTTTCTTTAATGCATTTCCTTCAATGCCGTAGTTGTCACTGGCCAACAACCTTTATAATAAAATTTATTAGACCCGTCACGCTACGAGGAAAATTTGATGTGATCACTGATCATTGATTTCTTATTGTGATAACAAACATTGGAGATTTACTGTCCTGTTTTAAAGTTTCATTTTTTTTTTTTTAAATTGAAACCGCCGTCGGTATACCGACGCCTTGTAAGCGTCGCTCTTCTGACGTTTTGAACAATTTCCATTTTCGTCGGTCTTGTGACGACCGTCGATATTGTGACAGCTCTAGAAACGTCGGAAGAGCGACAGTATAAAGACGTCGGAAATGCGACAGTTTAGACACGTCGGAAGAGCGACAGTATAAATATGTCGGAAGAGTGACGTTCAAAACGTTGGATGACATTTCGTTGGAATGGCGACACTTTACAAACGTTGGAAGAGCGACGTTAAAAACGTCGGACCAAATTTCGTCGGAATGGTGACACTTTACAAACTTCGGTTTGGGAAACGTCGGAAGAGAGACGCGTGTTTGGAAGTGACGAAAAAGGTGTCGGTAGTGCAACACTTTGTAAATATGTCGGACTTGTGACCGCATGACAAAACACGTTTTTCCCGACCTCGAACTGTCGCTCTTGCGACGACTGTGTGTCGGAATAGCGACGATTTGGCCGTCGGAAATTGCGCCAAATTTTCTAGTGCCATCTGGTTTCATTATGACACCTCCTACTCCAGCCCTTCCTGGAATTCCCTTTGCTGCCCCATCAAAGAATAGAGAATGTCTCGATTGGTTTGCAATCTAGCCCTGAAACGCCTTTACTGTAGCCCTTATTTGCCAAAATTTGGAGAGAGAGATAATACTTGCCGCTTTTTGAAATTGAAGGTCGAGAGAAGAGCCCCAAATTATGTCTTGCTGGCTTAATCTTGAATCGTATTTTTTCTCTTACAGACACTCTTTTAATTGGAATTTTATCTTGACTCCCACAAGCTTGGCATCCTGCTCATAATTTCTGAAGATCCTTTTATTTCGTTCAAGCCAAATCTGCTAGCAAATTATTTTTGGGAGGGAGGACCAAGCAACTTTGATAACCTTGTTTTTTGGAGGGGGACCAGGATACCTATGTAGCCAATTTGCGAACAGTTCAGGGATGGAGCTTGGAAGAGTGAAGTTGGAGTTCTAAATACCCAACAGCTCGAACCAAATTTGCAATGTGAATTTGCATTCAAGCATTAGATGAGTAACACTTTCCTCTTTTTCCCTGCACAGGCTGCACCTTGAAGGATCATGGAAGCCTCGCTTTTGCAAGTTTTCATCAGTCAATATTTTGTAGTGGCATAACAGCCAACTAAAGTGGTCAATTTTTGGTAAAGAGGGATAGTGCCATATCCCTTTCTATGGCGCAGGGTTTAGAGCTACATGAGGACGCTCACACAGTTTGGCGTAGCCTTGTGCCACGGTGTAACCTCCAATCTGCGATCTCCATCCTCTTGTGTCAATTTTTCAAGTTAGCATTGGAGCCATATTGTGAAGCTTGGAAAATAGAACATCGCAGTCATGTAGGAGCTCCGAGGGCGTTTGGATGCATTTCAAACTAGCCCAGCATGAGCCATGCCAATTTGAAATGTCCCACAAAGAGCGCAGGCCTGCCTCGTTCATCCATCTGCGCAGCGACTGGAGAGAGCTGTAGTCCTCCAACGGATCGTTTTTCATGATTTTTTCGGTCCATAGGTTGATCCTTTTACCATTGCGGGGAACCCAATATGCATGATTTTTGATTAGAGGGCATGCTTTGACACAGAGTTTCAGGAAAGGTGAGTTTGATTGAGGAAAATGTTGATCTAAGCAGCGAAAACGCTTGCCTTTGAAATATTTATGCCATAGAGCTAATTGAGCCTAGCCTAGATTAGGAGCTATGATTTTCCAGATTATTTTAGCACCCATTGCAATATTCTGGTTACAAAGATTTTTGAAATTCAGAGCCCCTTCCAACAGAGGTTTGGAGATGGATTCCCAATTGACTAGCAGGATATTTTTCTCATTCTGTTTGCCACCCTTCCAAAAGAAATGGTGAATGATCTCCTCCATCTTTTTGAGAATGCCAGTGGGAGAAAGGAGAACATATAATTGGAATAAGGGGATACTGTTGAGAACAAATTTGATGAGAACATTCTTGCCAGCAATGTTGAGCCAGGAGAATCCCCAGGCCTGCAACTTGTTCTTTAATTTCTCCAATTGGGGAATCCAGTCTCTGCTGTAGGCTCTTTTGAGGAAAACAGGAAGTCCCAGGTACTTGAAGGAAGTCCAAGTAGAGGAGGCAGCGAAACCAAAGCATCTAGAAATGGAGTTAAGCAGGCTCGGTGAAATGTTCAAACAATAGATGTGGCATTTACCATTGTTTAATATGCTGCCCGAAACCCTACAAAACTCATCTAGAATTCCTTTAAATCTAGAAGCCATAGGCACAGAAGTAGTCCCCAGCAGCAGGGTGTCATCAGCGAAGAGGGAATGCTTGATTTTTTTAACTCCTCTTGCTATGCAGAGCCCAGTGATCTCCTGTTCTAGCAACTTCTTGTCTAAATAAAAACTGAGGACTGAGGCTTGAAGGACAAAGAGAAGAGGTGAGAGGGGTCACCCCTGTCTGAGTCCTCTTGTGGCTTTGAAGAAGTCAGCAGGCCTGCCATTCACTAAAGGGGCAATCCAAGGCTCCGAGATGCAGGCCCAGATCCAATTTATAAAGCTCACTCCAAATCCAAGCTTATGCTAGAATTTCAGTAGGAAAATATGCCTAACTCGATCAAATGCATTTACTAAATCAAGTTTGAAAACCATACCTTTTTCGTTGCGATGCAGACTTGAGTGGATTTCCTCTTGGACTAACATGAAATTGTCCACAATCTGCCTTCCATGAATGAAGCCTCCTTGATTTTCCGAAATGATTTTGGGGAGGATGAGCTTCAATCTGTTAGCGATTACTTTGGAAATCAGTTTGTACCCAATGTTGCAAAGCGAGATCGGGTGAAACCTATTGAAGGAGTTGGCTCCTTTCTCCTTGGGGATGAGGGCAAGGAAAGCGGAGTTAGTGCTGCCTCCGATTTTCTGGCATGCTTGGGACTTTAGGACCATTTTGAAGAGGTCTTTTTCCACAATCGGCCAACAAATTTGGACAAACCTGGCTGAGAATCTGTCCGGCCCAGGGGCTTTGTCGGGGTCCATAGCAAAGAGGGCATCCTTGACTTCGTTCTTAGTGACTTTAGCTTCTAGAATGTGATTCATCTCGACTGAAATCGAGGGGGGAACCACGTCCAGCATGTCAGAGTTCTGATCCAGATCCATATCCTCGCTATACAGGATTTTGAAGTGAAGGAAGGCTGCTCTTTTGATGTTTACAAAGTCCTTGTGAATAATAGGACCTTCCTTGATTTCAGTAATGGAGTTGGTGCATTTCCTTGCCTGAGATTGCTTGTGAAAAAAAGAGGAATTCCTATCCCCTGCTTTAAGCCGAATACTGCGAGACTTAAGTCTCCAGTATTCTTCTTCGGCTAGGCAGGCCTTATGGAAATTTTGCTGGAGATGGGCCTCTTTGTCTAGAATTTCTTTTGTAATATCAGCTTCTTCAACTTGGAGATGATGGTTATCCATAATTCTTTGGATTTTTTTCCTTTTAGTGGCAGGATTGGGTAGAGATTTGGCCCAACTTTTCAGAGCCACTTTCACTCTTCTGAATTTCTCCTCCCATACAAAAAAGGGGTAGCCTTTGACAGGCTATATCAAAAGTTCCTTGAATATTTGCATGAAGTCAGGCTCCTTGGCCTAGAGAAGGCTAAATCTGAAGGGAATAAGCCCAAGATCAAGCTGAGCCAAGAGCTTAAGCTTGATGGGTTTGTGATTAGAGATGCTGCAGGGGAGAATATGAACTCTAGCCTCTAATCCAAGCAAAAGGAAAGAACTTTGGATGAAGAATCTGTCAAGTCTAGCAGTGATATGACCAGGACCTACTCTTTTATTAGTCCAAGTGTACTTACCGGAGATTGGCTTGATGTCTAGCAGATCCCAGTCCTGCATTAGGTCCTCCACCCATTCCCTTGCCGGATCTCGAACAATGTTGCCTCCTCTCTTATCTGCTGAAAGAAGAGTGAGGTTGAGGTCGTCGGAAATGATGGTATTTTCTAGATTCACAAGGTCTGCTTAGTTTCTTATGGAGTCCCAACATGCCTTTTTTTCCCCAGCATTAACTGGGACATACACATTGAAGAGACAAAATATCTCTTTTGTGAATAAATGCTGCATTTTTAATAACAACCAATGAGAGTTGGGGGTCTCAGAAATAATTGAGAACTTACTAGCGTTCCAGAGAGTGCCCAGCCCATCGGAAGCCCCTCGGGATGAGATTGCTTTCACTTCACATTTGTTCCAAAGTTTATTACTTGCATGCAGGAAGACACTGTCCTCCATTTTAGTCTCCTGAATGAGGAGTATGTTAGGAGCTTCTATCCTTATTAAACTTTTGATAGCTTCTTCTTTGATTCTACTCCCCATACCTCTACAGTTCCAGGAGACGACCTTCATCATTTATGTTTTTGGTGGGCTCCCTTGGAGCCTTGGGGCTGGTTTCTCGCCATCTTTGGTTTTATTGCTAATAGCTTCTCAAGGGTTGGCTCGCTGCCATGAAGCTTATCTTTGTACGTTTCCTGCTCTCTTTTTTCCCGATATGTCTTACGGACTCTTGTGGATCTCCTTACCGAGGCTTGGGATCCTCCTATTTCCCCTTCTTCCTCCGAGCCTTCCGATTATTTCTCTTCATCCTCAACTTCTACGGTGTTTCCTTTGGAGCTCTCTGTAGCACTTATCCCCTTGGGAGAAGAATAGGGGGTGCCTTTTGTAGGGGAGACTGTTTTTTGAATCTCGACTTCCTGAGTATCTTCTATTTGCGAGCTTAGCGGAGCGAATTTATTTTCTTGCTCCATTCTGGGAGGGGGATGTTGAGCAGGGGCCTATTGGGGGCCTTTACCATTTGGACTCCCTGGCTTGTGAGATTTGTGAGAAGTCTTGGAATGCTTAACTGGATTCCAACCCTCCTCCTTACCTTTTTCTGACTCAACATTGGATGGACATCCTCTAGCGAAGTGGCCATAGATGTGGCATTTTCGGCATTTGAAGGGCAGTTGCTCATAATCTAGTTTCTGCACATGAGTCCAGCTATCGACATTGATTTTGATGGCTTTCGAGAGACCCACCTCTAGATCTACTTCTACGGATATTCTGGCATAGTCATATTGATATTTGCTGTTTGCCTGGTATATGAATTTCTCAAGGGCATTGCCGATGTGCTTCAAAGAGTCCCAGTTCCAACAGTGAATGGGAAGGTTTGGAAGCTTGACCCACACTGGGACCGCCGTGGGCACATTGACTGTAGGATTGAAATCCGACGTCCATTTGTTAAGATAAAGACCCTGGGGGCCCATGAAGTAGGGGCCATTCTGGAAAATTAGATCCTTATCGTCTTTTGAGAAGAATTCAAAGAGGAAGAACCCTCATCCCAAAAAATAATATGTGACACTGTTCTTAATCAAGGGTGCCCAGTTCTTGTTGACCCAGTTATCGGTGGATTTAGGAGAAGGCCAGAGTCTGGTGAAATGGCCAACGAGGGCACGCTAAGCCAAGGACAGGGCTACTTGGATCAGAGTCTTTGGAGGCAGGGACATTTCAGGAATATCCTCTAGCTTCTTAACGAACTTGGCTGCTTCACTCTTTTTATTTTGCGGCAATCTAGCCAGGAGAAGGTTGAAGGCATCGACAAATGATGGTGGAGGAGGGGGAGGGGGAGGTGCCTGGGGCGTGCCCGACACCTCCATGGGAGAAAACCCTAGCTTGATCAGGCCGCCTCACTGAAGTAAACTCAACCTCACAGCGCTCTCAGCGCTCGCTCATCCCGTCGAGAATTTATTATGAAAAGACCAGCGTTATTCTGTAAGAATTTCTCCATTAGCAACTCCATGAAAGATTTATTCCTTGTGAACTTCTCCAAAGGAAACTACACCATAGTTGAAGAATGAAAAGATAAAGAGTACAAAGGGCTGAGCGTAAGGCAGAGTGAGTACTGCTACGGAGCTAAAGGATTAAGTTCCTCTCTGCCAGAACAACAGGAAACACAGAGTAAAGATGAGTTTACAGGCACACAGCTATTTGCATGAGTCTTTGCCGCAAATTTCACCGTCAAATTCGAAGGAATTTGTGTAAGTTTTGGTGCAATTCCACTATCAAAATTGAAAAATTCTTAGGCTTTACTTCTTGATCATTGAAATTTGTGTAAGTTTTGGTGCAATTTCACTGTCAAAATTGAGGAATTCATTGCATTTATTTCTTGATCATTGAAAATTCGAGAATATAGCGTTTGTAATGTTTTGAAGAGCTGAATTTCGTTCTTGCAAGAAGTCGCAGCTTTGTGAATCTATTTTGACAGGAACTTAGGGTAGAAGTAGATTGATATTTGAATATGTAAATTTACTAAAGATTTTTTTTTTATATTAAATATTTAGTACACTTTTTTTTTCCTTTTTTAACACTTTGACCCCCGAATTTACCGTCGGCACGCTGCTTGACACAGAAAACGTTGTGGATGAAGTTCTGAAGGAGTTTTTGGCCAAGTATGGAAAGCAGTGGGATGGCAGAGGAGATGAGAAGTGCTTGGGAAAAGCCCCATTGAAAGTAGAAGCTCTAATTATAGAGGACTACCAGCTTCCTTGCACTCCCCAACAATTCATGTCTGAAATATGGCCTTCTTTTGAAAACTTGTTAATACTTTCGCACTACGAATTGGATACTTGATTTATTATCCATCACTGTAACCATTGACAGACTGCCTCTAATTAGTTATCAAGGAATTTAGCTTTCTTTCAAAATGCAATGGAGGATTAAGGATATGCTCACCATTTTCTTTTGTCAAAGTTAAAATTATTTTTCACTAATTTTAGTGGTTTGTTTCATTTCCCACCTTTACCTGGTTTTAAGTGAGATCCTGCAATGCCAGTGCCTCGCTACAATTTCATATAATTTGAATTCCTACCAATGACATGCGAATCTTTCCCAATGCCCTGGTCTTGCATTCTTGTTTAAAAACTATATCCACCATGTTGTTGGTATTGAGTTCAATTCTAGGGTCACGAGCACTGTTGTGAGCGAAATTTAAATTGATAGACCGTGATTATATAAACTTTGTAAGCAATAGGTATAATCTCCCAAGCCAACCTTCTATTTTCAGTGTTCAACTTCATCTTTGTCCAAGCCAACCTTATTTTTTCAGTGTTCAACTTCATCTTTGTCCAAGCCAACCTTCCCTTTTCAGTGTTCAACTTTATCTTTGTCCATTGTAGCGGCTGGTTTCATTTTGCATAGTAAAGACATATCTGGTCATCGGCACCACTGCAAGTTAAACCGTAATTCTAGTATTTGGTTTTATTTCTTACGAATTAAACACTTTCAGTCACCAACACCATTACGAGGGAAATCATAATTGTAGTGGTTGGTTTCATTTACTGCAAATCAAATCCATTTTGGTTTGCCAACGAGTGAAAGCGAAAATGGATAAACTGCAATGATGTAAACGTCATAAGATCTTTCAAACACCAATGAAAACATGGGTTCGTAACAAAATTAGAGCATCGAAGTGATACTAGGGTAGAACATCAACAAGTTTGATTGGGGTTCTTCATCACTTGCAGGAGTTGAGGCCTTTCTCGAAATTCAGAAGTTGACTTACCCTTCCTTGCCCCTTCTTCGTACGAAGAATTATGAGTTATTCTGCATTGCCATGGACATTTGCCTGGTTCATTCGATAAGCCTAGTTGACTTCACTTGCTTGGTTCAATTATGGATAGATAATTGGGCTCATATGGATCTAACTGTACTATTCAAATAACATGTTAAAATTAACATGGTATCGAAGCACAGGTGAGGCCAAGCCCAAGTCAGAGAGAAATCTATCAGGCCTGAGGGAAAGCTATCAGTCAACAACATGGAAACAATTTAGTCTCTCTCTGCACATGCAGCAATTTCTTCTTCCATCTACGGCAGGAAGGGTCTTGATCTGTGTAATTTTTGAGCATTAACAACCTCTTTAATATTTTTGAAGCAACTTCTTTATCATTGCGTCCATTTCCTATGTATTTCTTAGTATCTGGTTTGGTTTCATAGTTCCGAGGAGTAGAATTTCGTCCCCTTAAGGATATCATCTTTTATACAAGGATTTCCTCTGTGACCAATATGTTCATGGTTGAACAATGTGTAAGAACTAGGGCTATAGAAACTAGCAAGAGTGATATAAAAGGCTCGTCCATGCAAATTCAAATAACTCCCCGTGGCATAATTTCTGAGCAACACCCTTGTCTCTGTGCTTAATATAAATCGATGAATAGTAAGGGTTGTTAACGATCCATTCAGGCTTGTTTGAAAATTTTTTCTTTATATAATTTCAGCCCTCATTAGGAATTTATTACTAAGCATAAAGTTTTGGTGGTATCACATTTCACTGACAGTTTGGCTCTAAAAGAAATTGCATGAACAATTGATGACGTTTCCAGAATTGTAGCATAAGCCCTCATCTTTGTGGAATATCACTCTAATCCTTGAATTTCGGCATATTTTCTATCTTATGAAGTGAGGAGCTATTTCAATCCACTTGAGGCTACAAATCAATCAACAAAGATGAGTTGTTAAGACGTGAAAGTCTTGAAGTTCCTTTTAGATTGGCTTGTATTTAAAACTTACACCAATGATCCTTTTATCTTGCGGACTATTTAAACATTCCCCAAAATATTGTTTACAGCTCCTTGAAGCATTTCAGTCATCTCTGGTTAGGGCAAGGGCATATTACCTATTTCAGATTTGCGGATAACTATTTTACTGATATGTCTGCAACCCCTTTTAGATCGTGATTCTTTTGCACTTTTTTGGTCATCAATTCAGTCATCTACAACCCAACACCATTATAAAGATGAATAATTTAAACAATTGATTCATAATTTTGGAGTTTGAATATAAATATTTCAAGGTCTATTCATACAAATTATAGTTTCTGAAGCATTAAAATTGTGCAATATGCAAGGTATTCAAGCAGACTTTTGTGCTTAAGTTGGCTTCAATATAGCATCATTATTGGGAATATAATAATTTTGTCAAAGGCTTCCTTCGTATGCAGCATTATGAATAGACAAAGGACTACTATTCATAGTTCTCACAATACAAGCCTTTTATCTATATTAGACAGAAGTAGCATATAAAAGGCCTTGCAAGGTTTTGGATTGATGGTAGTCTTGACCTTAATGAGCAACAAAGACTATACTTGGCAACTACATATGTTGATGTTAGAATCCCTCACACCAAGATACCTTGTAGGCTTGAGAAGATATGTGACATAGCAAAAATAGTAGTCTTATAGAAGACAATGATCTGATAGTGTTTTTGTTGTGACACACTTTGGAGAAGACATTTTGAGATACCTTAAAGAGTTTCAGACCTAATCCGAAGTCCAGGATTTGAAGAGTAATAACATTCAGTATTTGAAGATGTTTTGAATATGTGCAACAATTTCGTCACCATTGAATATGGGAAAAAGCTTAATTAGCTGACCTTGTATATATATTGCAAGTTGGTGCAATGAATCCTTGAAATTGACAATTGGTTGACAGTAGCGGAAAAACATTGGCAAGACAATGAATCAGGAAGGTGATTGTAATTACCTCTATCTGTCTATAATCTATGATGGGATGATGTATTAGATTTAGCACAGTGACATACAGTGATAGTGAAGTGTCAATGATAGTTAAGACAATGTTGATTGTACAGTCACTAGTACATATGGTCAAAATTCCGACACTTCAGTTCCGACACTTTTGATTTATTGTTAGAATTTTCCCCAATTTTTCTAATTTTTTTTAATCTCGCCAACAAGCGTCACTCTAGCGGCATTTTTGGAGTATCGTCGTAACAACGATGTTTAGGAAAATTTTCAGAATACCGACGTTTCAGGGTAAACCATTGGAATACCGACGTTTAGGAGACATACGTCGGTCTTGTGATGTATAGGAGATATCTGTCGATCTTGCGACGTTTAGGGATATCGTCGGTCTTGCGATGTTAAGGGCGAAACTGTCGAAATACCGAATTTTAGGAGACATACATCGGTCTTGCGACGTTTAGGGATACCGTCGGTCTTGCATCATTTAGGGCCAAGTGTCGGTCTTGCGACTTTTAGGAGCCAAAACGTCGGTCTTACGACGTTAATGGAAAACACATGGAAATTTTATTTGGCGGCTACTCTAAAATCTAAATCGACCTATTCAAATTTATTTTCCCGGTCCACTTGTTTGGTGCTAATTCCGCTGAAGAGGTTTTTGTATGGCGGTCTGCAACTGTTAAGTTCGTGTCCTTCGATTTAGAGAGCAGCTACTTTGAGGTAATATAACTTTGTGCGGTTACTTGCGTTGACACAACTATGGACGCTGTTAGTATGATTCTTTCGTCATAAAAGATCGCTTTAGCTACGCATACCAAGTAGCCCTAACATCAATAATGGCTGCAAAATATCTTTAAGTTTGCTGCATAAAGTTAGATCTAAGCACAAAAGACATTAAGCAGATAAAATGTAAAATGGCTCCATGCATCCAATGGACATGACAAGAACAATATATTTAAAAAGAATCTTATATTATATTAAAGAATGGGGCACTTGAGAGGAAAACAAGAAAGGTGTTTTCCGGTTAACCTCAGTGGGATGGGTCCTTGGAAGTCCTCAGTGTTTCAGATCTAACATTTCTCTCTCTTATGGATATGGAAAAGCAAACATGGAACTCAATGGGAGTTCACAAAACAAAATGGAAAATGGTGACCAAGAGAAGATCCAGAGTGATCTAATGCAATGGAGGTGATTGATGAATGGGGAGATCCCTTCTATTTATAACAAAATATTGGGGCGTTCTAGAACTCGGTGTATGAATAAAATATTATTAAGCAAGTTCTAGAATCACCCTTTAGGAATATTTTATTATATTTGTTGGAGGGAAAAGGATTTTTGACTTGGGTCAATTCCTTTATTTAGAAATAACAAATAAATAAATGATTTATTTATTATTTTAGGGCAATTATGGGAATATAATTAAATAAATAATGGTTTATTTAATTATTTAAAAATGATTTAGTCAAATTTAACTAGAAATAGTATTTAAATAGTGATTTAAATAACTTATTCTTAGGAAATAATCAAATAAATAATGATTTATTTAATTAACTTCCTTGTTTTGGGTTAAATGTGACCAGGAAATATATGCAAATGTTATTTTTCATGGTGAAAGCAATTTTACTTAGGGTAAAATTGGTCTTACATGGTGTACTTGGGTTCATCTAATGGTAATAGGTTAGATGACCAAAAAATGTTTTAACAGACGCAACAATGATATCCACTGGTTCTGCCTTCTCACTAATATTGGCATTGCTCTGCAGAGATGACTTGCAGAAGTTCGGGTACTGTGATGCCTGGCACGCTAAATCTAGTTTTTGGCTGGAGGAAGATTTATGAACCGAGATCTCTTCATAGCCACTGCCGGTTGAGGGATAATAAGCTGAGGATAATAATAGCTACGCTAATTCCGTTGAAGAATACATAAAACCAAAGAGGTACATCCACGAACATACCCTGCAATTGGTTTATCCCATGGTAAAGAGTAATAATAGGCACTAGCCTTACATTTCATGATCCGCGCCTCTTTTATATATTTATTACAGTTTTATACATTTATATTCCACTTGGTTTTACACTTGTATACATTTAGATTCCACTTCCAGTCATGACGCTTTGGATTTATTAAAGTAGAGAAGGGGTATCACACAGATATCAATGCTTGCTGCATGTGAGAGTGTGGGATGTGTTTATTTTTCTAGTTTATGCACTGATCCACATTCAGAATAATGAATTTGCTTTTGCTAATGTTGATTTAATGCTGTGGCTAATTGTTCAGTACTCTGCCCTACTAGTTTCATATTGATAAATTTGCTTTTGTTAATGTTGATTTAATGCTGTGGTTAATTATTCAGTACTCTGCCCTAGTTTCAGATATTAGATCTCTCCAAATATTCGGATTGTTATTCTGAGTTTCCTTCAATTATAATAGTGCATTTTGGGTTTGCCTCGTAACAGAATAGGATTACAAATCACTAGACATGTCAGTTAAGCATATTCTTGGTGATATTTGGTGATACATGATCCCAAACATTTGCATCTGCGTGCTTTAAACAAATAATGCATGAAACACGATGTTAACTACGATATCCGAGCAAACCATTGATTCAAAACATAATCACATTCAGTACTGAGTGCCCTCATTATTCCAACAGCTTAATTCATGCACAACTAATATTAGTAAAATAATTGGGTACAGAAAATCTTCGTGCAACACAAAATTTAAAAATACTAGGCAATGAAAATTTATCAACTCATAACAGAAGCATCATGTAAAAGAATACTCATTGAATATAAAATAAATATGGAACATGCTACTCTTTAAGGGGAGCTTGTTTAGGTACAAGAATCCTTCAAACCCAGTTCTGTTTTATAGCAAGTTTGGGGGGCAATGCATAAATTATACGACCCTAAAGTTAAAAGTTAAAGAAAGTTACAATTAACTTGATGATTCCCATGCCTGGACCCAATTCAAATCTGAGGTGGGCCAATTTCTTTACCAGAAGAATGCTCATCATCGTATATCTGGATGAAGTACTTTCTATGCAGCCATTCATTATTATCTTTTTCCTGGTTATTAGTTCCTACTCTAGAAGAAAATTCATGTGAAGCAGTTACAGAGATATGGGGATAGCTCAAAACTAAAAAAACAGTTTGGTATACACAAACTGTCATCCAAAATAACCTACAAATTAGGATCTCTCTTTAACCTACAGCCACTCTATCAGATCGAACATTTGCTTCCAATACTGCATGACATTTACCAGTTGAATCACTCATCTCACTCTCCCTTTTCTCATCTCTTTGGCTAGAACTCGAATTGCTTATTTTAGATAGAGCTTGAGGATAGCCATTGCCTCATTGTTGCATAAATTGTGACTGTGTCTCTCTAGTACCATATATTTCTGAATCTCCTACTCTATCCTCTCCTTGCAAATTCCTCAACATTACCTGTTTCACATAATCCAACAATGTAAAAAAAGTTTCAAATCCTAAGGCCAATAAACCACACTGATTTGTCTATGCTACCATGAAAGATATGTTACCCATAGTGATTCATTCTCGGAAGCAAGCTTTTCAGATTCGTCTGCTATAAGATTTATTTCATTTCTAAGTGTCATGTTCTTAGAAGCCAGTGCCTCAACTTTTGCAGTCAACTCTTCGCATTCCATCTATTTCATGGAAGTCGGTGTTAGCACAACACAGCAGACAATGTATCAATTGAACAATATTTACTGCTTTCATAAAATAATGACAACAAACTTTGTTTGTTCATGTCTCTCAATTTTCCCTCCCTATCTCTGGAAGCCTCTGAAAAAAATATTAAGAACAAGTCAAATATTAAGAAAAAAACTATGGCATGTGATGGATACAACTTTTGGATAAGAAAATATAAACAATAGTCTTTCTTGGCACTCATGATGATATATTATAAGCTTAGAACCCCATCCATTTTAAGTTTTCCTTTTGCTAGATGGATCCCCTCATTCACAAGGTGGTTCACCTTCTTGTTGTTGTTCCCATGGACAAGAAATAATTTGGAGTGAAGGCTTCCAAGCATATGATAGATCCTTTTTAGAATAGTAGGGTCACCATTGATAATGTGATCTTGAATGTTTCTTTTCACAGAAAGAAGGACACCTTGCAGAAGCATGCACGATTATGCTTGGTTGTTTATAACGATTCCTAGACCCCATGGCTTGGTAAGTAGATTCTACATTTAGAAATTTAACGAAGACTTTTAATCTTTGGCGTCACTTGGTCCATTCTTTGCCACAATTGCACATAAAGTTGCTAGAAATTGTAGTGGATTGTAGGCTTGAAGTTCTCTCACTGAAACCCTGATATATGACATATATATGATGCATTTGAATAGTGACCTTACTAGCTATAATTTTCAATTTACAATGGAAGTGGCAGTTATAATTGTTGACTGTGATATTTAACAGTGAAGTTTGGGCAGTCATAATCCTTATGACAGTGAGCTTGCATGACTGTGACCTATATATCTGTAAGGCATGACTTTGTTCATATAACCTTAACCTGTATATGCCAACGAAATTGATATGGAAGTACATATATATGGTAGAGTCCTCTATGGATGATAATGACAGTGACATGTGAACTAGCAGAAATCTTGTATAATAGAGTCTGATGCATATGGCAGTGATTTATATGTTAGTGACACTCTGGCTCATACCCCTATAACAGTAACTTAGATGACAGTGTTGTAATATAACAGGGAACCTAGCAAAGTAATATAATGGTAGACATCAAATGAACCTTATTATGGACAAGTAATATAAGGTAGATATCAAATGGGAAACCACAATTGCACATCTAGTCCATAACAAGGGATTCAAAATGGGGTACCTCAGTACACTATGAGCCATCGTTAGGATGAAGAGGAGGTCCTGAGTGTCATGCTAGGTTAGGTCGTGTATGGCCAAATGAACCATGATATCTGATGGGATGTGTGTGGTCATGGTGTAGAAACCATACATTACAGTTTTATCTTGTGGTGAAGTGTTGATTGTTGTTTGTTCTTTTTTACTTCCTTCAATCTTTCCTTTTTCCTTTTTCTCATTAAGACAATCCATCCACAGTTTTCTAATTATTTCATCTGGGGCTATTATACTACTGTGTTGTTCTCCTATAAAAAAGAGAATTCCAGGGTTCTAGCTTCCTCTTCTCACTTGGTTGGATTTTAATTTTTTCTTATAAATACCCCTGTACATTCCTAAAACATGTGGCAAATTTCCATCAAATGATGATTTTTATACAAGGAAATCAGGTTTTTCATGCTCACTTTGTAAGGCTATATCTTCATAAATCAATTCTGCATTGCAGATATTTTTCCTTACTTTTTCAAGCTCCTAATCCTTAATACAGGTAGGCTGAGTCTCTACAAAACCAATTACGGAAGAATAAATCTTGTGCAATCTTGAAATATCTCGAATTTCACTCATCATATTATCATTTTCTACAACTTCCAAGTTCTCAAAAGAAGAAAAATCATGTAATTATGCATCAACATCTAGTTCTTGGTATTCTCCTATATTAACATAGGTTTATTATGAAAATACATCCCAATAAATCCTTACATTCCTCGTTCCTTAATGTGCTTGTTGTAGTTTTTCCATGAACTGTTGGAAGTAGCAGTTTCACTTCATCTAGAACCAATTCTTTTGGAGCTTTGCTTCGAAGACCAATGAGAATAAATTTTAAACCATATTTAGTAGAAGCATGACCAATTGCTAGTAGGATGCTCATTCTGCTCCTAATCAATCTTAGGGGAACAAGGAACAAAGCAATGAAGAGGATCAATCTCAATTTAGGCTAGTGATGATTAAGAAGAAAATACAATTTTTACAATCAAAGAATCAAAAGCTCCCATGATTGATACGTCTAGGTCCAGTTGATTTCATGTTGTAGGAGTCTCAAAGTTGTAAGAAGAAAAAATCTCACAATCTCAACCAACTGGAAAAAATCTGGAAATGTTGGAACTACTTATTCACAATTTTCCACATGATGGGTGAATGTCAAAATAAATGTCTCAAGGCTTGGAACTAGCTTGTTGGACTGCTAGAGATCTAGATTTGATTGATTTCCGATTGACTGCCTTGGAATTCTAAATCTGTTTTACTTGACTTCTGACTTTCCTCCTTCAAATCTGGCAACTACCCTTTAAACAAGCAAGACTTTTCACTTGTTGTGTAGTTGTCCCTTTGTTTAATTCAGTTATAATTGATATAATTTTTTCAATTTTCAATTTTGACTCTATTGACAATACTTTGATCAAGAATAATTTGCAAACACATCCCACACCCCTCAACCTGTGTCCAATTTTGCATATAACATGTCATATGATATGACTATGTCACCACTCTATAGATCATAAAGTTGAAAATGAAACCCACCATCAACCAATTTGTAAAATATACAACATTTTCTAAAGGAAGTTAACTTGTGGCTCCAATATGTACTTTTGATCCATATCCTATAACCTCCTTTATACCTACTATTATACTGTGAACATACACATTCCTTCATACAATAAAAAAGAAGCTTCCTTTTGTGCCATCACCCCTGTACATTCCTAAAACATGTGGCAAATTTCCATCAGATGATGATTTTTATAGAAGGAAATCAGGTTTTTCATGCTCACTTTGTAAGTCTATATCTTCATAAATCAATTCTGCATTGCAGATAATTTTCCTTAATTTTTCAAGCTCCTAATCCTTAATACAGGTAGGCTAAGTCTCTACAAAACCAATTACGGAAGAATAAATCTTGTGCAATCTTGAAATATCTCGAATTTCACTCATCATCTTATCATTTTCTACAACTTCCAAGTTCTCAAAAGAAGAAAAATCACGTAATTCTGCATCAAAATCTAGTTCTTGGTATCCTCCTATATTAACATAGGTTTATTATGAAAATACATCCCAATAACTCCTTACATTCCTCGTTCCTTAATGTGCTTGTTGTAGTTTTTCCATGAACTGTTGTAAGTAGCAGTTTCACTTCATCTAGAACCAATGCTTTTGGAGCTTTGCTTCGAAGACCAATGAGAATAAAGTTTAAACCATATTTAGTAGAAGCAAGACCAATTGCTAGTAGGATGCTCATTCTACTCCTAATCAATCTTAGGGGAACAAGGAACAAAGCAATGAAGAGGATCAATATCAATTTAGGCTAGTGATGATTAAGAAGAAAATACATTTTTTACAATCAAAGAATCAAAAGCTCCCATGATTGATACATCTAGGTCCAGTTGATTTCATGCTGTAGGAGTCTCAAAGATGTAAGAAGAAAAAATCTCACAATCTCAACCAACTGGAAAAATTCTGTAAATTTTGGAACTACTTATTCATAATTTTCCACATGATGGGTGAATGTCAAAATAAATGTCTCAAGGCTTGGAACTAGCTTGTTGGACTGCTAGAGATATAGATTTGATTGATTTCTAATTGACTACCTTGGAATTCTAAATCTATTTCACTTAACTGTTGACTTTCCTCCTTCAAATCTGGCAACTACCCTTTAAACAAGCAGGACTTTTCACCTGTTGTCTAGTTGTCCCTTTGTTCAATTCAGTTATAATTGATATAATTTTTTCAATTTTCAATTTTTACTCTATTGAAAATACTTTGATCAAGAATAATTTGCAAACACATCCCACACCCCTCAACCTGTGTCCAATTCTACATATAACATGTCATATGATATGGCTATGTCACCACTCTATAGATCATAAAGTTGAAAATGAAACCCACCATCAACCAATTTGTAAAATATACAACATTTGCTAAAGGAAGTAAACTTGTGGCTCCAATATGTACTTTTGATCCATATCCTATAACCTCCTTTATACCTCATATTATACTGTGAACATACACATTCCTTCATACAATAAAAAAGAAGCTTCCTTTTGTGCCATCACCCCTGTACATTCCTAAAACATGTGGTAAATTTCCATCAGATGATGATTTTTATAGAAGGAAATCAGGTTTTTCATGCTCACTTTGTAAGGCTATATCTTCATAAATCAATTCTACATTGCAGATAATTTTCCTTACTTTTTCAAGCTCCTAATCCTAAATACAGGTAGGCTGAGTCTCTACAAAGAAGAATAAATCTTGTGCAATCTTGAAATATCTCGAATTTCAGTCATCATCTTATCATTTTCTACAACTTCCAGGTTCTCAAAAGAAGAAAAATCACGTAATTCTGCATCAACATCTAGTTCTTGGTATTCTCCTATATTAACATAGGTTTATTATTAAAATAGATCCCAATAACTCCTTACATTCCTCGTTCCTTAATGTGCTTGTTGTAGTTTTTCCATGAACTGTTGTAAGTAGCAGTTTCACTTCATCTAGAACCAATTCTTTTGGAGCTTTGCTTCGAAGACCAATGAGAATAAAGTTTAAACCATATTTAGTAGAAGCAAGACCAATTACTAGCAGGATGCTCATTCTGCTCCTAATCAATATTAGGGGAACAAGGAACAAAGCAATGAAGAGGATCAATCTCAATTTAGGCTAGTGATGATTAAGAAGCAAATACAAATTGTACAATCAAAGAATCAAAAGCTCCCATGATTGATACATCTAGGTCTAGTTTATTTCATGTTGTAGGAGTCTCAAAGATGTAAGAAGAAAAAATTTCACAATCTCAACCGACTGGAAAAAATCTGAAAATGTTGGAACTACTTATTCATAATTTTCCACATGATGGGTGAATGTCAAAATAAATGTCTCAAGGCTTGGAACTAGCTTGTTGGACTGCTAGAGATCTAGATTTGATTGATTTTTGATTGACTTCTTTGGAATTATAAATTTGTTTTACTTGACTGCTGACTTTCCTCCTTCAAATCTGGCAACTACCCTTTAAACAAGCAAGACTTTTCACCTGTTGTCTAGTTGTCCCTTTGTTCAATTCAGTTATAATTGATATAATTTTTTCAATTTTCAATTTTTACTTTATTGACAATACTTTGATCAAGAATCATTTGCAAACACATCCCACACCCCTCAACCTGTGTCCAATTCTGCATATAACATGTCATATGATATGACTATGTCACCACTCTATAGATCATAAAGTTGAAAATGAAACCCACCATCAACCAATTTGTAAAATTTACAACATTTTCTAAATGAAGTAAACTTGTGGCTCCAATATGTACTTTTGATCCATATCCTATAACCTCCTTTATACCTACTATTATACTTGATCCATAAGCACTTTCAGAAACTGGGAGAAATGTAAAAGCATTGTATTTGATTTCTCCCCATCTCTTTATGGGGAGGGAAAATGCCTATATGGAGATAGATCCCTCTTGTGTTGTACTTCTCTGCCATATGAGTAAAGATGCAGCTTTTGATTGATTACAAATTAATAGTTCTGATTAGTTTCTTTTTTAAATAAGGGACAACTATATAAAATTAATATACCCAAACAACAACTCGGCATGTAAAATTTGTAAGATAGAGCTAGATAAATTAACACAACTAAAAAATTGTTTTTGTGGGACTCTCCTTGACTGAAGTGTGTATGGTCTCAATAGTGTGCTCAAGAACCTGGCATATATCAGGAATCCTTGACATTGACATTCAGCAAGTCATTATTTTATTGGGCTAATTTTACTTGTTCAAGTATCCTGGCAGTGAGAAATTTCGTTGAGCTGTGGATAGGTAAAATAAAAAAGTAATTTATATTGGATTCTTTGTTCCCTAAATTGTGAGTGATTATTTTTTTTACGTATGAAATCACCATAATGGCCATCTATTGCATCGAGGTTCAACATTAACATAAAATCGCCATAATAGACGACGATTGCATCATTAAATATAAAATGGGCTTGCCAAATTTCAACATCAAAATTACGCTAATAGTAATATAATTATTAAGACAGAAAATTAAGAGTAATATCATATGCATTTTGAGAGACAGATTAGTCCATTTCTTCAATCTTAGTGCTAGCACCTCCACCACTGGATAGACCATCCTCAGGAGGAACGCCACCAAAGCCACCTCCAGGCATGTCACCACCTGCACCTTGATACATCTTTGCAATTATTGGATTGCAGATGCTCTCAAGTTCCTTCTTCTTATCATCAAATTCATTAGCCTCAGCCAGCTGGTTGTTATCCAATCATTGGATTCCTTGTTTGATTGCATCATCAATATTCTTCTTGTCAGATGGATCCACCTTGGCTGCAATTTTCTCATCCTTGATCGTGTTCCTCATGTTATAAGCATAGTTCTCCAACGCGTTTTTGGACTCAAACTTCCTCTTGTGCTCTTCATCCTCAGACTTGTACTTCTCAGCTTCCTTAACCATATTCTCAATCTCTTCCTTTCTCAACCTACCCTTGTCATTGGTGATTGTAATCTTGTTCTTCTTTCTGGTAGTTTTGTCCTTAGCCGAAACATTCAAGATACCATTGGCATCAATGTCAAAGCACACTGTGATTTGAGGAACACCTCTGGGAGAAAGTGGGATACCAGAAAATTCAAACTTGCCCAACAAATTGTTGTCTCTTGTTCGTGTTCTCTCACCTTCATACACTTGGATGAGAACACCGTGATGGTTGTCTGAGTATGTAGAGAACACCTGCTCTTTCTTTGTAGGAATAGTTGTATTTCTAGGAATCAAAACAATCATTACACCGCCTGCTGTCTCCAGACCGAGGGATAGAGGAGTAACATCAAGAATTAATAGGTCTTGAACCTTATCATTGCCTTCTCCACTTCGAACAGCAGCCTGCACTGCAGCACCATAGGCAACAGCCTCATCGGGGTTGATGCTCTTGCAGAGCTCCTTCCCATTAAAGAAGTCCTGCAACAACTGTTGTAATTTTGGAATTATAGTAGACCCACAAACCAAAAAAACATCATGGATATAGCTTTTATCCATCTTAGCATCTCTCAAACACTTTTCAACGGGCTCCATACACTTTCTGAATAGATCCATATTTAGTTCTTCGAACCTAGCTCTAGTGATTATTGAATAAAAGTCGATACCTTCATACAAATAATCAATCTCTATGGTTGTCTAAGCAATGGATGAAAGAGTCCTCTTGGCCCTTTCACAAGCAGTCCTCAATCTTCTCAAATCCCTAGCACTATCACTAATATCCTTCTTGAACTTCCTTTTAAATTCTTGTACAAAGTGGTTAACCATTCTATTATCAAAATCTTCACCATCCAAATGGGTGTCACCAGCAGTAGACTTCATTTCAAAAATATCCTCTTCAATAGTCAAAAGTGAAACATCAAATGTTCCACCGCCCAAATCAAAGATCAATACATTTTTATCACCCACATTGCCATCCTTCTTGTCCAAACCATAGGCAATAGTAGCAGTGGTAGGTTCATTGATTATTCTCATCACATTCAACCCAAAAATCACTCCAGCATCCTTGGTAGCCTGCCTCTGGGAGCCATTGAAATATGTAGGAATAGTAACGACGACATTCTTTGTTGTGACACCAAGATAAGCCTTTGAAATCTCCCTCATCTTAATCAACACCATGGATGAGATCTCCTCTGTAGCAAACTGCTTCTCCTCGCCCTTGTAATTAACAATAATCATGGGCTTGTCACCAGGCCCTGGAGTTAACTTGAAAGGCCACAACTTAATGTCACTCTGAACAGTAGCATCACTGAAACGCCTTCCAATCAATCTCTTAGCATCAAAAATGGTATTGGTAAGATTCATGGCGACCTAATTCTTTGCGGCGTCTCCAATGAGGCGCTCAGTATCAGTGAAACCCACATAGGAGGGAGTGGTCATGCTCCCTTGGTCATTGGCGATGATCTCCACTCTATCATGCTGCCACCCACAAACACAGGAATACGTAATGTTGAGATCTATACCGATCGCAGGGCCCTCTCCCTTGCCGGCGATTACAAAACTCTAAAGAAGAAATCACCCCCAAACTCAAAAAACGATTAAATAGCACAGATATACGACAGATCTACAATTCAGAGGCAAAGCAACAAAATATCTCCTCTTCTACCTTTTTGTGAGTGATTATGATTATGGTATGGTTGGGAATTTTTTTTTTTAATATTTTTTTTTTTGTTTCTGTCGGTATTCCGACGGCTAGTTCTTTTAAAAAATATTTTGAAACGTCACTCTAGCGACACTTAGTTTCTTTTAAAAATCTTTTGTTCTGTCGGTATTCTAACGTTTACCTTTTTATTTTTAAAATTTCTTTCTGTCGTTATTCCGACGTTTACTTCTCAGAAACATCATTATACCATCCAGTGTGAGAGATTTGAAGGAGCCAACTTTTTGTGTAGATGACCTTAAAGAACCATTGTTCCATTCAACTATGGTTTCACTTTGGGTATTATATTCTTTTCTCAGGAAAAAAGATGTTGAAATTGACCTTCTGGGGAATCTACTTACACATTTATGCAAGTCTGAGCCTTTCTTGCTAAATCAAGGACATATTATTAAAGGGTGATGTGAAATTTTGTGTTTGTTCTTATTCAAGTTTTAATTTATTTAAGGACTACTACAATCTATGGTCATTTGCAATTATGAACTATAACTATATATAATGTTGATGTTTCTAGGTTGGAGACTGTACTATTTTCATTGGAGGATGCTATTGTTGATGTGCCCAAGGCTCTTGAGTTCCTTGGTCATGTAGGGTCAAAATTCACTGAGCTGATTCCATGTCACTAGAACAAGTTTGCATCCTTCCTGAGAAACAAATCCATTATAGAATAGGAGTTTCCTAAGAAGGAATTTATAACATGAAACCAAAAAAATTACAAGTAATGTTAGTTTGTTTTTCCAGGGCATATGATAGAGAAAACTGGCTTTATTTAGGGCTACTCATCCATATAGGGTTCAATGTGCAATTGGTTAAGTAGATAATGAATTGTCTTTCCTCAATATATGTGCAATTCCAATTAATGGCTCAATCTATTCTTGTATCATGCCTACAAGAGACCATGGGTAGGTATGACTAATGGCTGCTTTGCCATTTTTTACTGTAGAGTAGGTGGTCTCAACAGAGTTATAATAGAGTCAAAAAGAACTATAAACTTGGCAACTATACAAATAGGATTTTCCCTAAACTTGACATATTTACTCTTTGTTGATTTGTTTTGATTTTGGGTGATATGACCAAGGTAGATGCAATTATGTTGAAGGACCCCACCCTTGAAGAACTGAAATTCCTACCTTAAAACTACCAACAACTGAGGAGCTACAAGAATCAACACCATCTTTCATTTGAACCTAAATAGTCTTATTATCTCCGTGTATTTCCCTAATCACAATGACCAGTAGATTCTCATCATGGATTATTTCTCTCATTCTATTTATTAGTAAAATCCACAAAATGTATCCCTACATTTGAATCTTGGGAAAAAAACACATAATTGTTATCATTTAAATTATCCATATCTCTTGGAGCCCAAAAATCCATTTGATTTGGATAAGCTTTATTTATAACCTCAAACAAAACCCTATTATAAGCTGAAGGACCATTATGTCCTCTTGAGTCTTGACAAAATATGATGGAATGAAATGGGGTGAAGACTAGATCCATGTTTACCATGTCAGAACCTAGGTTCATTGAGATGATGACCTTGGTTTGAAGATATCCACCATACAAACTAGGACCACCCATAATTATCGTTGCCATCTCTCTTTCATTATCAAGATTAAGCTACCGAGGACCTATAACCCGTGGAGGCCCATGGTAGTCATTGCAATGTAATTTATTAGAATACATGCCATTTCTTATTATGAGATTTACCACATATGACAATGGCATCATTCACATCATTTTGAAGAAGTCTACAAATTAAGTCAACACATTTTTTTTTTCACATTTACGACTTCCCTCACATTTGTTGGTTCTTGAAGCTCGAGCACTTTCATAACAAAAATAGGCAAAGTCAAACAACAAAAATGGTCCACTCTCTTTTCATTTTCTAATATTATAATGAAGTTTTATTAGAGACACTGTTTATTTGTTTTGGTTAGAATAGGGTTTGTTCTTGGTTTTATGTGAATTTCAATTTATCATATGTAGCATGTTGAGAAATGAGAAAGAATAATGTGTGACATTTATCTTGCAGAAATCGATGCTCAATGAAAGGATACATAGTTTAACCAAGCTACAATACACTTTGGTAAAGGTGGAGGAACATCTTAAAAAACCGCTTAAGAATACACCATATACAAAGTTTGACCATAAGAAATATATGCATTTTTCTTTTGTAGATATGTTATTTTTTCTACCCAAGATATCACAACAAGAAAAATATTGATATTGTAGAAATTGTTTTAGGACATCATTGAGGTCGATTTTTCTGATGTCCTATTTGATTGAAACTTTTTCATATGTCAAGAAGGCTTTAAATATGAATTAATATGCTCATGAAACAAATTAGATTCAAATTTTATAGATATAAAAGATAAAAACAAATGTCAATGTCTTTGTTTGATTGTTACTTGAATTTGCGGTGGGTAGGTTACAGGAAATATGATTGGAAAAATGACAGGGAGACGATGCATATCACGTCTTGGATATGGTTCATTCGCTGTTAGAGATTTCTTAGACACCTAAGCCATCGACTTTGGAAATGTTTCTAGTAGGAATTCCTATGGTTTTTAATGTTGTGATTATTTCACTTCATGGCTATTTTGGGCAAGCAAATGCTTTAGGAATGCCAGAAACGACATCGGTGGACAGGTAAACAATTTTTTTATAATTGCAATTTCCATTCCATGATATCCTTTCTTTATTGTTTGATTGTATTTTGGACGCTTATTTTGATTTTCTTTTGTCTTTTAACTATGAAATTGAAAATAATTAGTACCATGTCCATTTAAAAAACAACCAAAGCTTGAAGATGAAATTAGTATTACACTATATTTATTGGAATCTTTATAGCTATTTTGTGTTAAAATATTTTCATGACTATCAGAAAAAGCTACTTTCATGTTGTTATTTGAGTACATGTTGTTTATATACTCGACTAAGTTCATGCATTAGAAAATGAAATGTTGTTGTGAATAAAATGACAGGGATTAAACATCACACCTCAAATTATTTGTTTTCACAATTTATCTATAGCTTGAGCTTTTTAGCATATAACTTAGTTGACATGATTGTTCCCAAGCTTTCCTTGAAAGTTGAATACTAAGTCACTAAGGTGTTCTTTTCTATATATGGTGATATTTTATTTTATTTGTTTATACAGGTTATCTGGCCACATTATAGTGGCAATTATCGCCACAATGAAGATAATTTGTTCGAGTTTCTTACTTGTATGGAGAAAAATGGCTTTGACACTTCTGGTGTTGAGGTATATGTTGTATAAATTATTTATAGTCTAATTTAGTTTATATTCTAGTGTTCATTGTTTTTCATGTTTTACATTGTGGATTGTATCTTCTTTTGTTTTCAGAGAATGAACACAGTATTGATGGTAAGAAGCGTGAATTGAAAAAATAGGGGAGCAATAACATTGGAGCGACAAATGCCAAAAAAGAGAGGAGAACTGATCTGGTGATACTCTTAGAGCCAATATCCCGCATAAGACACATATAAAGACTAATGGTCAAGTCTTCAGAGTTGGTGAATTCACCTGCAATGCCTTGAAAACACAACGATAATGTTTGAAGTGATGAAACATCATTTCATGTGGAAATTGTAGTCCAACTAATATTAAGTTGGAAAATCATATTGTAATACTTTAAAATTTCATATAATATAATTTATGTGGTTGAAATGATTTATAGTTGCATTTGATATTGTCTAGTATTGTAATTAAAATATGCGACTTTGTGTTTTCATATTAGATGAACATGCACATTGTATGATATTTTTAAAATCATAAAAGTTAATTTATGTTAATTAATAATAAACACAAAATCAATTTAAAACTACCAAATTAATAGTTTATATTGATTAATGATGAACACAAATAAAATGAATATACGACTAAATTAGTCGTTTATAATGATTATTAATGAAAGTAAATAAAATGAATATAAACTACTAAATTAGTTGTTTATATAATGAATAAATGACTACTGCAAATGATAATTTTGTGACTGCAAATGACAACTAAATTTTGCATATATACGACTATTAGTAGCTAATTTACAGTATCTTATAACACGACTAAAATTTAGTCATATTTCTTCAGTCATTAATTGGTTTCAAACGATAATTAAAATTTGCATATATATGACTATTAGTAGCTAATTTACAGTATCTTATAACACAACCAACATTTTGGTCATTAATTGGTTTTCTCAGGTGATCATATAGTAATATATTTGGTCATTAATTGTGACAATTAATGACCAAATCAAAGATTAAATTAACGACTAAATCAATGTCCAAATTAATGACCAAATCAATGACTAAATTAATGATCAAATCAATAACCAAATTAATGACCAAATATACAACTAGACAATAAAATTGAGATAAGAAATTAATGACTCAGCTAAAAACGACCAAAAGTTGGTCGCGTTATGAGTTACTGTAAATTAGGCTACTATTGGTCACCGACTGAAAAATAGTCATTTATATGCAAATTTTAGTCGTTTTTTTAGTAATTAATTAGCCATTTTGTACTAGTGTCAATTTCACCCCCATCTAGTCTAGTTGTTTGAGAGCCTCATTTGGGTTTGGATTTATGCATGATTAGCTGTTTATTTTACTGTCATTTCAGTTTCATTTACAAATTTTCAAATTTTTTTCTTTTTCTTGAAATAAATATCTAATCTTAATTAAAGTAAACACACGACTTGCACACACTCACACCTAAAGCAAAGAGTGCTTGGTTTACACTGCCAAGCCAAGACATAAAAATCATATTTAATTAATCTGCCTCACAGATCCTTTGTTTATCACTCTTCAACCTTTTCATGTCATTTTTGACTTGCCATCATTGCGCCCCCAAGGCGTTTGTCACGGAGACTCCAAGGTCTTCACCCTCAGTTTTTGTTAGGATGTCTCACTCCACCCCGTAGGGTCCGAGTTAGTCCTCCCTCGAGTCCCCATTCTGACTCTGGTTCTTCTGGTTCATCGAATTCTTGCTTTGATTTCGCTTCTTCTCAACCTCATACAACCACCATGTCACGCGCCAATGCAGTTGTAGGAGGCAAACTAAGCAGTTTCTCTAGCCCTAATCCTGGAGACATTTCTAGTGGAACCACTACAGGAACCGTACCGACTACTCCTTTTCTACCTTTTATGGCAGGTTTAAGCCTTCCTGATTTTAGCCAGTTAATCAATGACCCCATAATCCACAATGCAGGTTGATCAACTATGCCAACTAAGCTTCCTCCTTACATTTCTAAGTTTTAAGGAAACAATAAAGAGGACCCGACTAATCATTTATGGTCCTTTCATATGTGGTGTTCATCTAATTCCATCACTGATGATTCCATTCGCCTTCGGTTGTTCCAACACACGCTCACTGGAGAAGCTACGAAGTGGTATGTTGGTCAACCCTTCGCATCTCATACTTATTTTGCAACTCTTTCTGAAGTGTTTCTATCATATTTCCAGTTACCCCTCCATTATGATACCGGTATCGAGTTGTTGACCGCATTCCATCAATCTTTTGCCACCCGCCTTTCTGACCATTTCCAAGGATGGCCTAGGATAAGGAGCTTGTATAGAGCTCTTACATTCGACGATCATGTCTATATGGATTGGTTTTTTAGAATGCTCTTAGCTCCCATAGGTAAATATGTTGCATCTCATTTTCCTCAGTCTGAGGAAGAAACTCTCCAGGTTGTGTTAAAATATGATTTGATCTACGTCCCTTCTAGTTATGTTTATACCATTTTACCAGATCTTCCTAAACCCAATGGTTCCAATGCACCGGAAGCATCTCATGTCGTCGATGGTATTGTTGGATCCCTTTCACATCCATATGATCCTCCTCACATGATTTATGGTTACCCTCAGGGGGGGACCAGTTCCTCCAACACTTATCCCCCTCCTGGCAGCTTGTATCCTGGTCACAACATGCCTTATGCAATTGCCTAATTGCATTAATCGATGAAAGGGCCAATTATTGCTCAACCTATTTACCCAAATGTTTCCCCATATCCTTTCTATGCTTATTCACAACCCAATGCTCTAGCCCCATTGACATGAGCACCCTCGCCTCGCATGCCTTCTCAACCTTTGCCACAACAACCACTGCCTCCTCAAGGTCAGGTGTATGCTCAGTAGAGCGTGAATAATCCCCCAAATTCCAAGAAAAATAAGAAGGGGAAAGGCAACTTGAACCAAGAAGCGTAAGGTAGCTAGGGTCGCCAAGGTAATCAACCGAAAACACCCCAAGGGAACCAACCTAACACCACAAACCAGTAATAGGGTGATCAACCCAAGCATAACAAGACCCTTTGTATGAACAAACATTTTTCATGTTATGGTGCATATGGAAATTATACTCATGATTTTACCCTTTTTCCCCAGATGCACCAATTGTGGGAATCCAAAGCAGCATCCAAAGGACAACAACCCACCACATCTCTTCTGCCAAACACTGTGCCAGCTCAACTAGCTGTGTTCACTAATCCTTTCCGTCAGCAAGGATATGTTGTTGCCAAACCACCTCAAGGTCAGGCCACTCCCCAACCTCAACAGTTTGGTACCCCTGATTACCAGATTCTCATGGTGAATTATGACGAGGTCAATACCACTAATGTCAAAATTCAAACCTGGTCACGACAGTATGACAAGAAACCTGCTATGTCTACAATCGAGTCCCAAACCAAAGTATCCACAGAGTCCATTCCAACCCCAAATTTTCCCTTACAGATCCCTCAGCCTAAGGCATAGGTCATTCCCAAGATCCCCAAAGGACCATTATGCCAAAATGTTTCTTGTTGCAAAGCCACCGACACTTACATCATAGAAAATGACTTGGTGCAGTCTCTTGCTGCCATGTCAACGCTGGAAGTTCTCTAGACGTTCCCATCCTAAAGAAAATATCTACTATCTGGTCTGGGCACTGTAGATCCTTTTTATGACCACTTTATCATATTTGATGTTGACAATTCAGAACATCCCCCTTTACCCTCATTTGTTGCCTTCCAAATACCAACTAAGACCCGTAATGCTCATGTCCAATGATGTATCATAGACAAGGGAGGATCCACCTATCTGATGTCTGCCTCAGTTTGGAAGCAATTCGGGTCCCCTGATTTTTCCCCATCCACCATCACTTTGCGTGCTTAGGACTTTCACCCTTCCCAGCCCCTTGGCATGTTTCACAATTGTCCTGTTACTCTTTCAGGAAAGACTGTTTTTATTGACATAGAAGTCATTGATTCCCCCTTATATTATAATATGCTCTTAGGTTATAGCTACACATATGCGATGTTAGTTGTCGCATATTTGGTTCACCATAGGATGTTCTTCCCCCACAGTGGAAATATCATCACCATCGATTAGTTGACACATTACGAGCCCAAGTCCCATACCTCTCCTGACTATATTATATCTTTGGTGGCCGATAAGAAATCATCACCCCTCTCACCAGTGTCTCATCTAGAGTCTATAAAGATTCCTCGTTACTTGGTTCATTCCATGGTCCCCCCCTCTTATCACTGAGTGCAACTCAAGGAGTGTTTTCATATTGCGAGTGTCTTGGGCTAGCCAAAAGTGGCCTAGTACAACTAGCCAACAGTCGATGCCAACGATGTATCATAGACGAGGTAGGATCCACCTGTGTGATGTCCGCCTCAGTTTGGAAGCAACTTGGGTCCCCCGATTCGTCCCCATCCACCATCACTTTGCGTGCTTGGGACTTTCACCCTTCCCAAACCCTTGGCATGTTTCACAATTGTCCTGTTACTCTTTCAGGAAAGACAGATTTTATTGACATAGAAGTCATTGATTCCCCCTTATATTATAATATGCTCTTAGGTCATAGCTACACATATGCGATGTTAGTTGTCGCATCTGTGGTTCACCATAAGATGTTCTTCCCCCACAGTGGAAATATTGTCACCATCGATTAGTTGACACATTACGAGCCCAAGTCCCATACCTCTCCTGACTCTATTATATCTTTGGTGGTCGATAAGAAATAAGTCACCCCTCTCACCAGTGTCTCACCTGGAGTCTATAAAGATTCCTTTTTACTTAGTTCATTCCATGGTCACCCCCTCTTATCACTAAGCACAACTCATGGAGTGTTTTCATATTGCGAGTGTCTTGGGCTAGCCAAAAGTGGCCCGGTATGACTAGCCAAAAGCTAGCACCTTCGCAACCTATTTTTGTTCACTCGACAAAGCCACCTCCTCAAGGACCTTCTCCTTCTACTAGTGTCTTTGCTAATATTTTTAAACCAGGAACATTTCCCCAAATCCTCAACCATTTTGGAATCATTCCACTAGGCCATTACCCTTCATTTGACTCCCCCATATGGTGTCTTTTCTGTGCTTGTTATTGCTACGTTGAGTTTACCCAATTTGACCCCCGGGATCCCAGTCTATTACATTTATCCCCCAATAAACACTCTACCTAGTCAACTAAAACCATATACTTCTTTGACCCTGGTTCAATTGGTCGCCATGATCCCTCCCTTTAATTCAGTGACACAACCACCTCAACATGAATCTACTCCTGTTGCGAAAGCATCTAGTGAGGGGGGCAAATCCAAAAGGAAGGAACCTAAGGAAAAGACTCCCTAAACAACTCCAGCTACACCCAAGCTTCCAAAGTCGACACCTCCATGCGCTTTGTGTGATGTTTTTGGGCATGCCACCAATAACTGTCCTGAACTTCCTCATCTCAAACCTCTGATCAATGAAACATTTCCTGAATCTTAAATCCCGAAGGTTCATGTTACCTTACCTTATTCATCCAAGAAACTCAAATCGTTGCACACGAATCACCCTTTTGCTTTTTGTGATCATTACAACCACCATTTCCATCATTTTCCATGTCTCTATGACTTTCATGATACCCTTCACGTGGTTTGTGAAATCGAGGCCACTTGTAGTGGATCATCTACTCCTCTACTTGTGAATTCAGATTCACCATAACCAGAGAAAAATTATGCACCCATTGTGATATCTCCCCCTGATGTTGAGATGATGGACTCTTTGGTTGCTATTCTATATCTATCTTCATCCATGAGATCCACGTCGGAGGAAGACCCCTCTAGGGCTTCCTATTCTGTTTCTATCGAACCTCCTTCGTCAAACACCTTGGTATCAAAATAAATATATGTTTCATCATCTATCTCTTTTTCTACCCATAGTAGTGATGCATATGTGAACCATATTTCTCATGAATATATGTCAGGTAGCTCTGCCACATCAAGTGTTCTCTCTTCCTCTGGTCCTCCCAACTTCCATTCCGATGAAGACGTTATGGAAGCCATGACTACCCTTGATTTTCCTTGGGATGATATGCACCATCATGTGTATTTCCTTCCGTAGCAAGCGCATGACAAATATGTTGTGGAGTCTAAATACTTCATTCACGGTGAAGTCGATTGGTTTAGAAATCCCATCCCTGTGCCAGATGCTTTCGAAGAAGGAAACATGGCCAATATCTCTCCTATAATTAAATTAAAAATTTCCGATAAACATTACCTTGGGGGCACACTGCACCCTGGAAGAAATTGAGGCTTACGCCAAGTTATTCAAAAAATCTCGTGATGTTTGCACCTGGTCTTATTCTGAGATGCCCGGACTTGATCACGCCATTGTTGAACACCATATCGACACATGGCTCAATGCCATTCCTGTCTGTCAAATTTTGAGACACATCAATCCTTCTAGATGAGAGGTTATCCAAGCCAAAATCTACAAGCTTAAGAAAGCTGGTTTTATCTATCCCATTGAATATACCACATGGGTTTCTAACCTAGTTCCTATTCTCAAGAGACAAGACACCGTTTGTGTCTCCACTAACTTTCATGACCTGAAAAAATATTGTCCCAAAGACAACTTCCCTACACCATTTATTGACCAAATCACTAATGAGTGTGTGGGGCATGAGGTTCTATCCTTTATGGATGGATTCTCCAGATACAACCAGATTACTATTCGTAGTGCTGATCAATTGAAAACTGTGTTCATTAGTCTGTGGGGAACTTTTGCTTATAGGGTCATGCATTTTGGTTTAAAGAATGTTAGAGCCACATTCTAGCAGGACATGTCTTACTATTTCCATGACTTGGCTCATTTTATCCTTTCTTACCTTGATGACCTCACTACTCATTCTTGGCTTCAGGCGCAACACATTCATGATTTGCGTACCATTTTTCTCTGATGTCACAAGTATAATATCTACCTCAACCCGTTGAAGTGTGTATTTTTTGTTCCTGCCGGATGTCTCTTAGGCTTCATTTTGTCCAAATATGGTATAAAGATTAATCCCATTAAAGTTCAATCAATTCTTGAACTCCCCATTCCTCGTACCTTGCACCAGTTACAGAGCCTTCAAGGTAAATCCAACTTCATTCGTTGGTTCATACTTGATTATGCCACCACTCCACGTGGGTTTATTAGACTCCTTCAATCTAACATTCCATCTATTTGGGATGATTATACTCAACAATAATTTTATGCCCTCAAACATGCTCTCACTTCCGATCCCTTGATTATCCCACCTAACTTTGATAGGGACTTCATCCTGTATATCTCTACTTCCACCCATTCGGTCGTTGGAGTTCTCATCCAGGAACATGCTGCCACAAATGAACATGTTATATATTATGTCAATAAGAACCTTGTGGGATCCCTTGTCTCGTATTCACATTAAGATAAATTGGCATTGGTGATTGTGTTCTCGGTCCAAAAACTTCGTCATTATATCCTTACATGTTCCACCAAGGTCGTGACCAATTCCAACCCGATGGATTTCCTCTTAAGTCGATAGACCATTAATGGGAAATAAGCCCATTGGATCATTATCCTCCAGGAATTAAATCTTGAATTTGTCACACCCAAGAGCAAGAAATTTTTAGCCCTTGTTGAACTCATTTCTGAATTGCCTACTGGTGCGCGTGATTTTCCCGTTAATGATGATTTACCTGATAAAAATTTGTTTTCCATTACTTCGAATGATCCTTGGTATGGTGACATCCTTACCTATCTGCGAACCCATAAATCCCCCCCCCCATCTCAATCGTGATGATCGATGACGTAGACGACACCAAGCCCCCGCTACCTTCTCATTGGTGACGATCTTTATTATGACAGTGTTGATATTGCCCTTCGTCATTATCTCACACACGTTGAAGTTGAGCAAGTCCTTAATGTCTTCCATAGCGTCACTTGTGGTGGACACCTCTCCGTTATGGCCACTACCAAGAAAATCATGTATGCCGGGTATTTTTGGCCTTCTCTCTTCGATGATTTCATTGAGGCAGTAAAAACTTGTTCGAATTTCCAGATATTTTTCCCAAAGGCACGAGCTCACCTGCTCCCCTCCATCCTGTCATATCAACTGGTCCATTCTACAAATGGGCCATTGACTTTATGGATTTTTGACCTCCATATGCTAATAAAAATAAGTATATTATCGTGGTCGTTGACTATTTCACCAAATGGGTTGAGGCCATGCAAACATTCAACAACATTGCGACTACTACAACTTTCTTTTTATTTAACCATCTTATCACTCGATTTGGGGTTTTGAAACATTTGATCTCTGACCATGGCCGACATTTAGAAGATGAGATATGGTGTGAGCTATCCTCTCTGTTGGGCTTTGAGCACCAAAACTCATCATCTTATTATCCCCAAGGTAATGGAAAATTTGAAGCGGTCAATAAAATCCTTAAAACTATGCTTCAACAGATGATGAATAAGCACAAAACCAACTAGAACCTTATGTTCTCCCCTGCTTTGTGGGCCTATGGAATTTTTTTTAAAACTTCCATTTGGTTTACTCCTTTCCATCTTGTTTATGGAGAGGAAGCAATCTTACTGATCAAGTGTGAAATCCCATCCATGCACATAGTCGTAGAACTTCTCCCCGACACCCAACCTTTAGAACAAAGACTTATCATGCTTGAGTGTGATTTTGAAGACCATCATGTTTCATTGAAAACCATTCAAGTGGCCAAGAAGTGCACCAAATATTAGTATGACTGAAAATTCCACCCGCATACCTTTCACGAAGGTGATCTTGTTCTAGTGTGTGAACATGCTCATGATGTCCTTGGTCATAGAAAGTTTGACTCATTATGGCTAGGACCTTACATCACTAGTAAGGACTTGGGAAAGGGGGCATACCTTCTAGAGGATTTTGAAGGCCAAATCCTTCCTAACCCTCACAATGCACTCTACCTCAAGAAATTTTACCCATAGCTTATCCCATTGACATGCATGTATTTATTTTTGTCATGCATTTAGGTAGCTTTCATTTTCCACCATCATATCATTTGTTGTATTTTGACACCTTTAAGATGGATCCATCTTCCACACAGTATATTGGCCATGCTGATGGTGAAATTCAATTCTCTCGGAATCTAGCCTTGGTAGCTTGGACCATTTTTACCCCCTTGCATTCGTTAGTTCACTCCAATGGCGTATGCATTGGATCTGCCACCAATAACCATGACAAATATGATGTAGCAGATAGATTTGTTAGTCGATGCCCATGACCATAACATCCTTCATATTCATGTTCATTTAGATTCCTTTCTACTTGTCATGTAATTGAATGGAGTTTATCGTGTGCATAACCATATCCTATTTAGAAAATATTTATAAGTGAAATTTTTAGCACGTGAATTTGAATCCATTACATTCGGTCATGTTCCCAGAGCCCAAAATCACTTTGTAGATACCATTGAAAATAAAATTCTATATTGGCATTTATCACGTGCATCTAACACAAGACAACCATAAAAAACAAATGTTGAACCACAATTGTCATATAAAAGATGCATATCCATATTATGTATCGTCACATAAAAACATAATTGTTTTGGGTCCACTAATCTAAATACATCCAATATGCCCACAACATGTTACAAAAAACAAAAAGGGGGCACAACATGTCCCTATCCCAGTCACTATATAGAGTCTCTTAGGCCAATAAATTTTCTCCACCAACTCGTAGATCATGAACAGCCTGACCGGCCATCACCATGCGTTGCATGATCCCTTGCAACTCTGAGGGAAGATCCATACACTCATCAGTATACTGATCTTCTAGCTCGTGCCACATGCACTCTGATACCCCGGTCAGAATCACATCGCATCTATGATGGAGATCCTCCAGCAGAGCCTCATATTTAGGTCTCTGTTGTGAAGTCAATCCACTTGGTTCCATAGCCCCACATGCTGCGACATGTCCTGCATATCCTGTCGACTTGACCGATGTTATATTTGCATACCAAAAGTTAAGAATTAGTACCACATACATATTCTAAAAGCTTTAAATGAACCAAAAAATAGTAGCATTCACTAACCATCTGATCCCCATACTCGTTCAGGCAAAAGTGGCAAGTCAGGATCCCTCTTATAGTTCATACCACTATATGGATAATCGTTTATGTATAATGGCATATGATGCCAATGCGCGAAAAAATCTGGTTGGAACACACGCCCGACTCCTCTTCCCCCTCCTATATTTAGTAGATACCCCTAGCAATGCATCCTGGGCTCCTCTCAACCCCCATCACGGATCTACACATCAGGTCGGATAGTCTAGAGCTTCTTAAAGAAGAAAGAGCACAACACTGTCCCAAATGGACAATCATGGTTCACCTTCCGTCTACATAGCGAGAACTGTCATTTCACCGAAGACAACATCATATGGGCCCACCCATAGTAGGTCCTGCTCAAAAAAATCTCCACTAATATAATTTTCCCTCAAGTGATGTGATGGAATGCATGGTTTCCCAGGATTTTTACCACCGCTGCGGCGATAACCCGTGTCTCTAGCCTCTCTAGATCACTAATTGGGATGGTCATTTCCTTAGCATGAGTGCCCAAAATATAATGGTGCTCCACTAAATTTGTTATTGTCCTCCCATGAGGTAACAATGGATGTATGTTCCCCACCACCCCTAGTGCGAGGAGTCTAGTCAAAAATACATATCCTGGATCGTGAGTTCGATCCTGCGCCCTGGCACCATGAAGGCCTCCCATTCTAGATCCTAGTAGCTCACTATCCTAGATAGAAAGGGCTCATTTTCCCTCATAAGTGGGTTCTCTACCAACTTGAGAACCCCATACCGAGCAAGCGCTCCTCTCACTAACTGATTCCCATGAATCATAGATCAAAGAGTGTTCAAGTCTATTTCATGCCAGTTGATCTTTAACTCTGCCATATCTACAAAACATCATCACGTAATCTCAGTTCAGAGCTAAGAAAAATCCACCATACACTTTCTACCCTCTGTCCTTAGTAGAACAACAGACAAATCCCAGTTTAAGCCCCAACTCGCACTATTCTTCCTAGAAAATTCAAGCTCAAAATTTTCCCACTGTTTCTTGCAAGCTATAGTGAAGTTCAGGAGAAAAAATGCGTGACCCGACCGTGAACATGGGAAAGAGTCTCTTACTGAGCTCTAGGGACCTAATCTGAAAAAAAAATCCACTGAAAATGAAGAGTAAGGTTAGGCCACCTACCTCCCAATAACGTATCCTGATTCCAGCAGTCGGTTTTTCCGCTATGATCGCTGCAAGATTTAGGGCCTTGTCCTCCTCTCCAAATTCACCACTGCTCACTTAGAAAATGAGTTAAATTAGAGGGAAAATGCCCTTTTATAGGAAAACCCCAAAATTTTCCATCATCAAATTGTAGCTTAATTTGATGAACCATCAACACCTTTGGAAGCTCTCATCGAGTAATATAGTGGGTATTCATTTGTTTTTGGTGATTTGACACTTCACCTGGAAGCCATTTTTTCCATTAAGTGTCACTCTTATGCCATTAAAACCTAATTTATTGATATGAACCACTTGTACTTTGGCACCACTTTGCCTTTGTAGTTTTCGTCTCATGTGTCGATTTTCGTCACGGGAAACCATTATTTGTTCATGTTTGTATGGCCCCCCTAGGACTACTCTGTATGGTAGCATCATTGAGTCACCCTTTTTTAGAGCATTCGAGTTGAGTCATCATCAAATTCATGGAGTCTATCATGAGTCCTTTTATATCATGTTACAAATATTCCATTCATCACATGTCGCCCTTTTTGGCCTCCAATCATACTATCCCTCATCCCCTCTAGAGTCAAGTGAGTCACTTCCAAGCCAACCATTATTTTTCTGCTCTAACAAGGGAAGTAATATGTTTGATACTCAATATCCCATTCTTCCATCATCATCCCTAGCGTCAGTCCATCAACCGCTTTACTATGATCCCTCATGCCTTAGTTGACGATTCATCTTTGCCTCACCTATAACAAGCCTTCTTCTATCGAGATCAACACATTTATTCCCGAAGATAGGTCTAGAGGGCAGTGTACCTTGGTTCCATATTCCATTCTTGTTCGATGCCTCGAATCAAGTAAAGAGAATCAAAATTTACCTTTGACTTGGTTGTTTCTGATATGCTCGACCTCAGCTCATTATCGCATGATTGAGATTCATATACTTGATGTTCCAGTGATCCACCAGATTGTACCAGTGATGTTCTGGTGTGTGTGAGATGTTTCACACCTCATGAGGGGGTGGCCCTTCAAGTAGCCCCCCACATGCCCGGATGACCTTAGATTATGCTACAACCTCAGATCCAGTTCCGTAGATTCGATGGGTTCGGTTTCAGCCACTTCCAGCGCCCACAACATGCATGTCTCATTAATATGATACATTTAGATCTTCAGAGCCATTTCCTTTTTAGTAGGGCTTCTTTGGTTGTTATACCCAACCCCCTCCCATGTTATATGGAGGGGAAATATGTCTCATGTACTCAGATGTTATTGTATTGATTCTTGGCCCATGTTTTTCCAGGTGCATTATGTATGTGGGATTCATTATATTATTTTCTGGCCCATTGATGCCAACATGTCATGTATCATGCATTATAAATTTTGAATCCTAGTCCCACATTGTTGGGCTCACCATTATTCTTTGTACTTTTTCATCTCGACGGGCATAGGTATGCCTCCCCCGCCTCATTGAGAATAGGTATTCCAACATAAAAGGAGACTTATATCACTTCTTAGGTCTCCCCCCCTCAGTTACTTTCCTCTCTTGCTTAGCTTCATTCATGTATCTCTTTCTCTTACTCCCCTTCGATGTCTAATGATTTTGTTCTTACAACGTACTTCGGTTATACGATTTGCTCCTAATGCTCATACATTGGGGGGCAATCTATTCACACCAAAAAATGGTCATCTAACCATTTCTAATTAGATGGATCGAAGTACACCATGTAAGACCAATTTTATCATAGTAAAACACTATAAGAAATAATGTAATAAGCCATATTTTATTAAGTTATTTCTGGTTAAAACAAGAAACCCCATGAGGAATAATTAAATAAATAATTATTTATTTGATTTTCCTCTAGGAATAATTAATTAAACCATTTTTTAAATAATATTCCTGGTCATATTTAACTCAATTATGAGAAATAATTAATAAATCATTATTTCTCTTATTTTTCTGTAGGAATAATTAATTAAATCATTATTTAGTTATTATTCCTTGTTAAATTTGACTATATCACCTAGGAATAATTTAAAAAAATTATTTTTTTATTATTTCTAAATAAAGGTATTTAACCAATTTAAATAATTTTTCCATCCAACAAAATAAAACTAAATATTCCGAGCAGTTAGATCTAGATTTTGGTTAATAATATTTTATTATTCTCCATTATCGAGGATAACTCAATATTTTGCTATAAATAAGAGGGTTTTTCCATTCATTCTTCCCTTTGATCATTCTGATTGTCACTGTGATTTTCTTTTTCCATTTGAGCTCCCACTTGAATTCATCAAATATTTGGGTTTTCTACATCATTGAGAGAAAGAGACTCGTGAAGCTGAAGCATTGAGGAAAACCAAGAACCCATCCCATTGAGGGGGACTGGTAGCATCTACTTGTTTCCTTCACCAGGTGTTATAGTATAGGAAACCATTCTTTAAACTTATCTTGTCCATTGGTTATCTGGAATTATTTTTGCATCAATTACTATTTCATTTTGTTGTTTAACTGCTTTTTTTGCATAGATATGGGTTTTTGCAGATTTATTTACATTTTCTATTGTAGATATAAAGAGTTATGCAACCATTTATGTTATTAGGGTTATTCGTCACTCATAGCTAAAGTAGAATTTTTTCGTACATATTCAATAATATTTTACACTAACAATGGGCATGCCAATTTGTTTGTGGTGTCATATTATTGTTGTTATTCCATGTTTTCTTTATCTTTCCTTTTTTCTATTACATTTTTATGTTTTGAGGTTCTTGGGAATTGATTCGGAATTTTTTTTTTTTTAATGGAGCTCAGGGAGAGGTGAATGAAACCCAACAAGTAATATAAGACCTGGATGAACCTCGATGCATGAATAAAGTGAATTTTAAGGTTAGAATATGACAATTGGTTAGGTTGGTTGGGTCCATTGGGACAAGTGGACAGTGGCAAGACAATTATGAGAAAGGTAATCAAGGAAAGGTAAGGTGAATGGATTTAAGGCATCAAATGCCTTGGTTATGTTGGAACAATTGTTCTCAATGTTGCGCATGTGTTGCATGAATAAAGGAAGTTCTCTTAACCTTGATATTATGAGCACTAGTAATTATGTTCATGATTATGTTGATGTTTATATGTTTGTATGTGTTTTTTTGATAGGGTTTTCATGGATTATCCTTATGGAAGAATGATTTCTCTATGTAGGTGAATGACATGAAGAGGTTCCTGGTTTATGAGGAATCAAGTGGGAAGAGTAGCCATGAACGATCAATGAGGTTAGTATCATGTGGATATGATTTGATATTATGTGCATATAACTATTCCTATGTTTATGTTATGGACACGAAATGATGAATAATACATAAACAGAATGAAAGTAGCGTGATCTGCGACATGTTTGGATAATCATGGATACTGGAAAGAGCCATAGACCCGGGACTTGGTTTGTGGATACACGAAGTAAGGCGTGGGAGAGACATTAGACATGAGGTTTCCTCGTAGAGATGGTGTGGTCTATGGATTTGCAGTACTAATGTTGTGTACATGTGGTACATGTTGTTTTAGAAATTATTGTGTAGATATGAAACTGGTCATGAAATTTACTAAAACGCAAAACTCAAATATACTCTACTATTCTACAGAATTCAATTCACGATTGAGAACGAAAATCATAAACATGAAATAATATTTTTCACACATGAATAGATATTTATCTATGGGAAATAAACTTCTCAAAACCCCTCCCTATTTGTATTTCATTAATCAAATAATAGAGATGAAATACATATGGTTCTCAAGTCTGATCACAACCTACAAGTGTATAGTCTATCTCTTTGTCTGGTTGATTGACTCTAGCCAACACTTAGCCAATTTTAAATCCCTCCAAGCTCTGATTTCCTTGAATTGGTACTTCAGGAAATTAATCTCTATTATTTACGAAATTTCTTCAAGCGAATTGCACAATTCATCTAGGATCATCCTTTGATTGCATGCACCACATACACACTTTAAAATAGTCTACAACTGAGAGTACACTGCCTTGGAATCTGCATATCAACTGGGTAACTCAAATTATTTACATGCATAAATTATTTTGGGTTGATTGATTAGTTAACTAGTTGATCATTGAGTGTGGTTAAAGTTACACTTCCACAACTTGACCTTCCACTAGTTCCTCCAACACTTAGAACTAGCTTAATTGACCAATACTCAATTTAACTTAAATAGATTGCTACAAATTAGAAATCAACCATACTGAACTTAACTCAATATTCCCCAACTCTAATTAATTGAGTTAAATGAGTGACAAGTGTCGTGTCACCTTAGTTAAATACCTCCAAGATTTATGTTGAAATAGAAATTCAAATTTTCTCTAGTTTGACCAAGGCAAAGTCAAACTATGATTTTCTCATTGCATTTTCAACACTCCCTCTCAGTAAGAAAGGGATTATCAATGACCCCTATCCTACACTATGGAACTCAAAATTCCCTCTTGAGAAGGATTTGTCAAAATTTCAGCATCTTGTTCCTCTGTCAGAATGTACTGCAAAAACACAATCCACCTCTGCACATAATCCCTTAAATGGTGATACCAGATATCTATATCCTTGGAAAGATCGTGAAAAATAGATTTTTTAGAGAGCTTGATGAAACTCTAATTATCATAGTAGATCACAGTTTGATCCATCATCTGACCAAACAGTCCCACAATAATCTTTCTCATCTAGATCGCCTCACACATTGCTTTAGTGACAACCATGTACTCTACTTTTGCTGAGCTAAGTGCCACATATATTTTCTTCCTGATTTACCAAGAAACAAAAGTGGACCTAACACTGAAAATTCCTCCTAGTGTACTCTTCTGGTCTGATGGAATCCTCACCAAATCTGCATCTGTGAAACCACACAACTTCACTCCCTTTGTCTATTTGTACCATAGTGCAAACTAGGTATTGCCTATGAGGTACCGTAGAACATGCTTAGCTACCCTCCAAAATATTTTGGTTGGAATAACCATAGCTTGGCTCAGTTGGTTGAATTTATAGCACATATATGGTTGTGTGTTCAAAAGGTACATTAGTGAACCCTCCAACTGCTGGTAAACAGTAGCATCCACCTCCTCACATGAAGTGGCATCCTATCTCCTCCAGTTGGTTTCTATAGGTGTCTCCATGGGTTTGCAAATGTCAATGAAAAACCTATAAAATATCTCTCTGGAATACTTTCCTTGAGATACAAACATTTCCCCATCACCTTGTCATGTTTCCAATCTAAGGAAGTAGTGCATGAGACCCATATCCTTCATTTCAAACTCTTTAGCAAGGTACTCCTTGCAAGATCTGATCAGTTGCACATCACTAAATAAAATAAAGTCATCAACATATAAGACAATAATCAACAATTTAACTTCTACCAAGATATGATAGAGGTTTTCATCTGCCTCACTTTCAGTTAAGCCCAAACAGACAACATAATTATCGATCCTATTGTACCAAGCACAGGATGCTTTCTTAAGACTGTACAACGCTCCCTTAAGGCTACACACGTGAGATTCTTGATAAAAAGTCTTGAAGCCATCTAGTTACTTGATATGCACCTAATCCTCATTAACTCCATTAAGGAATGTTGTTTTTACATCCATATGGTGGATATTTCACCCCATATATGAAACTAGAGCAAGGATTGATCTAATGGATGAGTACCTTGCTACATGAGAAAAGTTCTCCTCATACTCAATCACCTCAACTTGAGGGTATCCCTTGGCCATAAATTTTTCCTTGTAATTTTCTATGCTTCCGTCTGTTGCATGCTTCACCTTGAAGATCCATCTCGAACCCACAACTAATTTTTATTCTTTTCTTCGGACCACTTCCCAGACATTTTGTTTACAATGGATTCATACTCCTCCACCAGTGCATCAACCCATCTATGTTTCTCTACAGATTACTTGAAAGAGGATGGCTCAGTCTATACAAGCTCATTCATTAGATCAATGTAACCAATGTGTCGATATGGTGAACTTATCTACCTGCGTTGATTTGAAGGAGCACCCACATTCTCCCTCGCATCCTACACAAGTCTCTCAACATCCCTAGTCCTTTTCCCGCCTTCTCTGGATGGTTCTTCTTGAGTGATTGTCTCCACTCACTTCTATTTGTGGCTGCTCCATAACTTCTTGATGTTCATCCTTTGGAGCTAAAAGTTCCTCTTCTGGTGGGATCTAAAGCTCCCTCTCAAGAGAGCAACACATGGCTTTGTCTTCAAAAAAATTTACATCACTTCGCACAAATATCATTCTGAGGGATGGAAAGTAATATGGTATTTATGGATATTTTCTATGTAACCAACAAATAATACTAATTATTTTTTCATCTCTATCTTATTCCTAAATTCTTTGGAGCCATTACGGTAAATAAAGGCTGCAAAAATCCATAAGTGTGACACATCCAACTTTCTCCTTGAGAACGCCTAGTCTAGTGTAATCATGCCCAAAATCTGATGAGGACCCTGGTTCCTGAAAATAGAATGTTGTGTTGCATACCTTAGCCCACAAATGTAGAGGTAGGCCTTTATCATGCAACATCACCCTTGTTTCTCCCACAATGATAAGGTTCTTCCTCTCAACCACCCCATTTTGTTGTGGGTTGTGAGGTGTTGTCAGCTCTCATTGAGTGCCTTCTTTTGCACATAAATTTTTAAATTCATTTGACACGTACTCACGTCCATTATCGCTCATGATAACCCTCACCTTCTTGCCTGATTCTTTCTCAACCAGTGCCTTTAATTCTATGAACATGGAAAATTTATCATCCTTCTTCCACATGAAGAAGATCCAGCACTTCCGTGAGAACTCATCAATAAAAATGAAAAAAATATTTGTTCTTGGAAGTGGATTCTATCAAGAAAGTCCAAAAACATCAGAGTGGATCCTTTCAAGTATTACATTTGCTTTGTTTTCTCGATCATGGAAAGTGGATTTTGTGTACTTCCCTAAGGTACATCCTTTGCATGTATCGTGCTACTCTAGTGATCCTTTGGGGAGGGATGTGGTTATATGCTGCATGATATTCAAAGCACATGATGCAAATGGCCAAGTATTGTATGCCAAAGCTCACTGACATTGTGACTCTGCACCTTCTCTGCCTTTGTGCTCAATGCAAAAAAATCCTCCACATTTAGGTTGTACAGGTTTTTCACATGAACCCCGATCTGCTTCACCTGTCCCATGCTATGTGTCTTATGAATTTTTCATTTTTTTAAGATCACATCATAACTGCGGTCTTCCAAAACTTCAATGGAGACAAGATTTTTTTTTATACCCAGAACAAACATCACATCCTTGAGTCTTAGAGGGAAGCACAAATCCCTTTGAAAGGTGACTGTACCAATCCCGATCGCGATGTACCTTCCATCATCTACCATATTGATATGCATCTGGAGATATTTCTCCTCCAAATCACTGAAAAAATATCTATACTCCATCATGTGGATCAAGGCATCACTGTCCAAGTACCACACACTCCCCATTATTTTTCTTTCCATGTATGCAATGAGAGTAAATTCAACCTTGAACTATGAATCCAAATGTTTTCTTGCTACTTCTTCTAAGGTCTTATTTATTTTCTTCTTGTGTCGACACTTCATGGAATAGTGCATGAATTCATGACAGTGATAATGATTGATTCAAGACAAGTCTTTGTTCTTGCCCCCTTGTCTAGATTATCGTTTGGATTTGGAATTATTCCCTTTCATATTATTTTATTTTCTATCCAAGACACAATTTTCTTCATCCTCACCCTTGGAGGAAGTCCCATCTTTGGTTTTCTGCCTTATTTCCTCCTGCACCAAGTCGGACCATAAGCATTCCAAATTTCATAGTTTCTCCCTTTCATTCACCAAATCTTGGTAGTTATGTCTACTATTAGGAATGCCTAAAAGGGTTAGGATTACCAAATCATCTTCTACAACAGTAACACCAACTTGACCAAATTCATCATGACATTGTGTGAACCTAATCAGGAACTGCAGAATAGTATCATTCTTTTGAATCTTGATATTTCGAATTTTATCCTTAAGTGCCAGCTTATTGTGGTCACTACTATTCTAGAAAAAATATGTCAGTGCTTGCCACATTGTATACGCAGTCTCTTTCCCATGGATATTTGAGACAGTGTTGTCTCGTACTCCCTCCTATTAGCACTCCTTACTTCCTTAAGGCTAAGAAAGGAAACTACTGAGGTAACCATAGTCCAAACTTTTGACTTGGAAACTTGAACTGGATTTATGAAAGAACGCAATAGAATACACATATAACCATAAATAAAAATATGCAGTGTGTTGTAATTCCTAGAGACAGTCTAGAGTTGTCATAGACCAGTGCCTAGGACATCTTATGTAGCAGAGAGTCAAGACCATGTAATAAGGATAATCTCAGCAGAATCAGGCTCTCATACTATTTCTTTGTAGGTGGAAAAATTAGATTTAAATGGTACCAAACACTTCAGAAGCTCGACGCTGAATGAACAATAATGAATGAATAAGATGTTAAACTCCAATATAAATGCATAAGACAATTCCAAGACAGTTCGCTATAATAAGGGCTGAATTCCCAAATACTTCACAGAGCAGGATGATATAAGGGTATCTACTGAGAATGTAGAAGGAAGAAGATATTAATTGCTATAAAGACAGTATTCAGAAACACACGTTAACATGTGGTGGGCTTAAACATTAAGAATCCATACATGATAACCACGTTTGTAAATAATACTTCATAACATTCAATATAGCAGAAAGGTGAATGGAGTGAAAATGGAACAACATATTACACCTGAGCCATATTTAAAGTACCAAGAAGCTAATGAAATAAGTATCCACAGGGATAAATTCATAACAGAAGCAGCCAGCAACTCGCATTCCAGAATGCATACCAGATATATGGATATAAGCGAAATGAATAACTACACTATAACACACAAGGGAGAATAACACACTGTGAAGGATCGAGACCAGAATCCCTATCTGAAACAAAAATCCTTTTCATTGAGGCCCTACGGGCTCTTTGCATTCATATCAGAACTTTCACAAAATTTACAAACAAGAAGCTCTTACACAGTCAATTCTTCAAAAAGTTTGGAACCTTGTTTTCTCCTTTTTTCTACCTTATATAGGCTTCTTTTCCTCTTAGCGAGAAGATATTTTCTGGGAAAATATCTTCTTCACATAGCAAAATTTGTTACATGTCATTTTCAAAACCACAAAACTCATGATGGGGAATCAGGCCTCCCATCATGTATAATCAGGCCCTCGGCCGTTTTCTTCTTTAAAACAGAAATTTAAATAACAGTTCAGTGAAAATGTAAAGTGCAAGAGTGGAAAGAACTATCCACTCAAAAACTTAAAAAGAAACTATCTGAGTAACAGTAAAACAGGCCGTTAAGGCCAAATCATGAGTTTACAAATAATCACAGGCGAGGCGGAGTGGAGGCAGTTGCTGATTCTGGTGGGGGGCACGTTTGCAGATGAACTGGCGTGCTGGCATGGAAATGTCTTCCGGACTCCTTACCCCTAAAAGGCTAGCAATCAGAGAGAGAATGGGTCGAACTTCGAGGGGATTCTTAGATTCACGGACTTGGGGGGTCTCTGGTTCATTCTTCTTTGGTGTTCCCCTTCCCATGGCTGACATTCAAGAATTTGAAAAAGCGAAAGGAAAACAGAGGGAGAATGAATGGCGGAGTACCGGAACAGAAGGTAAATCTGCTTGGGAAAGTGACGCAGGGAACTTCTGACAATGATTGGGTAGACCAGGCGCTCTTTCCTACTCGGTATATGTTGTAGACGGGAACCTGCGACTTTTTACTGGAGAGAAATATAGAGGAGATGTTATCTCTGAATGGGTAATTCGAGCTAAAAGACGGATGGGTAATACGATGGGAGGCAAGTGTCCTAAGGACACTGACAGTGAGGCACGCGGCGCATGAGGATTGGGTGTGCAAAAGTACAGGTGGGCACCTCGTGCCGGGTTTAATATTGGTATGGGCCCTAGTACCAGTTACCTAATGGACTTTACCTTACCTTTTTATCATAAGAATCTGACGATTCTTGAATATATTTCCCATAAGGCAGATTCTAGACATAACATATTGATACTCAGGTCCCACGCGTCAGCTTTGCCACATCATCCTCATTACTTCGGGTCCTGATATGGAGAGCGCAGATCGCAAAAGCAGGAAGTGCGATGGATGAAAGTGGCACCAGAAAAACTACGCTTTTGCGATTTTGCGATGGGACGGATCTGCGATGGATGCAAAGTGCGATGGATGTGCAAATCGCAAAAATTCCAAGTGCGATGGATGAAAGTGGCACCAGCAGAAATGCACTTTTGCGCTTTTGCAATGGGGCGGATCTGCGATGGATGCAAAGTGCGATGGATGCGCAAATCGCAAAAATGCCAAGTGCGATGGATGAAAGTGGCACCAGCAAAACTGCGCTTTTGCAATTTTGCGATGGGGTGGATCTGCGATGGATACAATTTGCGTCCTCCATGACACCATAGTCCCCTTTTGCTCTATGCCTTCATTTTTCGTATTTCTCTTGCCTTATTGCTTTATGTTTAGTCCCTCGTCTTTTGCTTCTCAGCCATCTGTTTGAATGCTTCACTATCCACCATAGCTTTTGATGCAAGGCTTTCTTAAACCCACCATAAGAGTGACTAATGTTAATTTAGGACCAACATTGGCTCCATCTGGGGATGGCACGTTCATCCTTGGGCATGTCGAGAACTACGTAGACCACCTGTTGTCTTCTCTGAACGTCCTCTTCCTCCTTCATCAATCAACATAACTCATGCATTATTCAATTCAAAAGCGGAAACAACAGCTAATGTACAATATAATACAATCAGGCTTTTTCAGCCTGCTTCAGAACTGAAAGTACGGTTTGAGGAACTGCCCATTTACAGGGGCGTCCAACAGATATCCCTACAAATTCTACAGCTTAAAGGTATTATTTCCTCCCTGTTCTGTAATCTTGAAAGGGTCGAACCAAAGGGGATCAAATTTACCATGCTTACCTTTATCGGCCCTTCGTACATCCCACCTGAGAACTAGGTCTCTCACTTGTAGCTTTCTATCCTTGGTATGCTGGTCAAACAACTCTTTCATCTTCTCCTGGTATTCTACAAGCCATTGGTTCACCTGACTGCGAGTTTCTTTGAGCTCTACCAGTTGATTAATTCTCCTGATGACATCATCAGGTTCCTCCTGGCTCTCCTGCATAAATCGAGCCACTGGAAAGGCCAGTTGTATAGGGAAAATAGCTGCTCACCCATATACTAACTCATAGGGGGATTTTTCGGTTGCCCTTTTACTGGTTATCCTGTTTTCCCACAGAGCGAACTTTAGTTGGGAATCCCAGTTCCTCTGGTTTTCATTTATTGTCTTCTTCAGAGCTCTGACCATCATTTTGTTTGACGATTCCACCAAACCATTTCCCTGCAGATAGTAAGCTGTAGAGTGGCCCAGAGTGATGTTATATTGCTGACAGAAATTCACGAATTTTGTAGATTTGAAGGCTTGGGCGTTGTCAGTTACTATTCTAGCAGGACATCCGAACCTGGATATAATGTTTTCCTCCATGAATTTAATTATCACTGTGTTTGTAGCATTTCGTGCAGGTATGGCTTCCACCCACTTCGTGAAGTAATCTGTAGCAGTTAGGATCCATTTGTGCTACCCACTTGAGGGTGGGTGAATCTCACCTATGAAGTCAATTCCCCACTGTTTGAAAGGTTCATCAACATGTACAGGAATCAGAGGCAAAGCTGCGAGTTTCTGTTTTTCTGCAAATTTCTGGCATTTGTCGCATGCCCTGGCCCAAGTGAAAACATCTCCAAACAATTTTGGCCAGTAGAAACCATCCTTCAGGGTCTTGTGAGCGGTAGCCCTCCAACTGTAATGGAACCTGCATATACCTTCGTGGAACTCTGCTATAATACTTCCCACCTCTTCCTCGGTCAGACATAAAAGCAGGATACCTGAGGGATCCCTCCAGTACAGCCAGCCGTTTGCAACCATATATTTCTGCGACTTCAACCGGAGTGCCCTGTATTTAGCCTTCTCACAACTAGGTGGACAACTCAGCGTTAGGAGGTACTCCACTATTTCCTTGTACCACTGGCTAGTGAGGTATTTCATCTGTATCTTCTGGGAGGCTATCTCCACTCCCTGTGGTTTTTCATTTTCCTCGGAATCTTTCGTTTGCTGTCATAGACAGATTGATACCCAAGGCCTGGAAATTTGACTTAGATAGGATCTTGGCTAGGCCTTGGCCCTTGATTAATTTGGTAGGACAAATATCCAACTCATACTCCTGTATCTTGGCTATCCATTTTCCTCGTTTTCCCTCACTGTCCCCTTGGATTAGAATGTCCTTAACGGCTGTTGTGGGAACAAATGCAGTGATATGGGACTGTAAAACGTACATTCGGAAAGCCTTGAGTGATTTCACCAGAGCGTAGGCTTGCTTCTCCAAAATGTTATATTTGAGCTCGGCATCACACAATACTTGGCTGAAGAATGCAATTGGCTGCTCATAGCCTTCCTCGTTATTCTGCAACAGAACTCCAGCCACTTTGTGGGGTGAAGCAAAAGAAAAAATGATAAAAGGTTTGGAATAATCAGGCCCAGCCAATACAGGGGCTTCAGCAAATGCATTTTTTATTCTAGTAAAGGCCTCTCTCGATTCATATGACCACTTCACTTCATTGTTCTTCTTTAACATGTCGGTGATGTGCCTAACTATCTCAGCATAGTTAGGGATGAACCTCCTCTGAAAGTTTATTCGGCCTAAAAATACTTGAATTTCCTTTTTGTTTCTGGGCAGGGCAATGCCATTTATGACTTCAACTCTTTTAGGGTCTATCTTCACTCCATCTTTGGTTACAATGTGCCCCAAGAGCTTGCCCTCTTCTAGTGCAAACAGGGACTTCTGTGGGTTAAGGGAGAGACCATACTTTCTACACTTCTCAAAGGTTCTGCACAGGTGTTCTATGTGTTCTACATCATTCTTTGAGAATACAGTAATGTCTTCCAGATATACCACAACAAACTGGTCCTGCTCTCCAATAAAAGCAATATCCATGGCCCTCTGAAAAGTGGCCCCTGCGTTGATCAGCCCAAAAGGCATTCTGGCATACATGAACGTTCCCCATGGAGTGGTGAAGGCCGTCTTCTTTTGATCTTCTGGTAATACTACCACCTGATTGTAGCTCGATAACCCATCCATCATGGACATCCGGGAAGCTCCAACTACTTTTTGCAAGATATGGTCCATTTTAGGCAGCGGGTAATTATCTTTTAGGGATGCCCTGTTCAGGTTTCTGAAATCAACACATAACCTTATTTCTCCATTCTTCTTTCGCACTGGGACTAAATTGGCCACCCACTCAGAATATCTTAGTGGCACTATAATTTTAGCCTTCAGCAGTTTCTTTATTTCTTGCTCAATTGAAGGCAGCAACAGGGGGTTAATCTGTCTGAGTTTTTGCTTGTGGGGTTTTGCATCTCCTTTCAGTGGGATATTATGCTGCATAACATTGACATAAAAAGCTTTCAGGTCTTGATATGACCAGGCAAACACGTATCTGTAGGCCTGGAACAAATTTTGATACAATTGTTTGTATTCATCCGGGACCTTCCTGGACAGCTTCACAATTTTTGGATCCACTTCAGTGCCTAGATTGAGGTCTTCGACCTGGTTTTCTGCCACCACTTTGTTTGGCTGTAAAGGAACATCATTTTTGTTAAACAACCTCTCCAAAGGCACCAACCCTCGGGGAATGACATTCCCTTTCAACTGCAGGAATTTGTGACCGGCTATCCTCTCTTCCAGCTTATCTTCTGGAACGTCTCCAATCTCTTCCTCACAACTGTCAATCTCCATGTTGGAAAACTCCCCAACAGTTTCTAGGAACCTTTTCACCTGCTCCTCATATTCAAACACCTGCCAGTGCTTGACGTTATCAGGGATTGAAGGTTGGTACCTTACTTCTATTTCATATCTCAGAAGAGGGTTCTGAGGTGGGCGGAAGGTACTAGCAGCCACGACCAAGGAGTCTGCCATTCTGTTCTGTTCTCGGGGCATGAATTGAATGTTAAATGCCAAGAAAGAGTTCTCTACCAGATCCCAAACTTCATTTCTATAGGCCTTTAGCCTAGGATGTTTGGCTTGACACTGATTTTTCACTTCTCTAACCACCAACTCAGAGTCTCCTAGCACCTTTAGATTCTGTATTTTCATACTCCTTGCTGTCTGCAGCCCCAATATGAGTGCTTCATATTCAGCTACATTGTTTGTGGCCTCATATTCCAATTTGAAGGACAAGGGGACCCATTGACCCATAGGTGAAATTAGCAACACTCCAGCTCCATTTCCTTCCCTGGAATTTGCCCCATCAAAGTGGAGTGTCCAGATTTCAGATCCACAGTCCTGCACTGATGATTCAGCCTTTATCTGGCAGAATGAGGGCTCATGGGCATATTCCTGATCCTCTTCTAACATCAAACAGGAGAAATCCCCATCTCGGTTGTAGACTGGAGAATTAACCGAGTCCCCTACCTTGGTGACTGTTTTAACAAATCTGGTTTCTCGATACAATCTCCTCTCTTGGCCACCAAAGACAGGGATAGTGGCATAGGACAGGTCCAGCTTAATTGATCCTCCGATTCTGGTTCCCCAAGACCTTGACAGTAGCATACCGAAGCGAGCTGAGATGTCAGCCACTACAATATCCATCACCACACTTTTGGCAGGGATCTAAGCTAGATTTACTGCTAGATCTTTAATCATGCCCAAACATTTCACTCTTTTGGAATCAAAAGAATAGAGGTCTTTATACGGGCGAGTGATTTGGAGTCCCAATTTCTCCATGACAGATAGGGGCATAAGGTTGTGAGACGCTCCTGAGTCTAACATACAATTATGCAATAATAGATCATGGATCACTAAAGATACATAAAAGGGAGGGGTGGAGGGATCTAATTCTTCAACATGTGGACCGAACACTACCATAGGTATTTCTTCTTGCAGGTTAAGACTGTCTGGAATGGGTGGTACGTCAGGAGGAGAGATGAAGGAAGTGACCTGTGACTGATAGGCAGGTTGTTTCAATAACTCAGACAGAGGGACTGGTATTTTTACTTTTTCAAGATCTTTTTGTAAACATAAGATAGATGAAGGCTTATCTATTGACACTTCCTTTTCTTTTGACTCCTTACTTTGTGGGGGAGGCTTAACTTCTTTTACTGTGGGCTTATTATCAGGGGACACAGCTACATGTGAAGACGAAGGCATTTGAATATCAGATTGCAGAGATTGGTTAAGGGGCCTCTTACCTTTTTCTGGGGGTTTTTGAGTATTGACCTCTTTCTGTGCAGATGCTGACTTTTGGGGTGTGTCCTCCTCTTCATCTTGAGTGCGGGTCCTCTTTCTGGATGACCTGAGGTCATATATTCTATTAAACTGGGCTTGCATGAAGTCAACGAACTGTTTACAGTAATCATCAATCTCAGGCTCTTCAGTATCCTCGTTGTTCCTTATTTATGAGTGAGCTTGGAGCTCCCCCTCCTCACTTTCTTGCACAGGACATTCTGTGTCATCATTGTATGAGAAGACGGGGCATTCCTCCTCTTGTTCATAGGCAGAATCTTCAGGAGAAGCCTCCACTTGCCCCTCCAAGTATAAAGGATGCGGTACCTGATCTTGTTGCTCCTTCTGTCCCCTCTGCAGTATCTGCAAGGGTGGTTTCCTGTATTAAGGATTGAATCCCCTGTTTGGAGCATTCTGGAAATTCTTTGGGGGTGAATTTTTGGCCTCCATCTCAAGCTTGGCTAGCTTATTTGAGAGATTCTTGATCATCCTATTCATTTCCTCAATCTTGTCATTGGCCGAATCTCTGTCTTGGCCTGAGGTGGACACTTCTTCTTTTCCCCTCCTTCTGACATCGTGTTCTTTTTTCCCCTTGGATTTTCCAGTCGAGACAAAATTTGCTTCTATCTCCAACGCATCTGTCTGTGCATCATCCAGGGTGGATGGTTTTCTCTCTCTCAGTGAGAAACCAAATTCAGAATCAAATGCTGCCACAAAAACGACCTTGGCAGCGGTCTGATGAGGCTTCATCTCAGCGGGGAGACTCAGGTACAATTTGTTAAATCCTCTGATAAACTCTGACACCCCTTCATTGTGCTTCTTTTTCGGAGTGTTAAACTCGGTAAGGACATCACCGTGATCTTTCCTTTCCCCCCACTTTTTGATGAAAGCGTCCTCCATTGCTTCCCAAGTGTTAATGGAATTAGCTCCAAGGGTTTTGAACCATTTTCTGGCTTCCCCAACCAAGGATTGCACGAACAACCTTAGAACTACGTCTAGATGCTCCACATTAAAATTCTCTGTGAAAGAGCAGAAAATTTCGACATGCTTCTGTGCTTCAATGTCATTCTCACCGCTAAATCTGGGCAGAATATTTAAATAATCCTGCGGCATGTCATTTAGTACTGCAGGTAGTTGCAAAGGAGCGTATATGTTTTGCAGGAAGCCAGGGACATTCGCCATTGGGGGAGGTGGAGGTAATACAAGAGGCTGAGGTGTAAGAGGAGGAGGAGAAGGTGGAAGTGAGGTGTGGATAATGATGGGGATGTAATGAACAGCGGTTTGAGGGGTTGACGAGAATGTTGGGCTGTGAACAACAGATACTTCAGTAACTTCCTTAATTTCCTCAACTTCAGGGGTAGGGTGGAAAGAGTAATGCGGAGTATAGCTAGACTCGGCTTCGTCTTTGATATGGGTGCCTCCCCGAGGTGGGCTCTCTGAAAAGTAACCAGTATCTCTTATAATAGGGTTAGAGCCTTGTATTTGGGTGTTTTGAGAAGAAGAGGACGGGAGATATGGAAATTTTTCTAGGGAGAATTCAGGAATCTCGATATGAACTGACTGCCTTTCCCTCCAGCCTCCTTTATGTAGGATTCTTTCTGGGTCAGACACAGAAGGTGTCCTTGACTGAGATGTATCTGACCTTAAGTGTGGCTTACGGGGAACCAGGACTGCAAAAAGGTTTAACTGTAAAATGACTGTGGAGTCGCCAAGGTGAGGGGTGCACAACTCTCAACTCTTCGTGCTCACCTACCTGAAGAGTGAATGGATTTTTTCGAGGCCCAAGGATCTTAAGATTCTTCAACTTCGTTCCCCGACAACGGCGCCAAAAAGATGTTGTAATTCCTAGAGACAGTCTAGAGTTGTCATAGACCAATGCCTAGGACATCTTATGTAGCAGAGAGTCAAGACCATGTAATAAGGATAATCTCAGCAGAATCAGGCTCTCATACTATTTCTTTGTAGGTGGAAAAATTAGATTTAAATGGTACAAAACACTTCAGAATCTCAACGCTGAATGAACAGTAATGAATGAATAAGATGTTAAACTCCAATATAAATGCATAAGACAATTCCAAGACAATTCCCTGTAATAAGGGCTGAATTCCCAAATACTTCACAGAGCAGGATGATATAAGGGTATCTACTGAGAATGTAGAAGGAAGAATATATTAATTCCTATAAAGACAGCATTCAGAAACACACGTTAACATGTGGTGGGCTTAAATATTAAGAATCCATACATGATAACCACGTTCGTAAATAATACTTCATAACATTCAATATAGCAGAAAGGTGAATGGAGTGAAAATGGAACAACATATTACACCTGAGCCATATTTAAAGTACCAAGAAGCTAATGAAATAAGTATCCATAGGGATAAATTCATAACAGAAGCAGCCAGCAACTCGCATTCCAGAATGCAATACCAGATATATGGATATAAGAGAAATGAATAACTACACTATAAAACACAAGGGAGAATAACACACTGTGAAGGATCGAGACCAGAATCCTTATCTGAAACAAAACTCCTTTTCATTGAGGCCCTACGGGCTCTTTGCATTCATATCAGAACTTTCACAAAATTTACAAACAAGAAGCTCTTACACAGTCAATTATTCAAAAAGTTTGGAACCTTGTTTTCTCCTTTTTTCTACCTTATATAGGCTTCTTTTCCTCTTAGCGAGAAGATATTTTCTGGGAAAATATCTTCTTCGCATAAAAAAATTTGTTACATGTCATTTTCAAAACCACAAAACTCATGATGGGGAATCAGGCCTCCCATCATGTATAATCAGGCCCTCAGCCGTTTTCTTCTTTAAAACAGAAATTTAAATAACAGTTCAGTGAAAATGTAAAGTGCAAGAGTGGAAAGAACCGTCCACTCAAAAACTTAAAAAGAAACTATCTGAGTAACAGTAAAACAGGCCGTTAAGGCCAAATCATGAGTTTACAAATAATCACAGGCGAGGCAGAGTGGAGGCAGTTGCTGATTCTGGTGGGGGGCACGTTTGCAGATGAACTGGCGTGCTGGCATGGAAATGTCTTCCGGACTCCTTACCCCTAAAAGGCCAGCAATCAGAGAGAGAATGGGTCGAACTTCGGGGGGATTCTTAGATTCACGGACTTGGGGGGTCTCTGGTTCATTCTTCTTTGGTGTTCCCCTTCCCATGGCTGACATTCAAGAATTTGAAAAAGCAAAAGGAAAACAGAGGGAGAATGAATGGCGGAGTACCGGAACAGAAGGTAAATCTGCTCGGGAAAGCGACGCAGGGAACTTCTGACAATGATTGGGTATACCAGGTGCTCTTTCCTACTCGGTATATGTTGTAGATGGGAACCTGTGACTTTTTACTGGAGAGAAATATGGAGGAGATGTTATCTCTGAATGGGTAATTCGAGCTAAAAGACGGATGGGTAATACGATGGGAGGCAAGTGTCCTAAGGACACTGACAGTGAGGCACGCGTCGCATGAGGATTGGGTGTGCGAAAGTACAGGTGGGCGCCTCGTGCCGGGTTTAATATTGGTACGGGCCTTAGTACCAGTTACCTAATGGACTTTACCTTACCTTTTTATCATAAGAATCTGACGATTCTTGAATATATTTCCCATAAGGCAGATTCTAGAAATAACATATTGATACTCAGGTCCCACGCGTCAGCTTTGCCACGTCATCCTCATTACTTCGGGTCCTGATATGGAGAGCACAGATCGCAAAAGGCGGGAAGTGCGATGGATGAAAGTGGCAGCAGCAAAACTGCGCTTTTGCGATTTTGCGATGGGGCGGATCTGCGATGGATGCAAAGTGCGATGGATGCGCAAATAGCAAAAATGCCAAGTGCGATGGATGAAAGTGGCACCAGCAGAAATGCGCTTTTGTGCTTTTGCGATGGGGTGGATCTGCGATGGATGAAAAGTGCGATGGATGCGCAAATCGCAAAAATTCCAAGTGCGATGGATGAAAGTGGCACCAGCAAAACTGCGCTTTTGCGATTTTGCGATGGGGCGGATCTGCGATGGATGAAAGTGGCACCAGCAAAACTGCGCTTTTGCGATTTTGCGATGGGGAGGATCTGCGATGGATGCAATTTGCGTCCTCCATGATACCATAGTCCCCTTTTTCTCTATGCCTTCGTTTTTCGTATTTCTCTTGCCTTATTGCTTTATGTTTAGTCCCTCGTCTTTCGCTTCTCAACCATCTGTTTGAATGCTTCACTATCCACCATAGCTTTTGATGCAAGGCTTTCTTAAATCCACCATAAGAGTGACTAATGTTAATTTAGGACCAACACAGTGGAAATAACACTTCATTTAATTAATATAAAAGAACTGTAATTTGTTTACAGACAGAATGGAAATAAACTAGCTAAGGTAATGGTAGCTTATCTCTAAGAAGAGATGTGGTAGCTATAGGACTCTAAACTGTGTTACAATGAGTCTTGAGGGCCTATTTATTATTGATAAATAATGAAAAATCCTAAACATCCAAAAACCTAACCCTAGGAGATGAAGTGCCAAAACTATGTGCCCCGTTTGGGTAAATTGGTACATCAACTTCCTGGGGACATAACTTTGGCATACAATCTCTATTTGGCGCGCTCTATACATCGTTAGAAATATCTATCTGAGGAATACAACTTTTGAGTGAGAAACATCAATCAATAGACCTATGTTGCTCCCATTTTCCCAAAAAAACGTCGTTTAGGGCCTCAAACGGCTCCGAAAGTTCAGGACCCGAAAAAATGCTAAAATTAGTAAACTGTGCTATAATTAAGGAAACTGAAAAACTAAAAGAAACAATAGTGGGGCCCCAAGTGGAATAGACAGGTGACCACCAATATCCAGTTGGATCATTCCTCCCCCCTTAGGAAGAAATGGTCCCCATTGCATTGAGTTCCTCCATGGGATGAGGAAACTTATGCTAAACTTGGTCCTTGGTGAACCACTTTCCTTGGTGCAGGAGTTGGCCAATTTTGACAACCCGATACAATTGGATCTTCTTCTGGCAAGTGTTCTTGATTTGCATGTCCATGATACAATCTGTGGTGCCCTGTTCCATGTATTCTGGGTTTAACTCTATTGGTGTGAGTTGCTCTGCAATGGTGGAGGTGTCCATTAGAGGTGGGAAGTAGGGTCGAGGGCAGTCCACATTGAATATTGGGTGTAAAACAAGGAATGGTGGAATAATGAGCTCAAAGGAATTGGTACCTACAACCTTGGTGATTGTGTATGGCCCATATCAGAGTGGGCGAAGCTTGCAGTGAGATCTAGTGAGGCACTCCTTCTGCAAATGTAGCAGCACTTTGTCGCCTAACTGGAAGTTGTGTGGCACTCGATGTTGATCATGTCATTATTTGTACTTAGAATTGGCTCTGTCCAATATGTCATGAACCAGTTGGTGGATGTGTTGAATTCTCTAAATGAAGTTGTTCGCTTTGTCAGCGTTAGACTGGACATGAGCCGAATCGGCCTGAGTAGCCGCAAATGGCATGGCTACGTCAATGGGACATAGTGGCTGGAATCCCAAGGTCACCTGAAGGGGTTGTGGCCAATTAAGCTATGGAGAGCCTGGTTATAACTATGTGGTACATAGGGGAGGATCTCATCCCATGTGTGTGGATGCTTTGAATTGTACATTCGCAGAATTTATACAATCATCCTATTTACAACCTCTGTCTTGCCATTAGTTTGGGGATGGAAAGCTGTGGACTTGGTGAGCTTGGTGTCCAACATTGAAAAGAGGCTGGACCAAAATGTGCTAAGGAACCTGCTATCCCAATATAAGATGATAGAATTTGTGATCCCAAAGTTCACCCACACTCGTTCAAAGAAGAGTTTAGCAGTGGCTTCTACTGTGATATTATTCTTGCAGGCCGCCATAATGGCCATATTCGAGAATATGTCGACGACCACGAAAACACAGTCCTTTCCATGCTTAATAGAAGGAAGGCCCGACATGTAATCCATGGAGATGGATTCCCAATTTTGAATAGGGGTAGGTAGCAGAGTATAGAGGCCTTGCTTCTTGATGGTCGGTTTGGCAATGGTGCAAGCAGTGTAGGATCTGATGTACTTCTTGACATCTTGTCGAAGGCTCAGCAAATAGAAATACTTTTGTAATACTACCAATTTTTTCTTGACCCTGAAATTCCCCATGAATCAACTATAGTGTGCTTCCCAAATAATCTTGGCACCCTTTCTTGAAGGAACAGAAAGGTGTCCCAGGGACATATCAGTGCATCTTGGAGGTGAAAATTTGGAACTTGTGTACCCTCCAAGAGTGTCTTGTATGTGTGACCAAATTTTAGATCGCTCTTGTGGAGAAGCAATCAATCAGAATTCTTGTGCCCACAAGAGTTGAAAATGGTGGTTAGCGCCACAATCAGTGGTCGGCTGTGGAAATCTGCAAAATTATTGGTGATTCCCTTCTTGTACTTGATGTTCAAATGAAACTATTGCAGATTTGTGGAATACTTTTGATGGTGATTGTTTTGCAACTTCCCTTCTATATGTATGAATTTCAGGGGTCAGTGGTCTATGTGGATAACCATTTCCTGCCCCAAAATTTAATGCTTCCATTGTAGACAAGCCTGCACAATGAAATAAATTTCTTTGTCATAAGTGGGATACTTGCGGAGTGTCTTGGCCAATGTCTCACTGTGATATGCCACTAGATGCCCCTGTTGAGTAAGAACTTCCCTAATATCATAGTCAGAGGCATGTGTCTCGATCTCAAATTTTTGTTGCAAGTCTGGTAATGTGAGCACTGGGGTAGAGCAGAGGCGATGTTTCAATTCTACAAATGCCTTCTGTTGAGATTCCGACTAAAATAATTTTTCTTTCGCTCCTCCCTTGGTGACTTGACTATGGGCGAAGTGATATGAGAGAATCCCAACACGAAACTGCGGTAGAAATTAGCAAGACCCATAAATATGTGAAGCTCTATTAGAGTGGTTGGGGCTGGCCAATCCCTAATTACTTGGATCTTGGTTGGATCCACATGCACCCCCCGTTCATCAATAATGTATCCCATATACTGAACTTGGGTCATGCCAAAAGTGCACTTCTAAAAATTGGCATACAAATTGTGTTGCCGTAGTGATTGAAGGACCTATCGGATGTGGTAGAGGTGCTCTTCCCAAGTCTGGCTGAATATCAGAATTTCATCCAAGTACACTACTACAAATGAGTTGGTGAATGGTCGCAAGATGTAATCCATCAACCTCATGAAGGTTACAGGAGCATTTGTCAACACGAAATTCATGACCAGCCATTCAAAAAGGCCCTCCTTGGCTTTGAAGGCAGTCTTCCACACATCGAAGGGTTCGACTGGTACCTGGTGATACCTGAACTTCGAGTCAATCTTGATGAAATATTTCGCCCCTTCGAGTTGTTCCAGAAGGTCATCAATCTATGGGATTGGGTACCTATTCCTTATAGTGATCTTGTTCAACGCATGATAGTCAATACAAAGTCTCCAAGTCCCATCCTTCTTCTATACCAACATGATTAGGATCCCACGGGACGATGAACTCGACCGGATGTGACCTTTCTACAGCAGCTCCTAAGTCCTCCTCTTGATTTCATCATTCTTGAGAACAAATCTCTGATAGATCAATCCATTAGGCAGCGACACACCTGGGGTCATATCAATGGGGTGCTTGACCTGACAATGCAGAGGCACCCCTATGGGTGAGGTGAAGATGTCCCCATACTCCTCCATGACCTTGTCCATTTGTTGTTGTTGTGCAGAAGAGCCCTATCTAGAGGTCATGGCCACAATATTCTTCTTGCCCTGGGGGCAGATCATCAGGAAAAAATATTTCCCATTTTGGAAATGAGCTTACTACATTGTTTTACAGTAACCAAAGAGATAAAGGTAGGCAGTGGTACCTGTTAGCACCTAATTTGAACCTTAGGCTGAAGGAAGGAAAATTAGGGTAACCTTAAACCACGCTCAGCCTTGTACCTAGCCCTACAAGGTCTGGAGAGGGCTCTCTCCGTGAAAGATATTCAATGAAGTATAACAGTAAACTGATATTAGGCTAGGTATAATAATGGGAAATGTTTTATAAAAATTCAGGGTTGTGTGGAAAAGATGGGGCAGTTTGAATTTGGGGAATTAAATCAAAGATATAGGGTATTTCATGGGGCAAGGTAGGCAAGGATTTTAACAATTCAGTTTAAATAATGATGGAATGGTAAGACTGGTTAGGAGATGAAAGGGTAGAGGAGATGGATCCTTTTCAAACAACAGAAAACATAGAGAATTGAATGATTTCCCAAGGCAGAGCATTATACAATGGATTCAACCTTTCTATCTTGAAAGCATTCAACCATAAATGTTTATGAATGAATGGTAAACATAACAACTAACATATGAACACAAAGGAAAAAACAATGCTAAAATCCATACCACAGGGATCCCACAAATTAGAGCTACATATCCTTATTAATTCCCTACCAAACTGTTACAAATGGGAGCGCAGAGCGTCCTCGGTGATTTCCAAATAATTCCACACTCCATTCCCTTACTCCCTTTACAAATGATTGAAAATTATATTAATAGACTAAAATTGAGGGGAGAAAGTCCACAGAAAAAGGGAGCTGTTTCACTGGAATCCGAACATAGGAAAAAGATCAACGATCTGCCCCTGAAAAGAAGGAACAACAATACATTTGAACATCTTGAGGATTTGCTGTTACATCCAGCAAATGAGAAGAAGAAACTTGTAGAACCAATCCCTTTTTAATCGTTGCTGAAGAAACCGTGATGATTCTATGTCTGTATTTAGTTATCGACCTTTGACTGTTTGTCTCTGTTAATACTCTCTTGAAGAAAAACCAAATTTGGAGAAAATTCCTTTTGAAAACAACAAAACTGAAATTATGCCTTTTCAATGAAGAAAATCCCTTTTTGGATGAAAAATAGCGAAGGGAAAGGGAGGTCGGCCCATGGGAATCGCAATCGCAATCAGGAAGGAGCGGGTGTAACACATAATAGGATCACCGATTGCAATTGGGGTGTGGGTGATGCGATAGTGTATAAGAGGAATGAGGGAGTCGCAATCGCAATCGGGGCGGAAAAGAGGGTATCATATATTATGGGAATGGAAAACGTCAATGTGATTAGGAAAGCCTTTTCAAAACAATAAAAAAATTGTTTTAACACAAGAGAAAACCCCCTTTTCTTTGAAAAGGGCGGAAGACTTTAAGTGGGACCCCAAGAGGAAGCAAAATCGCAATCAAGTAGGGGAGTGGAGCAGGAGTTGTGAACACATCGAAATAAAAATTTGCGATGCGATGGAGTAGACGCGATGGGGAAATACAATAGAGTGAGGGGATAAACAAGGAAAAGCATGGTCCGATAGTGTAATGGGGAAATCCCCTTTAAAACAGATTAAAAGGAATTTTTTGAGCTTTATATAAGAAAAAATGATTTTTCAATGAAAAGAGCGGAACGGATTAAGGTGGGACCGGGAGTCAATCGCAATCGCAATTGGGAATCAGAAGGGGGGTGGGGTGAAAGTAAAGGACCTGGAAATGTCGATTGTGATTGCCGATTGTGATTGGCGATGTGAGATCAATCGCATCAACAGGGAAGGGGAAGTGGTTTTTTAAGTGCTGTGCGAAGTGAATGCGATTTGCGATGGAGCGATCAGGAGTGTCGGGAATACTCAATCGCATCGGAAAAACAGAGGAAGGAAAGTATTACATAAAACTTTGCGATGGGCCAATTGCAATGAGTGACTTAAAAAATATTTAAAACCAAAACATGGCTTTTACAAAGGGAAAAACACTTTTGTTTGGAGCGGGGCGGAAAATTTTTATGGTGGAGCCCGGCCAGTCGGAATTGGGAATCGGAGGGTGAGAAAGGTGGGGATTAAAGTGTTATAAGAAATCACCGATTGCGATTATGCAATGACACTACGAGCTGTCTGATTGAAAGTGTAGATTGATGGTGGAAAATGAAATCCGGGGTAGCGTATCGGCGGGATTCGATCGCATCGGTGAAAGTCATGGGAGTGGGGAGATTGCGATGTTGCGATGAGATCGGGTGATCATGACTGGATAAGGGTCGTCGAAACGTTGAAAGATCAACGGTCCAGATGCAATCACATAGTAAATCTTCAATCGGCGGTGGGTCAATTGGGAGGGGGATTTATAATAAAAAAATTTAAAATTTTATTATAAATTTTAGGGGAAAATGAGGAAAAGGGGTAAGGTTAGGCTATAGGGGACCTTCTTTCACTTAGGCATAATTTTCGATCTAGGAATCAGTGTTGAGAGTATAATATACCGTTGGAAAGATTTTTCCAGGCTCTTTCTGATGGACACACTTATAATATGATTCCACTCTGAAAATTTTGTGGAAAACACCTTTGAAAGACAAAACTAATAAGGACAACCACCAGTGGAACAATTTTATATCATGACCTAATGAAATGATTGAAAATTTCTTCAGAATGGGACACCTAAGATGCACATGCAAGTGTGTTTTGATCCCTGGTGGAAGTATGCAAATACTGACACTAACATTGGCTCCAATTGGGATGGTAGCTCCTTGGAGGTGTCAAGAACACTGTAGACCTAGTAGCCTTATCCATTGGGCATGGAGTCAATAGCTAAAAACCAAACTTAACACTGAAAGAAACTTGAATCGACAAACTAACTGAAATGTGACTCAAAGCTAACTAAGACATAACTTAACATTTGAAGCTTGATGGTAGTACATGACCAAGACTTGAAGGATTCAAATCCTGATGACAACCACCTATGTTTCTTGTAAGAAAATGTACCATCAGGTGATATCAAAATGCCAGTGTAACCAATCAAGCAAATGCCTCCTTGATTGATTCTCCTGATCAAATCCTCTGGACAACAATAGATACTTGCAGCTGGGAATCCAAAAACATAGTTGACCATGATCTCCTTCATCACTGAATACTACAATAATTACCTTCACTGCTGACTGCAATAGATTTTCCATTGGATCCTGAAAAACATGAAGATTTACCTCCTGCTGAAGAAACAAGGTGTCTTTTTCTCTTGATTCTGATCTTTATTCATAATGTACCTCTGTAAGAGTGTGTTCCTAGTCTTCAAAAAATGCTGAACAAGTAGGTGAGAATATTTCCTCTTGAAAAAACATTTTAAAGCATGAAACATAGGAAGAAGAATCTGAATGACAAATCTGAATGTTTTGGTCTTCTGTAGTTTGAATATATTGTTGATCATCTTCATATGATATGACAACCAAATTTTCATGTTTCTTATCACATTAATCAATCATAAGAGAAGAAACTTCAGATGGTTCTTGAAATCTAAAGCTGACATTTCTATCGTCTACCAGAGATTTATCCAAAGAAACTTTTTCACTTACTTGAACACAGAACTCATCTTGTTTTTCATAGAGGGAATGGATTACCTCCTCATGAAGACTTTTTTCTGATGGAATGAGAACACTTAGGTCTATAACTCTTTTTTCTTCATTTGAGGTGACCTCAACAATATGACTCTCCTTCATGAAATCTAGAACAACATATTCTTCCTCATCATATTTTAACTCTAGATCTGGTTTATCTTTATCACTATATGAGAATGGAACATCATTTTCCTGCATACCATTCTTTGTTTCAATTAGATCTGAAATAAAACCTTGTCTTCCATCATTTTCAATTGTATAAAGATCTTCAGTCTGCTGACCTTGATAAGTATCCTCCAAGATTTCTATATGCTGCTGAAATGGATTTTCATACAGGGCTTCCATAGTTTCTTCGTCCATGAATTCATCATCTCCATAAAAATTCTCAAGATTTTCAATGAAACTGTTAACATGTTTACAACAACTTTGCACTAATACTAAAGATGGACAAGATTCTTTGTACCTTTCAAAGAATATGATATGAAAATATTTTAAACAATAAATACAAGCAGGTGGCAAAATTTCATACCAAGATCGAGCTTCATCTTCCAGAGTAGCCATGAACATCTTCATGAAGCAATCTTCAGAAAAATCAATCTTTAATTTATGCACATGGATGTGAAATTTCACCAGATGAAGAGCAGCATTAATACCTTTCACATTTTTGAACATAGGCAAATTCCTTTACCAATCTACCTTAGGCATTTTATTTGGGAAACCTAGAATATGATCTCGGCTCATGGGAGCATACCTTCTTGCAACACTTGCCATCTTGAAAAATCTTAAAGCTACTGATCTTCTTGCAGCAGTGGAGTCACCATGAAGTGTTTATTTTCTAGATCTTTCAGTGAATGGAGTCGCCAGGTGAATGATTCAGCCTTCATATGTATCCAAGTGTTGTTCACCATCAACATTCAGATATGATAATCTATCATTATTTACCAGGAAATATTTTACTGGGGTGATTAATCTTTTGTTTTAAATACTTCGCTAGTATGGTCACCATAAATGTTAGCACCTAATTTGAACCTTAGGCTGAAGGAAGGAAAATCAGGGTAACCTTAAACCACACTCAGCCTTGTAGCTAGCCCTACAAGGTCAGCAGAGGGCTCTCTCCATGAAAGATATTCAATGAAGTATAACAGTAAACTAATATTAGGCTAGGTATAATAATGGGAAATGTTTTATAAAAATTCAGGGTTGTATGGAAAAGATGGGGCAGTTTGAATCTGGGGAATTAAATCAAAGATACAGGGTATTTCATGGGGCAAGGTAGGTAGGGATTTTAACAATTCAATTTAAATAATGATGGAATGGTAAGACTGGTGAGGAGATGAAAGGGCAGAGGAGATGGATCCTTTTCAAACAGCAGAAAACATAGAGAATTGAATGATTTCCCAAGGAAGAGCATTATACAATGGATTCTACCTTTCTATCTTGAAAGCATTCAACCATAAATGTTTATGAATGAATGGTAAACATAACAACTAACATATGAACACAAAGGAAAAAATAATGCTAAAATCCATACCACAGGGATCCCACAAATTAGAGCTACATATCTTTATTAATTCCCTACCAAACTGTTACAAATGGGAGCGCAGAGAGTCCTCGGTGATTTCCAAATAATTCCACACTACATTCCCTTACTCCCTTTACAAATGATTGAAAATTATATTAATAGACTAAAATTGAGGGGAGAAAGTCCACAGAAAAAGGGAGCTGTTTCACTGGAATCCGAACATAGGAAAAAGATCAACGATCTGCCCCTGAAAAGAAGGAACAACAATACATTTGAACATCTTGAGGATTTGCTGTTACATCCAGCAAATGAGAAGAAGAAACTTGTAGAACCAATCCCTTTTTAATCGTTTCTAAAGAAACCGTGATGATTCTATGTCTGTATTTAGTTCTCGACCTTTGACTGTTTGTCTCTGTTAATACTCTCTTGAAGAAAAACCAACTTTGGAGAAAATTCCTTTTCAAAACAACAAAACTGAAATTATGCCTTTTCAATGAAGAAAATCCCTTTTTGGATGAAAAATAGCGAAGGGAAAGGGAGGTCGGCCCATGGGAATCGCAATCGCAATCAGGAAGGAGCGGGTGTAACACATAATAGGATCACCGATTGCAATTGGGGTGTGGGTGATGCGATAGTGTATAAGAGGAATGAGGGAGTCGCAATCGCAATCGGGGCGGAAAAGAGGGTATCATATAATATGAGAATGGAAAACGTCGATGCGATTAGGAAAGCCTTTTCAAAACAATAAAAAAATTGTTTTAACACAAGAGAAAACCCCCTTTTCTTTGAAAAGGGCAGAAGACTTTAAGTGGGACCCCAAGAAGAAGAAAAATCACAATCAAGTAGGGGAGTGGAGCGGGAGTTGTGAACACATCGAAATAACAATTTGCGATGCGATGGAGCGGAAACGATGGGGAAATACAATAGAGTGAGGGGATAAGCAAGGAAAATATTGGTCTGATAGTGTAATGGGGAAATCCCCTTTAAAACAGATTAAAAGGAATGTTTTGCGCTTTATATAGGAAAAATTGATTTTTTATTCAAAAGAGCGGAAGGGATTAAGGTGGGACCGGGAGTCAATCGCAATCGCAATTGGGAATCGGAAAGGGGGTGGGGTGGAAGTAGAGGACCTGGAAATTTCAATTGTGATTGGAAACGTGCGATCAATCACATCGGCGGGGAAGGGGAAGTGGTTTTTTAAGTGCTATCCGAAGTGAATGCGATTTGCGATGGAGCAATCGGGAGTGTTGGGAATACTCAATCGCATTGGAAAAACGGAGGAAGGAAAGTATGACATAAAACTTTGCGATGGGCCGATTGCGATGAGGGAATTAAACAATATTTTAAACCAAAACATGGCTTTTACAAAGGGAAAAACACTTTTTTTTGGAGCGGGGGGGAAAACTTTTATTGTGGGGCCCGGCCAATCAGAATCAGGAATCGGAGGGTGAGCGAGGCAGGGATTAAAGTGTTATAAGAAAGTGATGATTGTGATTATGCGATGAATCTGCAAGCCATCCGATCGGAAGTGCGGATTGATGGTGGAAAATGAAATCGGGGGTAGCGCATCGGAAAGATTCGATCGCATCGGCGAAAGTCATGGGAGCGGGGAGATTGCAATGTTGTGATGCGATCAGGTGATCGCAATTGGATATGGGCCGTCGGATCATTGAAAGATCAACGGTCCAGATGCAATCACATCGGAAATCTTCAATTGGTGGTGGGTTAATCGGGAGGGGGATTTATAATAAAAAAATTTAAAATTTTATTATAAAGTTTAGGGGAAAATGAGGAAAAGGGGTAAGGTTAGGCTATAGGGGACCTTCTTTCACTTAGGCATAATTTTCGATCCAGGAATCAGTTTTGAGAGTATAATATACCGTTGGAAAGATATTTCCAGGATCTTTCTGATGGAAACACTTCGAACATGATTCCACTCTGAAAATGTTGTGGAAAACACCTTTGAAAGATAAACTTGACAAGGACAACCACCAGTGGAACAATTTTATATCATGACCTAATGGACTGATTGAAAATTTCTTTAGAATGGGACACCTAAGATGCACATGCAAGTGTGTTTTTATCCCTGGTGGAAGTATGCAAATACTGACACTAACAGTACCTCTGGTATCCTATTCAACTTATTTCCCAAAGTAACAATAACAACACGAGGCCAAGACTCACACAAAGCATGTCACTTCCACAAGTATGGTTGGCCTAATAATAGATCACAAACATCAAGAGGAGCAATGTCACATAATACCTCATCCGTGAAGGGCTTGATGCTGTAGGGAAGGCGACACTACTAGCTGACTTGGAGATCCCGTCCTTGGTGAAGCCTCCTGATGGTGTACGGTTGTGGGTGTGACGTGATCGGCAAACCCAACTGCTTCATGACCTTTGTTGAAATGAGGTTCTTTTAGCTGCCACTATTGACAATGAACTATATCGGAGAACCCTTTACCCACATCTAGGAGTGGAAGAGATGCTCCTCCTCCTCAGGATCTCCCAGTTCCTCCTTCTCTATCTTCGTAGTGGAAACAATGGCATTGGGCTTCGCATCAATAATCTACTTCCATTTTTAATTCCCCTTGTCAGATTCTGATTTAGATTCGAAGCATGTGTTATCACCCAAAAATTTTCAAAACATCATTGTGTCAACTCTATTTTTTATCATGGTCTAAAATGGGTTTGAAAGTTTTTTTAGGATTTTGTTAAGGGTAGGTTAGAGTTTTTATAAGTTTAAAGGTCATCATTGGATTCAAATAAAGTCTTTAGAGGTCCATTCCATGATCAAATATTAACATTTTCCATCTATGGGTCAATCCATAAGGTTTCGGGTTAAATTTATGCAATTAGACTTGAATCCTCCATTTCATAACGCCACTAGTTCAAAAAAGAGGATTTGCGCTACGAAAGCGCTGCTACTTTCGTAGCGCAAAATGCAGAAAATACACTATAGGCGCTATGAAAACGAGGTTTTGTAGTTGTCAACTTCAAAGGCAGTTTTTGAGCAACTGAAAATGAATTTTATAAATATGAAAGAGGTGTTTCTTCATAACAGATATATCTATCAAAACCTCTCTCATTTTCTTTAAATTCTTTAGGCGGAGGAAGAAATTGATAAATTAAAATTCACTACGAAACTGTTGTTACTAAATTGTCCTGTACATGAATTTTTAGCAGTCAACTTCAAGTTCAGTTTCTGGCCAAATGAAAAAGTTTTTTGGAATTATGAAAGAGGTTTCACTTCATCACAGCCCCAGCAAAAAAATCCTCTCTAAAATTTCTCACAGGTGTTATCAGTTGGGATATAAAAGGATTTCATTGAAGCCTTTTACACATGTTTTTCAAAAGCAGTTTATGGACAAAAGGAGATGTGTTTTAAAAACCCAAGAGAGGTTTTTATTCAAGAAATAATGGCCTACTAAAAAATCCTTCCATTTCTTAAAATACCTCATGGATTAGGAGATACAGGCTCTGTCCCAAGACCTAATTTCTAGGGAAAAACAGGAAACATTTGCAAATGAAGAAGGAATCTCATGAAGACTGTTATGAAAGTATTTTTCACTTGATATTTTTGTTTTATATGTGGGAAGTAGGATTGATTTAGAGTTTTTTCACATTTTAAAATTTTCATTTTTGAAAATTTTGAACAAAACTACTCACTCAACAATTTCGTAGCACCAACAGTGCAAAATGAGTGAAATGCGCTACGAAACTGTTGTAGCATGCTTTTTCACTCTCTCTCTTAAATTTTGGAAGAGAAAAAATGTGAATTTTAACTTGAAATTGCTAATGGATTTGTGTTAAGTGTCAAGGAAGATAAATTTGAAAAGAAGAAGCCAAAATTTTGAAGCAAAAAGGTTAAAAAGACTGCGCTACGAAAACAGCAAAACTGGGTTGTTTTCGTAGTGCAGGTCTGTTTCACTATTTTGGAGAGTTTGAAGTGGATTTTGAACAGTTGGCACTAGGGGATGAATTTGGACATATTATTTTTTAGTTCTTGACAACAAATGGCATCGAAATTATGGTTCATAAGGGTTAGAGTGCCTCAAAATATTAAAGAATCCAAAGCCTAAAGAACAGGGAGATAGTTTCCTAGATTGCAGGAGATCAACATCATCAGCATTATGGCCATAATAGTTTGGATCTCATCATAAGGTTTCGACCTCATGAAAATGCAATTGGCATATGATGTAATTAAGTCTAGATAAAGTTGTTTCAAATAAAGTGAAAGAGTCCTAATCCTACTTGTAGTAGGACTCTGTTTTAGGTTTGCAGCTGTCTTATGTAATAAATACCATGTTATATGGTTAGGATAGGTGTCATATGTAGGAATTCGATGTATCTAGCCGATGACAAGATTATCTCATGATGTAAATGATCTATAAAATATCAAGTGGTCGAATTAGAGGGGGGTTAGACATTTTTTAGCAAAAGGACTCTGTTTTATGTAAGTGACTATTTTCAGCCTAATACAGAATTTCTACTTGGACAACTCAAAATTCATAACGACTTCTTGTGTGTTCTTGTTCTGATGGCGTATTTTCAATATTCCATTGCAGTGGTGTTTGCCTATGTTACTCAAAATTCATCAATGATGCTCTGACTTCCTTCATAAACAAACTGACTATGTGTTTCACTGTTCCACATGTTTATTCCTTGACTTGAACTCTGATATGCCTTGAATTCCATGCTAGGTAGATTATTTTGGTTTTTCTGAAGCTATTATGACTCCATAAGCCCAATGTATACTTTCTAATGTGATTTACAACCAGCTTATATCATTTATCTGTTTTTATCCCATATAGAGTTAGCCATCTACATATTTATCAAAAATCATAAACCCTTGAGAGAGCCCTCTCAGGTTGAGGAGGCTAAGACTCAGCCAAAAGATTGGTCTGAAATAGTTACATAAGATTAACTTGATTGGAAGCCTATCAGGTTTGATTTTGAGATAACAGCATGCATCTGATTCAGAAGCCCTCATCTCAACCTCCAGCGACTGCTTGGCCTGACACTCACTTGTGTTGTGAGTGGAACTCTTATGGAACTCACACCACTTTCTCATGTCCTTCTTTCGCTTCGCGGTGTTTTTATTTTCTTGTGGCTTAGATAGGTTGTCTTGGGCTACCATGCCTTGGATTTTTCCTTTTTTCTGCGGTTTGGGGGCACCTTTCCCTTGCTTTTGATTCATAGATCCAAAGTCTCGTTTCTTCTGTTTGAATTTCTGCTCAATCTAGGTAGCATACCAGTATGTCGTACCAAGAGAAGAGATGTCGAGGAAATCCATTTCCTCCTAAATGTATATGTGTAGACAACTACTGTACTCAGAACCATATATTTCTCCGAATATTTTATACCCAAATTTTTGCGCAGGGTGTGGGACAGGTTCATCAACTCATGCACATCTTAATCCCTTTGCGGCCGCAACGTAGTCCATTGTATGTACTTGTCCTCATAGCTCCACACATGATAGTATTATTCATTGATGGCGTCCTGGAAATAATTCCAAGTGGGTATGACCGAGAACATAGAGGGTTCAGTTTCATCCTTTTTCTCAGATTAGGTTTCCCACTAGTTCTTGACATGGGGGGTAGCTTTAAGGAGTGCAAAAATAATCTTCTCCTGGTCGAAAAAGTCATGAACCGGGAAATATCATTCTTATAGATCCAACCATATATCTACGACGTCTGCATCTATTTTTCCCTCAAATATGGAATTTCAAAGTTTACTTGTAACTTAAAGGGATTCGTGACTCCAAGGTGGCTACTGGTTGTATATGCGCCGCCGGTGGGCAGTTGTGGAAGGATCTGGGCAAAGTTATTCATCATCACGTTCCTTTGCTTTTTGAGGGCCTCCTCGAGTAATATTTTGATAGGATCTCCAACTTCCTCATATTTCTTTTCATCCCCCATGGGTGGCCGGTGGGGTTTGCGAGGCTGATCTTGCAAAGGTTCCACTAGATCGATCCCTAACTCCTTATACCCCGACCTCATTTGGGACATGCAAAAGAAGGATTGACAAAGAGAATACTGCTTTGATACCACTGATCCATATTTATGCAGGAACGCAATAGAATACACATATAACCATAAATACAAAGATGCATCAGAAATAACACTTCATTTCATTAATATCAAAGAACTGAAATTTGTTTACAGAGAGAATGGAAATAAACTAGCTAGGGCGCTGGTAGCTTATCTCTGAGAAGATATGTGGTTGCTAAATTCCTCTGAACTATGTTAAAATGAGGCTCGAGGACCTATTTATTATTTAGAAACAATGGAAAACCCTAAGCATCCAAAAAAGTAACCCTAGGAGATGAAGCGCCAAAACTCTGGGCCTTGTTTGGGTAAATTGGTACATCAACTTCCCGGGGACGTAACTTTGGCATACGATCTCTGTTTGACACACTCAATACCTCGTTAGAAATGTCTATCCGAGGAATACAACTTTTGAGTGAGCAACATCAGTCTATAAATCCATCTATTGTCCCACTTTTCTCTTGGTTTTCCCAAAAAACGTCATTTAGGGCCTCAAAACGGCTCCAGAGGTTCAGGAACCGAAAAACTGCTACAAATAGTAAACTATGCTATAATTAAGGAAAATGTAAAACTGAAAGAAACAATGGTGGGGCCCCAAGTGGAATAGGTGGGTGGCCACCAATATCCACCTGGGTCATAACTAGCCCTACCAAATCAGAGAGGGCTCTCTCTAAAATCAACGAAAGGATGGTTGAGATGATTAGGGTTTTAGGCTGGTTATCAACTCAATAGGGTTTTGATTAGGGTTTTGCTGGATAAAGAGCACTAGTTTTTAGGAACTAGGCCAATTATTTGAAAACATCAGTTGCAGTCATAGAATGAGGTAAGATAGTTGTAATAAGTGACACAAATTGTAGTGCGGTGAGGAGAAAATCATATAGAAGGAATTAAGTGAGCATAATTAATTCACTTGTTCAGAGGATGAAAACACTTATGTGATAATCGCAAAAAAATAGAGCATATGAGGCAATGTATTATGTTTAAAACTTAAGAGATAATCATGAGAAGAAATGTAGATGGTTGCTATAAACATGTGATAATAAAATGCATAATAAATACTGAGGAAAACAAGTGTCACTAACTACAACACATGAATCCCATAAAAATAGCTGCAACTACCTATATTATTTATGTTAAAATCAAGTACACAAGTTCCAAAAGTATGAGCTTCAAGTATCGCACCTTCTCTTTGACTTGTTTCTGAGTACATATAGAAGAAAAATAATATTCCACCTCTAAGGGGTCGAATCCTGATCCATAACAACTAATTCATGAACCTAATTACTCATTGCCAAAACCTAGGGAAGTTAGAAACGACTTTCCCCTTTTTTAGCTAATTGATTGAGATTATCTCTCAAAGAATTGAATACAAGATTATTTAAGATGATAATCATTGACGAGCCTATTAACATCAGAAAAAATTGCGAGTCAACTATTTACATCAACCTAGTTTGACTTTTCACCTTCACATGCAGTGAAAAATCTCCAAACACAGAAACACAGTAAATAACCCAGAAACACAACAACTCTTAAGAGAAGCACAACAAATATTTGGGTTGATATTTTGATGACTTGGAAGAGGTTTTAAGCTTTGCTAAAGAATTGTGAAGAAATTTGGAGATGTGCACTATACCCTAGAGCCATTAAAACATCCAAAAACATGATTTAAGCCTCCTCAAACTTGATTGCAAAGAAAATTGTCCAGAAACACACCAACTATCCTGAAAAGGGGGCATCAAGGTGTAAAAATGACACTTTTTTATCTCTCTCTGTAAAAGTATGACTCTACAAACATCCACAAGTGAATTTTTGGTATCCTTATGCCATAAGCCATCCAAACATGTTTTAAAGTTTGACTTTTGACCCTATGAGAAAAAGCGCAAAAAAAAATTGTTGTGTTTCTGTAGGATGATTTTGAGTGTGTGCACAAAAACTCAAAAATTCAAAACTTGGTCTCCTCTCCTTTTCTCTTTGTCTTATCTTCAAACTACTAATGATGCATCAACCAATAGGTCTAGGCTTTTCTTCATTTTGAGTCTCCTTAGATTTTTTTTGAGTTTCTTCTTCATATTTTTACCCTAACCTTGTAGATCATGTTCCTAGCATAATAGTGCCTTGCCATGTTTCTTTGCATGATGGTATCAATTTTTCCTTTTTCCAATAGCTTCTCCAAGTTTTCATTCACTCTCCCAAGCCAATGCTCTTTGTTTTCCTCAATATAAAAAACTATAGAGTCAAATATGGTATCTTGAGCTTGAGGTGGAGATGGATTTTCTACATTTTGTATCTTTCTAGCCATTTCCCTTGTCTTAGGTCTCCTAGGTTGTATTTAAATGTTCTTCTCTTCCATCTACTCTACATCAATGATTGCTTTACCTTTTTCCTTTGTTGTCAAAACATCTACCATGCTAGATGATGGAGGATCTTCTTGTGAATTACTCTTCAGCATTAGGCTTAGTTTCAATTGTCTATTCTCTTGCTGCAAGAAAGCCACCTTGAAATTGGCTTTGGCAAGGTCATCTTTTAGCTCCCTAATATGTGCCTTTTTCTCCTTGATTATGTCTTTTTTTACCTTGTTTCCATGTCTTTCTCCTAGGTCAACCATACATAATTTAGGAGGTGCCTCTTCTTCATTTTGCAATGGTGAATCATCTTTGCTCCTAGAAGATTCCTCTCTCATGGTTTCCAACTGAACTTCCTCTTCACTGACAACCTCCCATGATAGTATTTTTGCCTGAGACCTAGTTTTAGGTTTAGGTCTAGCCATATCCTCTTTTGTTTTAGTAGAAAAAACCAACCTCTTACCTTTCTTGTCTGTCCTTGAAATATTTGTTCTAGGTTGAGTTTTTCTCACTGATGGCATGCTTGATGTTTTAGCTGCTTGTGGTCATGATGATGATGAAGGAGAGATTTGACTCTTTGACTGGTTGGAGACAATTAAGAGAGAAAATGCCTCCAAGAAAGCTTCCCATGACATGTTGATCTGTGTCAAATCGTGGAGGACTATTAATTTTACAAGAGAATGATGAAAAATACTAGCTTGATGATCTCTTCCTTTAGACCGCAATTTCTCTGTCATCTTCACCAAAATTCGAAGCAGATAGTTAGGTAGGTTTAGAGGCTTCTTATAAGTGAAATGCATCAATAACCTGATGTGTTGAATGTTGCAACAAGAAATAGTGAAAGTGGCATCCGGAAACATCATTCCTTGATCCTAGTGAAAAATAAGCACCTACACTAGGTGGGGCCCACACAGGCTATTTTTAGGTGTATGTCTATTTTTTTAATGGTGAGCATATTCTAAAATTAGCAGGATGTTGATTCTAGATGGTTGAGAAAATTCTATCTTTGGATGAATTTATATTTTTAGAACATGGGCGAAGTCTATTTATAGATCGCAAATCTAAAAATAGAATGCATGATGATCATTATTAGCCCTTAATAATAATCAGACAATAAATAGTAACTTATTCTCTTGGAGAAATTTATTTCAGTGAAAAGATGTGGCACATAAGTGGGATGAAGGAATTACGTAATTCCTAGGGTGGTTGGTGACTCATGCATGGAGGACTTCGTTATAACTGATTGTGGCAAGTTGTAATAGAGTTGGAAGAGTAGTTATGTGAGTTGTTATTTGGTTTAACTCAGTTCAGTGAGTTAAACTCAATTATGTTAGTTGTAACTAAACATACACTAGTGATAGATGATTGAATTAATTATTTAATTAATTCATAAGTAATGTCTTACTTGCAACTGAAGAAATACAACAGTTAACTACTTGCATGTTAGATCCAGTGGAGACCCAGTGGAGAGACAAGTGAAAGGGTGAGATGGACTATCTTTTGTGACTATAGTGATACATTCAATGCATATACACACACATTGGAGATGATTATGAGGATTGTGCAGTCAATTCAAGGTAAGGTCAAATTCATTCAGGGTTATTCTTCAGCAGGGATTGCGCGGTGGAGGTAGGCTGCCAGGAGGCAAGAAATTGGTGCATAGATATGAAAATTTCTATATGACAGTGTGTGACGATTCTATATTGTACTAAGAGCTCTATGAGCTCAGCTTTGTATGAGATTGTTACATGTTCCATTGATATACATAATATATGATAGTTGGGGTTTTTAGCTTTAATATTTCCCTGTAAAACATCTTGTTATGTGCGATTGATTTTGCTTCATATGTGTTTTGCAATTGGCGATTTAATTTCCGGAAAGAATTAAGTGGAAGGATTCTGTATTTAACATAAGTTAATTTGTTAGATCAGGAGAACCTGGAAATAAATTATTGTGTTTATAAATTTCTACATGGTATAAGAGCAGTGTTAATCACTGGAGATTGCAATATTGAAGCGGTGCTGAGTTTTTGCTGGTGGAACAATTCGAAATTGCTGCAAGAATTTCTTGGTGCGACAGTTGAGTATACATTGAAATGTATTTCAATGGGTTTCAGTTGGAGTATGCACTCGAGGGAAGCTCGAACTACATAGCCTAGAAGGACAGGATGGAGGCGGTGCTTGAAGATAATGGCTTGAAGGAGTTCATCGATAGCGATGTTCCTAAGCTCACTTCGGCAAATGCTGCAGTACTTGACGCATGGAAAAAGAAAGTAGCAAGGGTGAGGAGGATTCTGTTGGAAGGTGTGAAAGACCATATTGTGTTAAGCCTTCATGGGAAAGCTACTTCATTTGCAATGTTGAAGGCTTTGACAGATCTTTTCCAAAGCAGCAGCGACCATAGGAAATTGGCGCTGAAGGATAAACTGAGAAAAATCAAGATGGAGAAGAACGAAATTCTTCCAGTATACTTGACAAAGTTTGTCCAATGTAGGGATGAGATTGGGAGTGTAGGATTCAGTGTTGTAGATGATTACTTGGTGAGCTTGGGTCTCCTTGGTCTTGTGAATAGTTGGCACAGTTATCAAGACTTTGTCAATGGACGGGAGAAACTGTCGGATTGGGAGTGACTATGTTCGGATCTAGTGCAAGAGGAGATAAGGCGGACCACTAGGGATGGCTCTTCATAAAAGAATGATGATGAAGAGGATTGTGCTTTGGATTCCAATGGGAAGAATAAGGGGAAGAAATTCCATTCTAGATCTGAGTCCGGAGAAGATGGCAAGGAGCACAACATGTCCAAAGTGGAGTGTTTTCACTATCACGAGTTTGGACATATTGCCAAAAATTTTCCACATAAGAATAAGAACAAGATGGTTGTTGGAGCTGCATCTGGTGAGGCTTTTTCCTTGCAATTTGAGTTTGACTTCTCATTGATCGCATGCATGGTGTCTAGTGCATTGGGATCTGGGTGGTACTTTGATAATGGTGCTTCCTTTCACATGATGGGAGATGAGAAATTGTTCAGTGACTTGGTGGAGAAAGATCTCCAGATGCATGTTGAGTTGGGAAAGGATGGATGATGTAGTGCGACCGACATTGGTACCATTACCTTTCAGAGGGCTTCAGGTAAGCTCTTTGATTTAAAATATGTTGTGCATGTTCCAAGTTTAAAGAAGAATTTAATCTCAGTCGCAATGTTAGAGGATAGAGGCTATGATGTTGTCTTTAGTGAAGGAAAATTTTTCCTACAACACAAAGCAACAGGGAAAGCCAAGAAGGTTGGGATTCAAGTTAAGAATATCTACAGACTTGAAGTATATGGGATTTCTATTGAGCTTCCTACTGTTGGGAAGTGTGAGAAAGCCAAGCAATTGACGCTTGAGAGGGAGCAGGATTTTCATGCAGGTAAGAGTGAACCTCAGGATGTGGAGCAGCCACAAGATGAGGGTCATGGAGTGGGAGAAACCACTCATGCAGAGAAATTTCATGCCAAATGGGCATAGGGAGTGCATGCATCTATACCACCAGGTGAGAGGTGGGGCGACATGCATGTATAATCCCAAGAGGATATTTTTGGGCAGGATTCATTGAGATTGTGTGGATCTCATGAATTCAACTTGGCTACGAGGCGCCCACAGAGCAGTAGTAGCATGATCAGTTGGATTGATGCAGTCAAATCAAAGTGACAATGTCAGATGCTAGAGCATGGATTAGAGTTGGCAGGAAGTGCAGAGTGCATGGGTGCAGAGTTCAACAGTGCAATGGTTCCTGAAGACATGTGCAGTAGCTAAGAAGAGGTCAGAATACTTTGATGACAGATGAATTATATTGATTCAATTGTTTGGAGGCTATTCAGTTTCAGAAGTGTTGCATACAAGATTTGTAGGGCGCATGCAAAGATAGTCTGTTATAGGTCAATTTGGGCACCATTCCCAATAAGCTGGTTAACTGGGCATCATCTCCAGGACCAATGAACAGGGTCTATCATCCCCTATCATTTCAATTGTTATATGCCCTGAGACAAAGAACAAGACAAATAATTCAAGACTTTCATCTGCAGAGGTTTCCAAGATTTGAAGTTTATAATATATCATGTGAGAGCTCATAAACACTGCATCTAAAGGGACTAAGTGTGTTGCATATGCAGGTAGCCCCATGCAAGGCTTCTCTGCAAAGCACATCCCGACATTCATAGGTGTGTTGGTCACATTGGGAGCGAAATTCTCATTGTTCCGGAATCTCCACTTGGCCAGTGCCTTCTAGAAGAGTTCACATGTGTCAAACTTTAAATCCATGTGTCCATTTGACATCTACAAGATTGGGGACATGTCTTGCCTATTATTGGAAAGTCATTGATTGTAAAACTACCTTCAGATCCTCTATAAATTGAGCATAGATCTTAGTGTTTGATAAGGAAGAATTTGTGTAGAGAAATGTTGGTGGAATTTCAATTGAGGATTTGATTTGAGTGACATATTGTTGGAGATATCTGCATTGTGATGAGGATGGGATGTTGCTGGAGATGGTGACACTAAATCAATCACTGGGTTGTAACCTCCCCTTCTATCATCAATAAAGATTACTGCTTATTTTTCCCTATATGCATTTGTATAAGCTTTGATGTTCTATATCATGATTTCTCATTTGATGTATATGGTTTATGATTTATTGATTTAGCTAAATAAATTGAATAGACATCTGTATTATTGCTATCTCTTGCTGTTTATTTTTCATTCTTGCAGGAAATATTTTACATAGGCGGCCGAAATTTGAAGCTACAACAAAAGCGACAGAAGGAGACTTTGGAAGCGCTTGGATTCCAAGTAAGCTTCTTATTTCATTTTGTGTGTCTGTTTATAGTTAGGAAAGATAGTCGTAAATTATTTGACCTGTTGTTATAGATTAGCACTTGTCTAGGGAAGAATAATTTATCTGTAATTCATAATTCTGCATAACAAATTGGCGACTCCACTGGGGAAATTACTCTTTATCCTAGGTGTTTTAGCCTCTGATTTTCTCTGTTTATTTACCCAATAGTTGTTGCTCAAAAATATTAGGATTTTTGAGATCCAAATTTTCAAAAGAAGTGTGTTAAACAACTGTGTTTTTCTTTTTACACTGCACCGAACACACTCTTGGACAGGACATAGTGCTTTGCATAGCACTATCTCCCTTTCAGGCCTACGTTGCAAAGCACTGTCTCTTTTTGGAGATTGCGTTGCCTCCTGAAACCATCCAAATTCCCTTGAATTTGTCTTTGCAGTTTGTTTCGGTTTGTTTTCTACTATTTTTTGAAAAGCCTGAGCCTCATATTGACCAGTGAATTCATTTACCTCTTCCTCCTTTGAAAGAAAATTTGTTCAATGCTTGTTTAAAGCATTTTTCTTTATCATTGACAAATTGATTTCAAAGTATTTTCATTATCGCATTAGATCCATTTGTTTTTGAAAAAGGAAATTGTCGTAAATTCTTCATTTACTGATTGGAGAAATTGTTGTTTCATTCCTCATTTTTCCTTCAAAAGAGAAATTGTTGTTTATATTCCTCATTTCTCAAAAGTAAAAGGCATTTGATTTTGTTTATTTAGTGCACTTAGTTTCTTTTCTGCATTCATAACATTAAAGGAACTGAAAAGAAAAATACGCATTTACATGTAGTGGTTTGTGTGTTTTTCAAAAGGAATAATTAGGAAATCTCCATTTAGTTTGTCTTCTTTGATTTGTTTGCTTGCAAATTGATTGCTCTTTCCCTCTAGTAGCTAGGATTTTCATTGAAAAACTAAAAGTGAAAGATTTCTTATCATTCTTAGTTTGCATTTTAGGAATTTCCAATACATCATCGCGGTGAACTTTTGAAAGGAAAATTGTTAAACAAGATCAACTTAAAATTTATCTCAATTTACCTAACAAAGCATTGGAACCATAACGAGAAAATTTAGAAGGTCTAGGCTCTAGACGTGTTCTGGTGTCGTAAAACATAGCAGCTATCGTTAACTTGTCTGCGATACATTCTGAGTGTGATACATCACTCCACGTACGTAGTATATCATAGCTCGTCCATGTACTCTCAGGTATATTAGGAAATATTACAGTACGATAAGTATAAAGGGGTGCTCTCATTATGCAGTTTCGCATTAGACATCGCTAATACGAACTTGGGCCTCCACGTACCTTCGAGTATATTTGGGAGGACAAATTTTAGGTGCTATCCATCCATAGTGAACCGAGTCGGCCACCTTGTAAATTGTGATACACCGAACACAACATTCGGGGAGATTTCCTCCCCATACTTCTTGGTTCGCCAGGAAGTATTCTACAGTTCATAGTTTCTTGGTAAACCCTTTTGCCTAGCATTACCCTTTAATTTTTTTAATTTTTTTTGGTTAAAATAAATCAGTAACTGTGGAAGAACAAAATCCTTTCCCCCATCATTCACGTAGAATAGCGTTAAAACGACCTTTACCACTAGAAGTTACTTCTGGTAGGCGAAGGCGATCACGATCTGCCGAATCAAGTACAATTCGTAGCTCTGGTGAAACATCATCTTTCCATAAACCAGAGTTAGCTCAAGTTGTTTCAACACATTCTGGTTCATCTACTATTGTCGAAACAAAGTCTTCACAGCTACTCGTGGTCACGATCCATCCAATCAATGAGACCATACCTCCTGGACCCAACGTTGTTCAACCAGAAATTGATCCAAATCCTATCTCTTCTTTGCCAGAACATTTGAGTCTTGAAGTCGAACAACCAAAATTTGTTCCTACCTTGGTTATCCCACAAATTTCTATAGCCATTGAGTCTCCAATATCACACAGTCAACCACCTGAAATATATTTTAGGCCTGACGGTGAAATACTTCCACCTAGTTTAATTGTGATTGAAGAAATCCCACAAGACGAGACACCTTTAAATCCAACCCATTTTGGGGAGGACATTTACCTGTACGAGTCTTTTCCTCAATCGACACCATCTTCTTTTTTTGATCCTGTTCGTATTCAAACTTCCGTCAATTGAAAAGGGTATACATTTGGTCAAGTAACCATGCCTAAACCAACATCTTCGGTTGGGCCATCTATTCCAATTATGTCAGCTCCTACCCTCACTACCTCGTCGATGTTTACAACTTCACCAGAGTCATATTTTCATTGTGGCCCTATGGTCCCATCAGGTTACAAATCATTATATGGAATTTTCTCTGGTGCATCTTCAAATCCATGGACTTTACCAATGTCATAATATGATATTTTAACTGGTAATCCTATAGTGAGTACTGAATGAATTGATTCTTTATACACATCTTTAGGGAAATATCAAGCCAGTCCTTTTGGGTCTATTCCTTCAAGTACAATATCAACTGGACTCCCAACATTTGGAGAGAAATATTTTCTGTCTTATTATCCTCCCCATACTAGGGGGAAACCTTTGGTCACCCAATATGACAGTACTCCGTCACTTTTTGGTCAACCTAATGTCGAAATGAATGTTTGTTAATGGCATCCCACTCTACCTATCCAACCACAAATGGTTGTACACTCGTATCAACCAGTTCAACCTGTTAGACCCACATCATTTCCACTTGTCAATACATCTTTACCCCTATTACAGAATCAAAATGTTGTACAAAAACCTTATGAAGTGGGTCCTTCAACTAAATATCCTCAAATTTCAGGTCCACGGACTCCAAATCCTTCGATTAATTTACCACAACCTGTATCCGAAATCATTTATTCATAAGTTGGTTTACCATTTTATGGGATGTCACAACCGAAACCTGGTTATACCTATCAAACGAATCCAAGTTATCCTAATTTGGGTTATAACATTAGTGGAAAAACCCCTTGGCAGCCACAGGTGCAAATGCCTCAAACTTTATTTCAACAAGTATCATATCCAGGTTTTGGTCAACAGAATCCTCAAGCGTTTGATTATCAAAAAAATCCCTATATGGGTTACCAGCAATAGATTTCTTATGCTGGTGATCAAATTCCTATTGTTCAAGCAATTCCATCTTACCCTAGCTATGCTCAACCTGACCTTAATAGACAGTTTCCCTTTGTTGCAACTTTAGAGTTACCAGATTTAAATCGGCGAAGTAATGATCCAATTAACTATGCTCCTTGGTGGCCGATGATACCTTACAAATTACCCTAGGATATTCCTAAGTTCAATGGAAACCATAGAGAAGATATATCGACTCATGTCATGACTTATCATTTATGGTGTACATCAAACTCCCTGAATGATGATTCTATTCGACTACATCTTTTCTAGCGTATGCTCATAGGTCCGGCTGCAAAATGGTACATTGAGTTACCTAGAGATTCTTTTGATAATTTCATCACCCTAGCCACTATATTTTTGACTCATTTCTAGTTACCAATCATATATTAAACTGGAACGAAACTCTTCACCAATTTCAAACAGACTAATGCTACTCACATTTCTGATCATATTCATGAGTGGCGTCGTCGTCGTAGAATGGTTAAGACATTTGTTCTGGATCAGCTCCTTGCTGAATGGTTCATTAATTCCCTGTTACCATCTATAACTGAGGATGTGGCTAAGGGTGGCGTCGTCACAGAAGAGAAATTTATCGCTCGTGTCCAATATTTAGACTTGATTTACACTCAGTCTGGCACGCTCTATGAAAAAATTCCTAACGTGTCGCGATCTAATTTTACTGTTCCTCCACAATTAAAGGACTCTCATGTCGGAGATGGCTTGATTTGCACTGTAAGCACACATCACACTACTGCATCTAATCCTGCTCCTTCTTTCGAAATTAATGTCATGTTGTTTGACAAGGGAACAAGCAACCCGCAAGTAAGAAAAGGGGAAATTTAAGAAAAAAAAACTTCTAACCTGCAGGAAAGATCATCTGATCAATCGTCTGGACCTAGGAAACCTCATTATCCATGACTAATCTGTAACGAGGAACACTTTGTTAGGGATTTTCCTCACCGCGTTGAAGTCTCAAAAATCATCAAGACTTCCCATGCGTCAGCTGTGTTGACAGACCCATTTCCAAATCCAGACACAAACATGGTTACTATGGATCTAGCTCTTAGTTCCCAAGTATTAATGTTATCTTCCACAAAAACTTCAATAGATATTTTGGTGTCAACGCGTAATAAAGATTATGGTAGTCATGCCACCGATCAACCTACTACCTCGACAATGAATGCGTCTACGGAATCAATACCGTCTACTGCTATTCCTGAATTGACAATCAACCCATAAAAGGGAGTAATTCACAAATCGACATATAATCCTCGAGCAAGAGATGCACAAAATTATAATATAGTTGAAGATTTGGCTCAATCCCCTTCAACTATGTCTTCTCTTTAGGTATTACAAAATTGTTCCTCCCAAAAACAAGCTTTATTGTCAACTATTTGTGGAGTTGATCCGACTGATTCTAATCTTGTCGTCTTTAATCATACGGGCTATGTGCCACAACTACGAGTAGAATTGGCATTCTCCATACAAGTAAATGTTCTCAATCACCTTGTTCATCACACTATTATTTATGAGGAAGCATCTACATGCATTATGTCTCTAAATTGTGGGAAGTCACTTGGCTCGCCGCGCTTATCACAATCATCAACGATGTTGAAAGCATTTGATGAACGTACATATAAAACTTGTGGTATTATTAATAACCCGCATGTAGAACTAGGGTGAAAAACAGTGAGTGTTGAAGTCTAGGTTGTTGACGGACCCCTTGACTATAATATTCTACTTGGAAGGCCATGGGTATATGCAATGACTGCAATTGTTTCTACATATTTTAGAATGATTTCCTTTCCACATAAAGGTACTATCACAGTCATTAATCAGCTATCCTTCTTTGCCTCCGCTTCGTAGGTAACTGGAAGAATTTCGGTCATTCACATACCCCAACTAGAACTTCATAACATTGGTGTAGGACTCTTAAAGGATTCCACTCTTATGGGAACCTTTGCATTACTGCTGCCCGCAACATTGGAAAAAATTTCAAGTATAGAGACTTGCTACATGATCTCTTCCACTCTATCTGGCTTAAGGGAGAGTACGTGTGATTCTGAAATTAATACATTGGATGATTTTCTGCTGCCCAGCCCTATTGAACTGGCATAGCAATCAATCTATCTAGCTTGGGCGACAAATCCGAAATCAGCGTCGCTGAGTGTTTGGGTTGATCGTTCCTTAGATTTTGGTACTTCCTTTGATCCTTTTTCCTCAACATTCTTGATAGATGAGAATATTTTGGAAACCATGATGTCATAAGGAGAACCATGGGAAGATTATCATCATCGTTCCCATCTTCCTGATTATGAAGAAAACTATCTTAGTGAACTATATCACCCATCAATCAAAACTTTTTTTTCGAATTATTTACCCATTAATGCAATCGATTCCGAACGAAATCTGTCAAATATTGAATAAACCATTTCTATTGATATTTTGACCAAACCTGGAATTGTAGAAAATATTCATGTCGGTGTATCTTGTTCTCCATCAAAACTCGAATCATATCGCTCTCTATTTCGTGAATTCTGTGATGTATTTTCTTGGTATTACGAGGAAATGTCAGGCATAGATAGTGGTATTGTTGAACACACTATTAATATGTATCCTGATGTCAAACTGGTGCGTCAAAAACTTCGTCGTGTTCATCCAAAGAAAGTCACTGCCATCAAAGTAGAAGTTGAAAAACTTTTGCATTATGGTTTCATATACCTTGTTCCGCTAACTGAGTGGGTTTCCAATATTGTTCCTGTCATGAAAAAGCAAGGAACCATTAGAGTGTGTGTCCGTTATTGGGATTTCAATCTTGCTTGTCCAAAAGAAAACTATCCTACTCCCTTTATTGACTAGATTATTGACGATTGTGCTGGATGTGAAATATTTTCATTCATGGATGGATTTTCCGGCTATAATCAAATCAATATCTGCCCAGAGGATCAACATAAGACAAAATTCATCTGTCCCTGGGGCACATTCACTTATAGGAAACTACCGTTTGGCTTAAATAATGTTAGGGAAACTTTTCAGAGAGCAATGGACTATGCTTTCAATGAAATCAAGCACATTGTTCAACATTATCTAGATGATTTACCAGCACATTCACGAAATCGGACTGATCACCCGATGCATTTGAGAGCCATTTTCTTACGCTGCCAACACTACAAAATACACCTCAATCCACATAAATGTGTGTTTTGTGTTGGTTTTGGTCATTTTCCTGGATTCGTAGTCTCAAAATAAGGAATTCGAATCGACCCATTGAAGGTACAGGCCATTCTTGATTTTCCTACACCATCAAATTTACTTCAGATACAGAAAATTCAAGGAAAGTCTAACTTCCTAAGAAGTTTCATTCCAAATTACACCGAAATGGCTAAAGTATTTACTTGATTATTGAAAAAGGGGGTTCCCTTCCATTGGGACCAAGTTGCGCAAGCTTATTTTGATGTTGTCAAGGATACTCTTGTCCGAGCGTCATTAATGTATCCCCCTAATTATCAAAACGATTATTTCCTATATATCGTCATGGTTGAAACGACCATTGCTATGGTATTGGTCCAAGTAGAAGATGGAATTGAAAATCCGATATATTATTTCAGTCGTAATCTCAATGATACGGAAGTTAAGTATTCATACGTATAAAATATTGCCTTGGCAGCTGTTCAAGTTGGTCAAAGATTTCGCCATTATATCCTGCTAGTATCGTTTCGAATTGCAGCCCCATGAATTATATATTATCACGTCAATTGATGGGGGGGAAAATATTCAAAATGGATTGTCATTTTGTAGGAATTTGTTTTGGAATTCATCAAATCCAAGTCAAAGAAGTCTTTAGTTTTTGCTGAGCTTCTCTGTGACCTTCCCTTTGATAGTACTGCAACTATGTCGGAACCATCAACTCCTGGTGAGTCTCTGTTTCTGATCGGATCATCTGATCCTTGGTATGGGGATTTCATCATTTCTATCCAAACTCAAACTTTTCGACCTAATACCTCTCGCTCTGAATAGTGACATATTCGATACCAAGCCAAATATTATTTGATCATCGGCGATACACTTTATCATCGTGGTGTCGATACAATTTTAAGGAGGTGCATCACTCATGACGAGGCTGAAAAAGTGTTAAATGAGTATCATGCTGGGGCTTGTGGTGGACATTTATCTAGATATGATACCGCATAGAAGATACTTCACGCCGATTACTTTTGGCTTGCAATTTTTTGAGACTGCATCCTTGTGGTTAGAAGTTGTCATGCGTGCCAGATTTTTGACCGAAAAATCCGCAAACCGCCAACACCAATGCATCTTGTTGTCTCTGTGGAACCATTTTTGAAATGGGGTATTGACTTCATGACCTGTAACACTCGTTCATCTGGGGGGCATGGTTATATTATTGTCGCAATCGACTACTTTACCAAATGGGCCGAATCGATGCCTACATTCAACAACACAGGACAGACAGCTGCATTGTTTTTCTTTAATCATGTTATTGCACGGTTTGGGGTCCCATAGGCTATAGTTACAGATCATGGGAAGAATTTTGGCAATCACATGATGGCTGAATTGACTTCCAGGTTAGGATTGTCACATGATAATTCTACTTCTTATTATCCGCAATCAAATGAACAAGTTGAAGCTATCAACAAGATACTTAAACGTATGCTTCAATGAATGATAGGAGTTCGTAAAAGAAATTGGCATTTGATCCTGTACTCTGCTTTGTGGGCATATCGAACCTCGGTGAGAAACGCAACTAGATTTACTCCTTTTCAATTGGTGTATGGTCTGGAAGCTATCTTACCAATCTAGTGTGAAATACCGTCATTGAAACTTGCAATTGACTTGTTAGCTAATACCTCAGAAGAAGAAGCACGTCTCCTTAACATCATCCATCTTGATGAAACACGTCGTGAAGCCCAATTGGCCAAAGAAGCACATAAGAGATGTATAAAGGCGTAATATGACAAAAATGTCCAGCCTCACATTTTCTCAGAGGGCGACTTGGTCCTTCTTTACGATCAAAATGTTGATGTAATAAGTACAAGAAAGTTTGAGCCATTATGGCATGGCCCCTATATTTTCAAAAGAGTTCTTGCTAAGGGCACCTATGAGTTGGTTGATTACGATGGAACTCCATTGGCGCAGCCTAGAAATGGGTTTTATCTGAAACGTTACTATGCTTAATCATGAGCATAGTAACTTTTTGTATTGTATTGTATATATATGCTATTGATTTGCATTCACTATCTTAATTTGTTTTTAGAGTTTTCTTGACGTTAGTAATCCACTTTACATTGCATCGCAGATGTCTGAATCTTCAAAACCCTTTGTTGGATATGTTGATGGTGCTAGTCATAGTACGCATAATCTATCCTCTGTAGCGTGGGTCATTTTTTCTCTGAACGACGAGTTAGTGATTTTTCAAGGGATTTATATTAGTAGATCGACGAAAAATATCGCTGAGTATAGCGCATTGATCGAAATTCTCTCTGATGCCATTTCATTTGGTATTAATAGTATCATCATAAGGTTAGACTCACAACTTGTGGTATTACAACTTACTAGTGTTTATACTGTTAGAAATCCAACATTGCATAGATTTTTCCTAAGAGTTTGACTTTTGGAAAGACACTTTGATTTTATTCAATATCAACACATTTCTAGAAATTTGAACACATTAACTAATTCTTTAGCTAATCAAGTTTTAGACATACATTTGCAACACATGTAAAGAAAACATTCACGTCATTGAATAGGATTGCACAATAAACATAGGAAAACGTTGAAATCATATAGATAGATAGTTATAGGTTTTTACAAAAATTTGTGCCCAAGACACATTGGTCATCTAACCTCAAAATGTATGAAAATTTTCATAAGTAACCTAGTGGTGCTCATGGTAAAATGCTATAGATATAGCTATCCTACATAGTAACCGCATATGATGATTAGGAACCCCAATAGTGTGTCGCTGTAGTCGCATGGGTAGCTCTTCGATTCGGCAATCCGGAATCCCGAAGGTCAAACCCTCTATGCGCTGTCGAAGCTCAGTCAGAGTCTCAGCCATATCAAGATGCTGAAGGACTACTCTCCCAACAACCCTCTCTACTGGCACATCTTCTTCGTGCTCTGGTTCCACTACTGTTTGAACATGACCAACATCTGCATTACATCAAACATTTAGTTTAGTCTTGGGAAAACATCAAAAATACAAAAAATTTGTATAAACCTTAGGAAAATAAAAAACATGGTCAAAACATTCTTACCCATTGCACTCCACTGAGTACCTTCTGGTATTGCTAAATTTGGATCTCCTCGGAAATCTATTCCTGCATATGCATACTCATCGATGGCAACAATCTGTCATTGGAACCAGGCGAAGAACACAGTCGAGAACATAATGGTAGATTGGCCTGCATGCCTACCCATGAGTTCCACCCATCTCTGCATCCGCAGATCTCTAGGATTAGACACATCCAGTGTCACATGTTGTGGCTGCATCAGTGGAATCCGTTCCAAGGCAAAGGATATAAGGATACAACCATAACTGAAATTATTCTTCCTTCCTCCCTTTTCTTTGTTCAGTTGTTGCTTTATCTAAGAAATAATAACTTCAGACTAGTTGAATAATGTTGGCTCCATACACTCTAGTGTGTACTGCATATACGATCTATTCGCTACATGTAGTGTAACGATGCCGGCAAGTTTTGCGATCGTGAAATGGATATTTCTCAAAGGAAAATATCAAACATCTCGGATGTTTATCTTTCCATCTTTACTTGGCTCTGCCACTGGATAAAAATGTTGCAAAACATAATCTCTCATTGTCTCTCCTCCAACAATAGACCCTGAGAGCGAAATAGGCAAGCATCTCCTCGACAAACCTATAAGAAAGTATATATCCTCAACTGTTATGGGAACCACTTGGTTATTAATATGAAATGCCTCAATAGCTGGATCCCATGCTCGAACGAAGAACTCCAATAGTTCTATTTTTTTCCTCATCCCTAACAATTTGAAGTACTTAAGCAGTCCACAATCTCTTAGGGCTCTTACTTTACCCGGATCATTTAAGGCAATCATATCATGTTCTTCATGTTCTATTTCCCTTCATGTAATCATCATTGTAATCTGATGGAAACCTAAAATACAATCATAAGATCCATTAGATTCCATTCATTGCAAAAAATTAGGCAGATTTTGGGCATAATGTGAGAAACAAAAATCTAGATTACGCCCAATGCACTCCCTAACAAGAGAAAATGCGTTGTGTATGCAAGTAAGCTTCACTGTACTTGCTATGCAACACAGGTTTCGACATTCAGGTGTGCGTTGCCCTCTTTTTGGAAAGAATTTACCCTGTGGGCCTTAAAACCCTGAAAATTTGCAGAAATTGGAAATGAAATGATTACTGAAGGAAAGAGGAGGTTCATATCACTAACCTGGATCAAACAGAAACAAAATCCATCCATAGAAACGATCACAATCAGGAGCTGAAGTTCGAGGGAAAAATCAGCTTCAGAGCTCTAAAATGAAAATGGTGACTATGGAATGGTAAAAATGAATAGTAAATCAATTTTTAATAGTCATTTAATTATTTGCAAATCGAATTTATTGCTATGACTATAGTTTTATTATGTTTTTTTATCATGAAACAGGTATTTTTAATCCATTTGATGTTGTTTTGAACAGGTCTAACAACTTATGAACAAATTAGTCGTGTAGATTTATTTCAAGAATGATTTGATCACAATGCATACTTGTTCTCCTTATTTTTCAAGCTTTGTTAAAAATGAAAAAGGATTTGAAGCGCACTTTTATCTCTTTTTCGAGCTTCGATAACAGTGGAAAAGGAACCCCTGGAGTCTTCTTTTAGCTCTTTTTAGACTCTAATAATGTGAAAAGATTACCAAGCACTTGTCTTTTCGAGCTCGTAAAAGTAAATGAATTGATATCTACTCAGTATAAGTTTAACCCTTTTCTGGACTTAGATAGATTATTTACGTAAAAGGAATACCTTGGTTGAACATGACTAAAGAGGTTCTCTTAAATATTATTTTACACTTTTTCAGATCTGAGCGACAACTTTACGAAAAATTACTTTTGGAGTTTTCTTTCATCCTCTTTTTCAAACTCTCTAAATATGAAAAAGGACCGAGCTATCACTGTCATTAAGCTCGTTAAAACATAAAATAGCGACGGGCTTTTCGATCATGGCAAGAATCGAGTTTCATTCATCGTTAGACTCGTTAAATTATTAAATAGCGATACATTATTCGCCCGAAGGGTTGAATTATAGATCAAGAAAATTTTATCCTCCTCAAGCTTGTTAAAAAATAAAGAGGTACTGGTAAACAAATGACCAGGGAAAATTTGGAAAAATTTAGCAGAATTCTTTATGGTATCAAGTCGCTCTTGAACATGACACTTCCTTCACTCCATGTCTGTGACTGTTTGGGTTGGGTAATCATCTTGACAGTTCATCATACCTTCACTTCGATTTTGGGTCAATGCTGCCAACTCATCTCAGTGTCGCTGATATGTTCAAGAGAAGTCATCCAATAAATAACTCATCCATCTGCAATACTCGTAAACTTTCATTCTCATGACCGTCATCCCTGAACATTTCTATATCAAGTCATACCCTTGTCTCCGAAATCAGTAACTCCCATTTCACAATAAGGTGGCTTCCTGAGGACGAAAAATCATTATCCAGGAGGTTCACTTAGAAACATTAGATTCCAGTACCATGAGGGTTGTTACAGCATCGACAATATCCTTGCTTCTTGACTTTTGACCAAAATATTTTGTTTGGCATTCGACATCAAATCATCTATTCACGCCTTACGAAATGTACTACAGTACATTGAGGGCCATTCACATTAATGGTGGTTCTCTCACATTTGTTAACAACTCACATCATTGGCTGGTAATCAAATGATGTCTTTCCATGTTCGACTACAAATCATATATTCGCATGGATAGATTGTACCTGAATGATCGAGTGAACGAGATAAGAAGACCCCGGATCTAGTTTCAGCCATCTGGGCTGCAATTTCAGGATTGTTGTACACATCATCTATACGATGACCTTACATACAAATCGTCATTCGAACATGGGCCTATTATTGCCTAAATCTACCTCAGGCTGAAACAAGGCAAAGTTCAGGGTAACATCAAACCACACTCAGTCTGGTAGCTAGCCCTACTAGAACATGAGAGGGCTCTCTGCAGGTCAATCTCAGAAAAAATAATCAATAGGGCTTGAGATGACTTGAAATAAAGGCTAATTTTAAGCTATGTATATAGGTGAAAGGATTTAATTTTGACTTTGGGGGTTTTTTTTGGATCAAAGGGAAAGGCAGTTTTGGGTTCGGGGATAAGGCCTAGTTTTTGCAGAGTTCTGAATGGAGCAAGGAAAGAAATTGTTTTGATGATTTGAATTGAATGAATGGATAGTTTAGACCGGTGAGGAGCTGAAGAGGGAAAGAGGCTTTCAATAATCCTCCTCAAACAGATGAAAACATGGAAAATTAAACAAAACTGAAGGCAGAGCAAAGCAATCTAATGAATTCCACCTTTATAACTCACTTGTTTAATTTAAGAAGAAAGGAGAAGTGAAGTGATACACATAAAAATCAATGAAATTACAGTCACATAGAGTAAAACACCACCAAAAAGCAGAGCCACATGGATCCCAAAGAGTGCTGCAAACCCTGGTTTATTCCTTTTCCAAAAGTGCAGAGATGAAATGTACAATGAAGTGCCAAGCAATCCCAAATGTCCAACCCTGAAAATGGCTGAAGAACTACATGATATAGACAAGCCTAACTAATTCCCATGCCTCTATGTGTCGAGCTCATCATTCTAGGAGCTGTTTCAACCATATCTAAACTAAGAACTGAAAAATAGGCAATGAAACAACTTGCCTCTATATGGTAGGAAACTGATTCATTCACTTACATTTCACTTTTTGGTGAATGAATCTACTAAGATGAGTAAAAATGTGCCAAAATTGCATCATGTTCATGAAATTACATCAAGGTACATCAAGAGCTAAATGAAAAATTCAAACTAGCCAAAAATAGGCGAAATTCTGTGCTGCTGAGTGAAAAATAGGCCAAATTTCTCTATGCGCCGTGCCTAAAATCTCTATGCATAGCACAAGTTTGAGGCTGATTTTGAAGGCCTTCCTGAAGTTCAAATTGAGTGAAGAATAGCTCGCTGGAAAGCCCAGCCTGTCTACTTTCCAACCCAAGTGGAAGTTCTAGATTTGGTTACCATTTTCCCCTCCAAAAGTTCAATCTCCCAACACTGCTTCCTGTGTGTGCAAAAAGTAGCAGAAAGGTCATTTTTGAGGTGTTTTTGACCCTTTAGGCAGCCCAAAACTTGATGAAATCCTTAGGTAATCCATAAGCATGCATAAATTTTGATGAAAAATCCAGAAATGCAAATTTTTCCTCTTGAAGAGCTGCCAATTATAAGCGCGCGCCAAGTGGCGCTACGCATCGGGCAGGAAAATCTGTTTTTAGGCCCAAAATTTCAAAATTGACAAAATTTTTCCCAAATTTCTTGAAATTTGGGCTAAAGGTCCCTCATCAAGCACTATGCTGGACCAAATATTATTCAGCCAAAATTTGGAGTCTATCATGCCTTTTACGATGCTTTAGTGCCCTCCTTAGCCTTGCCTTTAGGATCTTGATCCTCGCTTTGCAAACATGATGTCGCGCCCAATAATGGTTCTTCATGTGTCTGAGCATGTTATTTTCCTTGTTTTCCTACACCAACAACTTCTCAAGATGAATTTTGACCCTCTCAAGCCAAGTCTCTCTATCAGCCTCAATCTCCCGCTCAATGGGTGTCATCTCTGTTGGGCTTCTTCGGGAAGCTTGTCGATTCTCACGGATGTTTTGCAACTCCATGATTGTCTGCTGATCCTCCAAATTTTTTTTTCACTGATCTAGATAGTTTATGATCCATTGAGCTCTTTGCAATTTGTCGGTCAAGGTGTCAATTTCTGCCTTCTGATTTCCTAAATGATTTCTCTCAACTTTGAGCTTGGAGAGCTCAAATCCTCATCAATCAATATGAAATCAGTATCCTGGCCTCCTGAAGGGCCCTCATCCTGCATAGGCCTCTTACTTCTGTCTTGTACCTATACCTGTGCTGCTGATGACGGCAATGAGACTCCTTCCACCCCAGGTGGAGATAGTACTCGTTGGGTTGCTGCAAATAACACTCTAGTGCCTCTCTGATAAGTAACAAACAGTGGCACACTGATAGGCTCTGTCTTGTGACCTTCAGACTGATGCGAAGGTTCACCTGCATCATGGATAACCTCTGGAGGAACTTGAGGAGCTGTGAAAAATTCATGGGAAATGAAATCCTCCCACGCAATACCCTGCAATCCAAGATGATGTACAACAACAATCTTGATGAGTGCATAGTGATAAATACTATTGTACTGCTGCTCGGGAGTCTTCTTCTGCACAAGAGTGGTCATTCGCTCGATGTTGCGGCACATGAAATAAGGTATGTTCATCATCCTCACTCTAGTGAAATGCATCAATAACCTGATGTGGTATGCATATAGGCGTGAGAACCAGCCCTCACAACTGAAGTATCTGATAATGAGTCTCATCAAAGGCACATAGGATTCCTTTAGGAACCAGAATGGGGACACCCTGCTGAGCTGTCTCACATAGCTAGGTTGATGTATGGTTCATAATGCACTCTGTCCACCTACTGTCTTTTGTTCCACTGTTCACCCACATTCAATATTCTGGTTTCTTGAGAAATGGTTTCCGGTGTCAAGGTGAAATTTACACCAGCAAGAGTTACCTGACCATCACGCAAATGTAATACAAACAATCAAGCCAACTCCTGATGATGCTGAATTCGAGAAATCATCTCACAATACTGATAGCATGATTGCTCTCGAAAACACGCCATGGCAAGTGGGAAATCTTGCAATTGGGTCAATGAGGTGGGCTCTTCTCTCACATGTTTGCCACCTTTACGAGGCCTTCTCGGTGCATGTAGCTCAGTGGTAGAATCACTATCTCTGTCATAGGATGTATCAATGTCTGTCTCCATGGTACTCAAGGTTAATGCAAGGTGTATATTGGCTTAAATGAGATGAAGAATGAGAATTTGGTTGTTTTTTGTTTTAGTGCCAAATATATGGTGGTGTGAGAGGGACTGTGGGAAATATGGGCAGTGGGAACAGTGGAGTCTTGTCAAGTGGTAGTTTTCCCTTTGAGAATTTGACAAACTTTGGGAGAGGGGACAACCACTGAATGTTTGGGAAACTTGGGGTTTTGGGAATTTTTTACAAATGAAATGGGAAGGGGAAAATGATGGGAAATGACTTGGGATACAAGGGAATAGGGGAGGGACTATAATGATAACATGACAGTGAAGGGAGGAGTAAGCAAGATGGGAAATGAAGTATGTGGCACAAAACTAATTTAAAACACCAATTTCAAACCCTAAGGAGCAGTTTTTAACAAAATGAGAGGGTTTTTAATTTTGGCATTCAAATTATTATATTCTTCCCTTCAAACAACACCAAACATTATTTAATGGCAATTGCAAGATCAGTCGAACTTACATGGAGCAAATGGGACCGAGAAATTTGGAATTTGTTGGAGGGAATGACCAAATTTTAGGTGTCGGCCCAGTGCACCGTGCGCACAACCCAGTGCGCCGCGACTGGTGTATGTGTCGTGCTCGTTGTGATTTGCATGATGGTGAGCGCCCCTATGCGCTGCGACCAGCAAGTGCACCGCGACCTTCACCCAGTGCGCCACACAACTAAATTCACACACAGTCCATCCTCAAACCACTGTTTCTCTTCCTCCATGATTTTTCTTGACTTCACTCTTGTCTTTGGCATGCAAATAGATTTTTTAAACACAAAAATATCTTATATATCATGGAATTTGATTTTGATTTAGAAAACCCACTTTCTAATGTTGCAGACTTTGGAACTTTGCACTTTTTTTTAAATAAAATCTGTTTTTTCTTCCATTTTGATTTTTTAGACTGATGATGAAATTCTTGTCTATTTTTTGCAGGGATAGCTGGCATGGGATTTCAGCAAAGGTGACCAGGGATGCGCCTAAAGAACTTTAAAACTGATGCAGGCAAGGCCTGCAAATAACCAAGATCTTTTTCACTCATGCATATACAAACATGCGCCTCAAACAATTTCCCAAATCCTCTTCAATACACGGCAATTTCATCAGCTTTTGGAAGCTTCTTTGTTACAAAACCACAATGGTTATGAAACCATGATTAATACACATCATCCCAAATTTTCAACATAACTTTCATTCAAACTCACATACTTTCATCATACCTCATTTCCATTTCATAGGGCTTTTATAAAACCGAAATCTCAAATCTTAAAACATAACTTTATACAAAAGTTCAACTCCAATCCATGTGTATAGACTTTCATACTCATCATTCAATTACAAAGCCAAATCATGCACCTTTTGCTTTAACACACTCAATTCAGTACTTGGAAAGTATGAAAACCCAAATTTTGATGTGCGCCCTTGCCCTTTCAAAATCACTTAATACCCAGTGTATGCACATTTGCTCTCTTAAAAATTCAACTGATAAATTATTGATGCAGATAGATTTCAAAATATGCTTTCATAGGTTATCATTTCTCACACAACATATCCTCATTGCCATGTTTGTGAAACAGTATAACAAATTTTGATTTCTTCTATGAACATTTATTTATGTCTCCATGCTGCACGTGGACTTGCACAATCTTCTGTTCCAGTTTTTAAATGTCACCAAAATCTCAACGCAAACAACAATCTGTCATTTCATTCACTTACCTCCATGGACAATCTGGCCACGCAACTCTTACTACTTCCGCATCCAGTTTTCAACGTTCCACCCTTTATACTGCACATAGACCTGACAAATTGTTCCGATCTATTCTCTGCACCAGCGTTCAGCAATTGCATTTAAAAGTAATTGTTCACACATATTGCTACCAGCTCAGCGTCTTCCAAGTTTCGTTGCACTTCGTTGCACACATCATCCTCTTGCACGCAGAACATGTCACTTGTAAACTGATCACAGCGTTCCACTGCTTTTCCACCTGCAACTTAATAAACACAGTTACTTCAACGTCAAAAAAATTTGTTCTTCTTAATGAAACAAGGAAATCTTTTTCAATTCTGCAAATTTAAAAGTCTGACAATCGAATTTCATTACAGACAGGTCTTCCACGCTGTTGAGTTCCTTTGAACCGCCCTTCCGGCATTCATTAACTCGACATTCAGTCTTCTGCAACCCATTGTGAATTCAACGCATTACTGTTCTTTCAGTGTTTGACAGTCAACATTAATACATTTACGCTGTAGGCGCACTCCATCATTCCTTCTTCCTGTAGTTAAACTCACAAAACCCAAACATTGAATTCAGTTATGCATAAGACTATATCTTGTTGCTTCACGCATTTGTCAAAGACTGTTTCTGCAATCGGACTACGGCATCTATCATAACAGGGTAAACATATTCAACTGTCTTTTGAACCCATTCATGTTTCAATACATATATACTCCTTTACCATTCAACGCAACAGCACTCTCAACGCACTAACGAATAGCAATTTCTGCTATCGACCCCTCAGGATTACACAAGCTTGACATAATAGAGTTTTGCGTACAGGATTTCACACCAAAACTGCAGACTTAAAATGTATTAAAATGCTGGTGCTCTTCTTTTTTCATTTTCTATTAATCAAATTCAGATCGATATAACAAAACCATTCATAAGCTCATGCACAGATAACAATTGTTATGTTAATATCAATCCTTTTAGCTTGGACACATAAATCGATCTCACAATTTCTTCTATTGCAGGTTTCCTTTGATCGATCTTTCCAACAATCGATACCTCAATCATACATATACAGTTAACCAGAAATAAATATAACTTCCACAATCAATCAATGTATATAAACTGAAACAAAACAATGACTTACAAACTGTTGCTGGCCAGATATTTCAATTCTGTGGCCCTTTACAATTGCTGAAGGCTTACAGCCTTTCTGTTTAAGACTACTCTCAATCTCACACTCTCTCTCAATCTTTCTAATGTGTTTTTCTCTCAAAACCCCCTCCTATTTATACAATTTTAAAAATCATTTAATTAAATGCTCAATCCCTTCAATTCCTCAACAAACCCCTAAATCTCTCAACATCCCTAAAGGATAGATCTTTATCCCTAAAATCCTTCAACTAATTAAATTCCCTCATATCCTTTTATTAAATAAAAACATATTTACAAAAATCCTCACCTTCTCCTATTTTATTCAAATTAATTAATAAAATATTAAAAATTATCACACCCCCTTTTAACATATTTACAAAATAAAAAAAAACGCCCTTGATGCTCCTGCATCAGACTCCCCATGTAAGAAAATTTATGACCACCTGGTCATAAGTCTGGATATTTCCTCCTGGATCCCAAATTTTATTTTGTAATCTTTCCGTGCTTGTCGATTGCTTTACTACTGTTGTTATCTGCTGTTGTCTTCCAGGTTTCCATATTTTTTGTTGTAATGCTCCACTTGCTCTGCTCTTGCAATCTTTCACTGTCATTCTCTTGTTGTCTTTCCTTTCCTTTCTTGCTACTGTCTTTCTCTGAGGCGTTTTCATCATTAACCTCCTTATCAACTCAATTTCTCTGTCCAGTATATCCTCTATCTGCTGATTGTTTCCAGCATCTTCAATAAAACATGTTGCTCTAGCTGTCACTATGGATGTTGCTCCACATGTTGCTACCATAAATGTTGCGGTCTCCCAAACTTCCTGTCCCTCTGCAACATTCCTTTTCTCATCATCTGTAATTTCATCTGCAACTTTTTTCTCTGGTTCAAATGTCTCCAGCAAACATTTCAACATTTCATCAACATGCTGCAAATTAACTCCAGCATAATCTCCATCTTCCCCTTCGAAAATCTTCAGAAATTGTCCATCATCATCAAGTTTTGCAAACACTGTAGCTTCACCCTCTGTCACTGTAGCAGCTCCAAAATTTCGTATACCAGTCTTCTCTTGGCTATACAGACAAGCCAACTTTTCCTTGTCACCCATGGTAACAAGCCTCTGCTTATGAGACCTAATTGTCTCATCTTCTTTCTGCAACTGTTCACCTCCTTCCAAGACAATTCCAAATGATGGACTGTCTTCTACATCACCTGTAAACACAATCAAATTGTCAGTATCAAAATCACAAGACCCACTGGTCTCACTTGTCGATTCAGTCACCAAGTTTTCTCTCTGCAGCTCTAAGTCTTCTTCAGGACTCAGCAAATCTCCACTAGTTTTCTCCTCAGCTTCCTCTGGGAACACTCTAGTATGCCACTCTGAGTTACTTCCCGACTCCTCTCTCAGCACATCAGTATGTTGATTTTCATTCATCATGAGACTGTCAGCTAGTCTCGCCTTCTTACCATCATCTGCTTCATGACTGTCCTTCATGAAAACTTTCATGCCTTGCTTCCTCAGCAAATTATCATGCACATAAGTCCTCTGTCTCTCCAATTCTCTTCTCTGAAGATCTAGTTTCCTATACAACTCAACAATTTCATTAGGAGTAGAACTCGGAAACTTCAAACAATTTTCCATACCTTCACCAGCTCTTAACCAATCATCGACTGGTCTTTCTCTCTCTGCACCAATCTTCTGATTAGAATCCTTTGTCTTCATTGCCTCCTGAGATCTTGCTATCTTAGCATCGATCTGAACAGCCTTCAGATTCAATTATCTCTCCTGAATAAACTCTAAAGCTTGCTCATCTTTCTGTACTGTACCTGCAAACATACACAACTCGTCAGTTTTAAAACCACAAGACTTTTCAGTCTTGACTGCTTCCTTCAATACTTCCTTCTGAACAAATCTGCATTTGGAATCTTCAAATTCCATCTCTGGTTCAAGAACTCTAAGTTCCTTTTTCAACAAGACAATCACAATTTGCCTCAACCTCACCTGCAATTGTCGCCAAATCACTCTCTTTCCCTTCAGTGGAAAGATCCATTTTCTATTCTGATCTTCCTGCTCTTGCAGCCATTCTTCTAGTACCTGCAATTTTACCTTCATTACTGCAATTTCTCTTTCTCTGACTTCATCAGTCATCTTACCTCTGTGGCATTCTTCTGAACCTCTTCTCTGATCCTCCATGATCATCTTCTCCATGAGTTGTTCACTCACCATGAGTTGCACTAGCCTCTACGACAACAATCTCTTCTGCTGCCACTTACCTCACCAAGCCCTCCTCACTCAGTCTTTTGGTAAGTACTTGGTTCACTGCCTCTGGAACCTCTTGAGCACTCTCTCTGCTCTCTCTCTGGGCTATCTCTTCAACTCACCTTCTTCTTCAGGACACTGCAATTGTCCTCCTTATTCAGCGTTTAGCTGAATGCCAGGTTCACTGCCATCATCTTATCTGCAACCATAAACTTTCCATCACAAAATTCAAATCAGAAAATCATCTCACCTTTAAGATCTTGCAGGATCTTGTTTCCATTTACTTCTGCCATCCTGTTCTCTTGCAATTGTGTATGCTGCATATCAGATTTCAAATCTGATCTTCCTTTCCATCATTCATCACACATTCAAAAATACATTTCAGTTCAACAAACCTTCTTGTCCTCATTCAGAAAATAAACATTTTTCATTTCAACAGAGCCAAGCTCTGATACCAAAATGACGATGCAGGCAAGGCCTGCAAATAACCAGGATCTTTTTCACTCATGCATATACAAACATGCGCCTCAAAAAATTTCCCAAATCCTCTTCAATACACGGCAATTTCATCAGATTTTGGAAGCTTCTTTGTTACAAAACCACAATGGTTATGAAACCATGATTAATACACATCATCCCAAATTTTCAACATAACTTTCATTCAAAATCACATACTTTCATCATACCTCATTTCCATTTCATAGGGCTTTTATAAAACCGAAATCTCAAATCTTAAAACATAACTTTATACAAAAGTTCAACTCCAATCCATGTGTATAGACTTTCATACTCATCATTCAATTACAAAGCCAAATCATGCACCTTTTACTTTAACACACTCAATTCAGTACTTGGAAAGTATGAAAACCCAAATTTTGATGTGCGCCCTTGCCCTTTCAAAATCACTTCATACCCAGTGTATGCACATTTTCTCTCTTAAAAATTCAACTGATAAATTATTGATGCAGATCGATTTCAAAATATTCTTTCATAGGTTATCATTTCTCACACAACATATCCTCATTTCCATGTTTGTGAAACAGTATAACAAATTTTGATTTCTTCTATGAACATTTATTTATGTCTCCACGCTGCACGTGGACTTGCACAATCTTCTGTTCCAGTTTTTAAATGTCACCAAAATCTCAACGCAAACAACAATCTGTCATTTCATTCACTTACCTCCATGGAAAATCTGGCCACGCAACTCTTACTACTTCCGCATCCAGTTTTCAACGTTCCACCCTTTATACTGCACATAGACCTGACAAATTGTTCCGATCTATTCTCTGCACCAGCGTTCAGCAATTGCATTTAAAAGTAATTGTTCACACATATTCCAACCAGCTCAGCGCCTTCCAAGTTTCGTTGCACACATCGTCCTCTTGCACGCAGAACATGTCACTTGTAAACTGATCACAGCGTTCCACTGCTTTTCCACCTGCAACTTAATAAACACAGTTACTTCAATGTCAACAAAAATCTGTTCTTCTTAATGAAACAAGGAAATCGTTTTCAATTCTGCAAATTTAAAAGTCTGACAATCGAATTTCATTCCAGACAGGTCTTCCACGCTGTTGAGTTCCTTTGAACCGCCCTTCCGACATTCATTAACTCGACATTCAGTCTTCTGCAACCCATTGTGAATTCAACGCATTACTGTTCTTTCAGTGTTTGACAGTCAACATTAATACGTTTACGCTGTAGGCACTCCATCATTCCTTCTTCCTGTAGTTAAACTCACAAAACCCAAACATTGAATTCAGTTATGCATAAGACTATATCTTGTTTCTTCACGCATTTGTCAAAGACTGTTTCTGCAATCGGACTACGGCATCTATCATAACAGGGTAAACATATTCAACTGTCTTTTGAACCCATTCACGTTTCAATACATATATACTCCTTTACCATTCAACGCAACAGCAATATTAACGCACTAACGAATAGCAATTTCTGCTATCGACCCCTCAGGATTACACAAGCTTGACATAATAGAGTTTTGCGTACAGGATTTCACACCAAAACTGCAGACTTAAAATGTATTAAAATGCTGGTGCTCTTCTCTTTTCATTTTCTATTAATCAAATTCAGATCGATATAACAAAACCATTCATAAGCTCATGCACAGATAACAATTGTTATATTAATATCAATCCTTTTAGCTTGGACACATAAATCGATCTCACAATTTCCTCTATTGCAGGTTTCCTTTGATCGATCTTTCCAACAATCGATACCTCAATCATACATATACAGTTAACCAGAAATAAATATAACTTCCACAATCAATCAATGTATATAAACTGAAACAAAACAATGACTTACAAACTGTTGCTGGCCAGATATTTCAATTCTGTGGCCCTTTACAATTGCTGAAGGCTTACAGCCTTGCTGCTTAAGCCTACTCTCAATCTCACACTCTCTCTCAATCTTTCTAATGTGTTTTTCTCTCAAAACCCCCTCCTATTTATACAATTTTAAAAATCATTTAATTAAATGCTCAATCCCTTCAATTCCTCAACAAACCCCTAAATCTCTCAACATCCCTAAAGGATAGATCTTTATCCCTAAAATCCTTCATCTAATTAAATTCCCTCATATCCTTTTATTAAATAAAAAGATATTTACAAAAATCCTCACCTTCTCCTATTTTATTCAAATTAATTAATAAAATATTAAAAATTATCACACCCCCTTTTAACATATTTACAAAATAAAAAAACGCCCTTGATGCTCCTGCATCAAAAACTAAAAAACTCTGAGAATTATATTACATTTATTATCAAGGATGAAATTGACGATTTTTCTTCAAAATAGAGTTTTGAAGAAAAGTCATGATCAAGTATTATGACGATGAAATTTTGCACTGAAAACCTTATTTCGAGCCTCCCTCATGTGCCTGCTAACATTATTATCCATTTTGAAGACTAAATTTGTGAAACCCTACACCTAATGCGACTAAAACCCTAAAATGACTCTTTGGCGAACGGGAGGCCAAACATGACTGTAAATGACTTTAAAATTGATTTTGATGAATAGAGACGGACCAGTAGGTACACGACGTGAGGGAAATGAGTGAAAAGACCCTTCTATCATATGATCCATGCTCCTAATGGAATGCATCTGATTGAACTGAATGAGACACCTAAAATGAAATGCAACAAAAGAGATGTTGATCTCTGATGGAGGGATGAAGATACCGAATCTAACATTGGCTCCAATGGGGATGGTAGCTCCTTGGAGGTGCCAAGAACTACATATTTCTAGGAGAGTAGGCAGTGCCTTCATCCATTGGCCTATGGATTCAAAAACTAAAACTGAAATGCATGACTGAAAACTAATGACTTGACGACATAAATTGACTCTCACTCAACTAAAAATTGACTCGATACTTAAACACAACCGACAAACTTGAAATATTCTCAATATGAAGCTTATTCAATACAACCTACTCTCGTTGTTGCATTCATCACCTGATCAAGTGAATTGAAACAATCAATGCAACCAAGTAAGTATTCCAACTGCTGTTTGAATTCTCCGCAAGTGCTTGTTTATGAACAACAAGAGAGAACTAATGAACGGAAACTCCCATGAAAACTTGTGAATAGATATGTTTAATACTATGGATTCTCTATCCGCCTCCAAAAACACTGCATAAGGATCTTGAAGTTCATGCACACTGGGACTTAGCTCATCCAATGGATTACTTCTCTTTTCTTCATACCATGAATGCAAACTTTGTTTTAAGCTTTGTGACAAGACTCCTGCTGAAAATGACAAAGAAACTGGCTTCCAGAACAAGTTTGTATCAGTACACGTTTCAAGCTTACATATAGTCAATGGAGAAAAACTTTGATTGCAGACATCATCCAAAACATCAGCTATTGGATCGTGAAAAATATGAAAAGACTGCTACAACCCATTTTCTATTGTTTCTGATGAGATTACATGATTTTCTACAAGCTGCTCATTTGAAGATTTACTATGCAATTTACCCTTCAAAATCTGAAATGATTCAAAACAAAATGGTATGGAGTCATCTTGTATCATTTGATCATATGTGCTAGCTTCCAAGTCCTCATCTGCAACTTGACAATCAATGGCATTCGGGGGCTGCAAATCTGGATATGAGAAGTCTTGAACAAGGTTTTCATTGCCCTCAAGATGGTCTAAATCAAGACTTGTCGACAGTTGATTTCTGATTGCATGGAAGTTGTCTCTGATGAACTGAAACGAATCAAAACAAAAAGGAAAAGATCCTTCACTTACTTCAAAATTTTCTGCACTTTCTTCATCATTGTCATAGCTGATATGCATCGGTTGATCACTGTACTCAAGCTGCTGAAAGTGAACTTCCTCCTTTCACAAACTAGATGTTGTTTTGTCTGCAAGATTAGATTCTGTTTGGAGAACATAATCATCATCATACTGATCAAACTGAGGAAAATCATCAGTATAAAAAACATCATCAAGCATACATGTCATATCAATAGATCTCTCTTCTCCAAGATGATCTAAAAAATAATCATTATCAGATCTATGACAACTGGGATAAGAAACAAAATGTTTTGGATCAACAACTTGTTCTTCTTCAATCATCGAGCCATGGGCTTGAACATTAGACTCATTCCTTGTGGTGATATTTTGCATCATCTTTTCCACTGCACTTACCAACATGTCAAGCTTTACCTCTAGAGATGTCGATTTCTCCGGATATATGTTTTTCATCTCTTCTTTCTTCAACCTTGCCCTTCGGATCAGTAAATGAGCCTCTACATCTACTGCATTGTTCTGCATCTCTTCAAGTGTTGCAAGATTCCTTTCTCTCAACTGAAACTCCATTTCTGGAACAAAGGCACCCGGGTAGTGCAATAGAGCAGATCTAGGAGGAGGTCTTATATCAACTGGCATCGAAAAATATACTTTGTTAAATCTGGCAGAAAATTGTTGTACTGTCTCCCCTGGCTGTCTTTTCAGCTGGTTATACTCTTCTATGATCAAGAAAAGGTTCTGTCTGATCACCCACTTGTCGAGGAATACTTTGACGAACTGCTGGAAATCTGAGATGCTCGCATCAGGCAGGGCTTTGAACCAACTCTTGACTTTGCCTTGCAAAGAAAGAGCAAAAAGCCTAATACTGACATCCTCTTCATCAAATTCAAAAAGGTCAAGAAAAGACTCAAAATTTAGAACATGTCTCTTAGTAGTGATGTTGTCACATTCACCATCAAACCTCGACAAGTAAAGGTAATAATTTGCAGAGAAAGAAAAGAGTATAGGAGGTAAGATGAGAGGTTTATAACAATCTGGAATTTTACAAGATATAGGGGTATGTACAGAAGGTATAGAATCAGTCTTGGTCTCTTGAGGTTCATCAGTTTGAAGATGGTCATCGCAAGATTCGGAAGAAAGGACTTGATCAAACTCAAAAGCATGCAAATCTTTGGTATTCACAATCTTCAAAGGGAAGGAATCAAATGCAGGCCGAGGATATTTTCTCAAATACAATATTCTTTGCAAAGCCTTCTTGACATTCTCGGGAAAAGAGAAGAAATAATTTATGACAAAGAAAAAAATGTCTTGGATGAAATTCCAACTTGAATACCTGATCTTTCCATATTGTCCTTTCATGTTTCTGCTAGTCAGGTTCATCCTCCAGTGGAGTCCTTGGATCTGATCTCGAAATTTTTTTAGAGTCGCCAGGTGAATGATTTCAGCCTTGCGATGTCTTATCGTTGTCCACCATCAACAATCAGATCTGAACTTGATTAGATCTTACTGAGGAAACCAGATGTTCAGTTCATAAACTAGACCGGAGATTGACTGAATCAGCATTCATCTACTTTCGCTAATGCAAAGCAAGAGCGTTTCAAAGGCTACCTAGCTAACTTCAGGCTCTGTCTGTAGTTTATAAAGCAAACAAAAAACTTTCTCTTCCATATTATGGTTGCCACTATGTTATTGCCTAAATCTACCTTAGGCTGAAAGAAGGTAGAGTTCAGGGTAACATCAAACCACGCTTAGTCTGGTAGCTAGCCCTACCAGAACAGGAGAGGGCTCTCTCCGGGTCAATCTTAGCAAAAATAATCAATAGGGCTCGAGATGACTTGAAATAAAGGCTAATTTTAGGCTAGGTATATAGGTGAAAGGATTTAATTTTTATTTTGGGGGTTTTTGTTTGATCAAAGGGAAAGGCAGTTTTGGGTTTGGGGATGAGGCCTAGTTTTTGCAGAGTTCTGAATGGGGCAAGGAAGGAAATTTTTTTGATGCTTTGAATTGAATGAATGGATAGTTCAGACCGGTGAGGAGCTGAAGAGGGAAAGAGGGTTTCAAGAATACTCTTCAAACAAATGAAAACATGGAAAATTAAACAAAACTGAAGGCAGAGCAAAGCAATCTAATGAATTCCACCTTTATAACTCATTCGTTTAATTTAAGAATAAAGGAGAAGGGAAGTGATACACATAAAAATCAATGAAATTACAGTCACATAGAGTAAAACACCATCAAAACACAGAGCCACATGGATCCCAAAGAGTGCTGCAAACCCTGGTCTATTCCTTTTCCAAAAGTGCAGAGATGAAATGTACAATGAAGTGCCAAGCAATCCCAAATGTCCAACCCTGAAAATGGCTGAATAACTACATGATATAGACAAGCCTAACTCATTCCCATGCCTCTATGGGTCGAGCTCATCATTATAGGAGCTTTTTCAACCATATCTAAACTAAGAACTGAAAAATAGGCAATGAAACAACTTGCCTCTATATGGTAGGAAATTGATTCATTCACTTACATTTCACTTTTTGGTGAATGAATATACTAAGATGAGTAAAAATGTGCCAAAATTACATCATGGTCATGAAATTACATCAAGGTACATCCAGATTTACATGAAAAAGTCAAACTAGCCAAAACTAAGCGAAATTCTGAGCTGCTGAGTGAAAAATAGGCCAAATTTCTCTATGCGCCGCGCCTGAAATCTCTATGCGTAGCACAAGTTTGAGGATGATTTTCAAGGCCTTCTCGAAGTATAAATTGAGTGCAGGATAGCTTGTTGGAAATCCCTGCTTGTCTTTTTTCCAACCCAAGTGGAATTTATGGATTTGGTTACCACTTTCCCCTCCAAAAGTTCAATCTCCCAACACTACTTCTTGTGTGTGCAAAAAGTGGCAGAAAGGTCATTTTTGAGGTGTTTTTGACCCGTTAGGCAGTCCAAAAATTGATGAAATCCTTAGGTAATACATAAGAATGCATAAATTTTGATGAAAAATATAGAAATGCAAAGTTTTCCTCCTGAAGAGTTGCCAATTATAAGCACGCGCCAAGTGGCTCTACGCATCGGGCAGGAAAATCTGTTTTTAGGCCCAAAATTTCAAAATTGACAAATTTTTTCTCAAATTTCTTGAAATTTGGGCTGAAGGTCCCTCATCAAGCACTATGCTGGGCCAAAGAAGCTTCGGCCAAAATTTGGAGTCTATCATGCCTTTTACGACGCTTTAGCGCCCTCCTTAGCGTTGCCTTCAGGATCTTGATCCTCGCTTTGCAAACATGATGTCGTGCCCAATAATGGTTCTTCATGTGTCTGAGCATGTTATTTTCCTTGTTTTCCTTCACCAACAACTTCTCAAGATGAATGTTGACCCTCTCAAGCCAAGTCTCTCTATCAACCTCAATCTCCCGCTCAATGGGTGTCATCTCTGTTGGGCTTCTTCGGGCAGCTTGTCGGTTCTCACAGATGTTTTGCAACTCCATGATTTTCTACTGATCCTCCAACTGTTTGTTCCGCTGCTCCAGATATTTTATGATCCATTGAGCTCTTTGCAATTTATCGGTCAAGGTGTCAATTTCCACCTTCTGATTTCCTGAATGATTTCTCTCATCTTTGAGCTTGGAGAGCTCAAATCCTCATCAATCAATATGAAATCAGTATCCTGGCCTCCTGAAGGGCCCTCATCCTGCATAGGCCTCTTACCTCTATCTTGTACCTATACCTGTGTTGCTGATGATGGCAACGAGACCCCTTCCACCCCGGGTGTAGATAGTACTCGTCAGGCTGCTGCAAATAACACTCTAGTGCCTCTCTGATAAGTAACAAACACTGGCACATTAATAGGCTCTGTCTCGTGACCTTCAGGCTGATGAGAAGGTTCACCTGCATCGTGGATAACCTTTGGAGGAACCTGAGGAGCTGTGAAAAATTCATGGGAAATGAAATCCTCCCACACAATACGTTGCAATCCAAGCTGATGTACAACAACAATCTTGATGAGTGCATAGTGATAAATACTGTTGTACTGCTGCTCGGGAGTCTTCTTCTGCACAAGAGTGGTCATTCGCTCGATGTTGCGGCACATGAAATAAGGTATGTTCATCATCCTCACTCTAGTGAAATGCATCAATAACCTGATGTGGTATGCATAGAGGCGTGAGAACCGACCCTCACAACTGAAGTATCTGATAATGAGTCTCATCAAAGGCGCATAGGATTCCTTTAGGAACTGGAATGGGAACACCCTGCTGAGCTGTCTCACATAGCTAGGCCTGATGTATGGTTCATAATGCACTCTATCCACCTACTGTATTTTTTTCCACTGTTCACCCACATTCGGTATTTTGGTTCCTTGAGAAATGGTTTCCGGTGTCAAGGTGAAATTTACACCAGCAAGAGTTACCTGACCATCACGCAAATGTAATACAGACAACCGAGCCAACTCCTGATGATGCTGAATCTGAGCAATCATATCACAATACTGATAGCATGACTGCTCTTGAAAACACGCCATGGCAAGTGGGCAAGCTTGCAATTGGGTCAATGAGGTGGGCTCTTCTCTCACATGTTTTCCACCTTTATGAGGCCTTCTCGGTGCATGTAGCTCAGTGGTAGAATCACTATCTCTATCATAGGATGTATCAGTGTCTGTCTCCATGGTACTCAAGGTTAATGCAAGGTGTATATTGGCTTAAATGAGATGAAGAATGAGAATTTGGTTGTTTTTTGTTCTAGTGCCAAATATATGGTGGTGTGAGAGGGACTGTGGGAAATATGGGCAGTGGGAACAATGGAGTCTTGTCAAGTGGTAGTTTTCCCTTTGAGAGTTTGACAAACTTTGGGAGAGGAGACAACCACTGAATGCTTGGGAAACTTGGGGTTTTGGGAATTTTTTACAAATGAAATGGGAAGGGGAAAATGATGGGAAATGACTTGGGATACAAGGGAATAGGGGAGGGACTATAATGATAATATGACAGTGAAGGGAGGAGTAAGCAAGATGGGAAATGAAGTATGTGGCACAAAAATAACTTAAAACACCAATTTCAAACCCTAAGGAGCAGTTTTTAACAAAATTAGAGGGTTTTTAATTTTTGCATTCAAATTCCTATATTCTTCCCTTCAAACAACACCAAACATTATTTAATGGCAATTTCAAAATCAGTCGAACTTACATGGAGAAAATGGGACCGAGAAATTTGGAATTTGTTGGAGGGAATGACCAAATTTTAGGTGTTGGCTTTGTGCGCTGCGCGCACAACCCAGTGCACCGTGACTAGTGCATGCGCCGCACCCATTGTGATTTGCACGGTGGTGAGCGCCCCTATGCGCTGCGACCAGCAAGTGCGCCATGACCTTCACCCAGTGCGCCGTGCAACTAAATTCACACACAGTCCGTCCTCAAACCACTGTTTTTCTTCCTCCATGATTCTTCTTGACTTCACTCTTGTCTTTGGCATGAAAATGGATTGTTTAAACACAAAAATATTTTATATATCATGGACTTTGATTTTGATTTAGAAAACCCACTTTCTAATGTTGCAGACTTTGGCACTTTGCACTTTTTTTAGATAAACTCTGTTTTTGCTTCCATTTTGATTTTTTAGACTGATGATGAAATTCTTGTCTATTTTTTGAAGGGATAGTTGGCATGGGATTTCAGCAAAGGTGACCAGGGCTGCGCTTGAAGAACTTTACAACTAAAAAACTTTGAGAATTATATTACATTTATTACGAAGGATGAAATTGACGATTTTTCTTCAAAACAGAGTTTTGAAGAAAAGTCATGATCAAGTACTATGACGATGAAATTTTGCACTGAAAACCTTATTTTGAGCCTCCCTCATGTGCCTGTTGACATTATTAGCCATTTTGAAGACTAAATTTGCAAAAACCTAGACCTAATGCAACTAAAATCCTAAAATTACTCTTTGGCAAACAGGAGGCCAAACATGACTGTAAATGACTTTAAAATTGATTTTGATGAACAGAGACAGACCAGCAAGTACACGACATGAGGGACATGAGTGAAAATACCCTTCCGTCAGATGATCCATGATCCTAATGGAATGCAGCTGACTGAACTGAATGAGACACCTAAAATGAAATGCAACAAAAGATATTTTGATCTCTGATGGAGGGATGAAGATACCGACTCTAACAGGGCCTATATCTGTAGGCATGCCTGTATTGGGAAACATTCCAATGTAGATGAATTTCTGAATTATGTACATGTTATTATATTGTTTATGTGTTGAACATGGGAATGCCTAACCTCAACAATTATGATCAAGAGAATATATCATGATGTAGTGTATTGTAAGGTTGATGCAGGTTGCCACTCTACTTTATCTCTATCCCATCACAGTGTAAAGCATCTCAATCAAAATATTGTTATTATTATTCTGACTTCATACTTTAGGGGCCAGTTGTTATAGGTCAATTTGGGCACCATTCCCAATGACCTGGTTAACTGGGCATCATCTCTAGGACCAATGAATAAGGTCTATCATCCCCTATCATTTCAGTTGTTATATGCCCTAAGACAAATAACAAGACAAATTATTCAAGACTTTCATCTGCAAAGGTTTCCAAGATTTTAAGTTTATAATATATCATGTGAGAGCTCATCAACGCTGCCTCTAAAGGGACTAAGTGCATTACATATGCAAGTAGCCCCATGTAAGGCTGCTCTGCAAAGCACTTCCCGACATTCATAGGTGCATTGGTCACATTGGGAGAGAAATTCTCATTGTTTCTGAATCTGCACTTGGCCAGTGCCTTCTAGAAGAGTTCACAAGTGTCACAATTTGAATCCATGTGTCCATTTTACATCTACAAGATTGGGAACATGTCTTACCTATTATTGGAAATTCATTGATTGTAAAACTACCTTCAACTCCACTATAAATTGAGCATAGATCTTAGTGTTTGATAAGGAAGAATTTGTGTAGAGAAATTCTGGTGGAATTTCAATTGAGGAGTTGATTTGAGTGACATATTGTTGGAGATATCTGCATTGTGATGAGGTCGGGATGCTTCTAGAGATGGTGACACTAAATCAATCACTGGGTTGTAACCTCCCCTTCTATCATTAATAAATATTATAGCTTATTTTTCCCTATATGCATCTGTATAAGCTTTGATTTTCTATATCTTGATTTCTTATTTGATGTATATGGTTTATGCTTTATTGATTTAGCTAAATAACTTAAATGGACATCTGTATTATTGCTATCTCTTATTATTTAGTGTTCATTCTTGAAGGAAATATTTTGCACATCCAGCTGGAATTTGAAGCTACAACAAAAGTGATAGAAGGAGACTTTGGAAGTGCTTGGATTCCAAGTAAGCTTCTTATTTCATTCTGTGTGTCTGTTTACAGTTAGGAAAGATATTTGTAAAGTCTTTGACCTATTGTTCTAGATTAGCACCTGTCTAGGGAAGAATGATTTATCTGTAATTCATAATTCCGCATAACACAACCCTTTCTTGTTGAGGGGGACTGTTGAATGTTGCAACAAGAAATAGTGAAAGTGGCATCCGGAAACATCATGCCTTGATCCTAGTGAAAAATAAGCACCTACACTATGTGGGGCCCACACAAGCTATTTTTAGGTGTATGTCTATTTTTAGAATGGTGAGCATATTCTAAAATTAGCAAGATGTTGATTCTAGATGGTTGAGAAAATTCTATCTTTGGATGAATTCTTATTTTTAGAACATGGGCGAAGTCTATTTATAGATCGCAAATCTAAAAATAGAATGCATGACGATTATTATTAGCCCTTAATAATAATCAGACAATAAATAGTAAGTTATTCTCTTGGAGCACTTTATTTCAGTGAAAAGATGTGGCACATTAGTGGGCTAAAGGAATTACACAATTCCTAGGGTGGTTGGTGACTCATGCATGGAGGACTTCATTATAACTGATTGTGGCAAGTTGTAATAGAGTTGGAAGAGTAGTTATGTGAGTTGTTGTTTAGTTTAACTCAGTTCAGTGAGTTAAACTTAGTTGTGCTAGTTGTAACTGAACATACACTAGTGATAGATGAGTGAAATAATTATTTAATTAATTCACAAATAGTTTCTTACTTGCAACTGAAGAGATACATCAATTAACTACTTGCATGTCAGATCCAGTGGAGACCCAGTGGAGAGATAGGTGAAAGGATGAGATGGAATATCTTTTGTGACTATGGTGATGCATTCAATGCATCTACACACACATTGGAGATGCTTATGAGGATTGCACATTCAAGGCAAGGTAAGGTCGAATTCATTCAGGGTTCTTCTTCAGCAGGGATTGCGCAATGGAGGTAGGCTATCAGGAGAGCTCTATGAGTTGAGCTTTGTATGAGATTGTTACATGTTCCATTGATATACATAATATATGATAGTTAGGGTTTTTAGATTTAATCTTTCCCAGTAAAACATCTTGTTATGTACGATTAATTTTGATTCATATGTGTTTTGCAATTGGAAATTTAATTTCCGTAAAGAATTAAGTTGAAGGATTATGTATTTAACATAAGTTAATTTGTTAGATCAAGAGAATCCGGAAATAAATTATTGTGTTTATAAATTTCTACATGATGTGATATTGATATAATATGCTAAAACTTCCCTCACAAGTGAAATAATTCATAATAATATTCATCAAAGGGTTGTACATGTCCAACAATTTCTTGCCAGGAAAAATATGAGAAGGAGACTCCTTTTACTGTGGTGTCAAGAACATTTTGTAGTGTTCGAGGTCTAAATCCATTCCCTTGAACCAAATTTCACCTTGATTAGGGATAGTAATTGTTGAAGCTATGACCTTATATGACACCTTAAATTTCACCTCTGCTATGATGGTTTGATCCTTCTTGTAGTTAATGGCGAAGAGGCTTGTTAAATCATGATGGTAACCTAACTCTTGCACCTTTAAACAAAAACCTAGAGAGCTTGCCTACTCAAATGATTTTCTAATGAAATCTGATGCATTGACCTCTTTCATATGAGTTGGCTCATATCTTGAGATATATCCTCCCTTATACCTCCTCCTTTAATTGGTTTTCACCATATTTATAGCTTCAATTTTAATATAAAACCCTAGTTTCAAACAAGAAATGACAAGGGATTTGTTATGCAAAACAAGGCTAGAAGCGAAACAACTTGAGGGAAGGGAATGGAGGGGATGGGGGTTAGGAAAATTTTTGAGAAAATTATGGGAGGTAGGGATAGGTTTTAAGAACACAATGAAAGTGGAATTTCCAAAAATGAGTGAGAAATAAGGGGAGAAAAAGGGAAAATACGGACTTGTTCCAGAAGCACAACAACAAGTTGGGTTTATGAGGAAAATGATGAATATGGTGGCATTTCAGTGTAGGGATTGGTGGAGAGTGTTTAATAATTTTAATGAAAGATTTATGAACCCAAAAAAAAGGAGTTTTCCGCTCAAAAAAAGCAAGAGACCATTGGAAGATAAACGTAGAAAAACCCCAGGGATAGATTTCAATCAAATTTATGAGGGAAAAGACTGCACAAAAGCTTTTTTAGGTTGAACTTACTTGGTAAAGGAGCCTTTGAAGAAACTTAGATGAAAAATAAACCTTTTCTTCCTCCCTTTGGCCTCCAAATGAAAAGCGCGACAAGCTCCTCCCATAAACGAAACAAGAAATGAACAAGGGAAATGATGAAGAAATATGAATCTCTAATGGCTATGGTAGGTATTATAGTGATAGAGAGGAGCTCTTGGAACTTTGAAAGGATAAAATGAAGCTTTGAAGTGTGTTAATGCTCCTTATATCTTGAAAATTTGATTTTTTGGTTTGATAGTGGAGTGACATCATGTGTACCTTTGACAAAATGACTTGATGATGTGATTTGTACTGTAGCAATGGTTCTTTCAATAGGAAGGCTACATCTCCATGTGACATAGATGTATCTTGATACTCTTGATGTAATTTAACTACAAGTAAAAGACCCTCTATCAGAGGTTATAAAGGAGAATTTTAGTGTTATAAAATTGGCCAAAATAGTAAAAAAAAAATTCTACAACCTCCGTTTTTTATAACGGAGGTTTTGACAGAGCTTCTAATGGAACTTCAACACAACTCAAAAAAACTAGGCAACCAAAGGTTTTTATGGATGTTTTTCTCATCGATGCACGCATCATGTGTGAATTCACCAGTACGTTTTAACATGTAAGTATCGGCACTGTAAATACACCAAGCATTGGGATGGAAATTTTTTTTGGAAGCCCCAAGGCATTTAGCAACATCCCGGTGCATGTCACCCAAAAATACGCACAGGGCTGATGGAAGGTGCATGAAACGACGTCGTTAAGGTGTAAAAACGCACCGGGTCGTTAAGGTGTTAAAACACATCGAGTCGTTAAGTTAAAAAACACACCGACGTGTTAAAGCAAAACCATACCGGTGCATGCAATTCCTATCCACCCGCTTGGGTGGTAGTCGTCGATAAAGCGCACCGATCATTATAATTGGTATTGGTATTTGGTGTGGTGTCCATAGGTCATATAAACGCATCGGTGCGTAGTAACTAGCATGCAAGGGTGTTCGTTTTCTATTTTTTAGAAACATCGACCTGTGACAGTGCAATTATTGTGATTTTTTAAAATTCATTATTCATCGAAAGTCGACATGTATCTTATAATAGTATTCATATCAATTAAATTTTTATTAGTGCATTTTAATGTGATGTTTGGATGAATTTTTTATATCATATCATCATATTTCGCATCTCTTCATTATAATATTTAATCATCCATATATTTAATTAGTGGTAACATTTCACAACGACAATGGAGAACACAATAGAATAAATTAAAACATATATATATATATATAAAAGACACTCTTTGTCATACAAAATGGGACAGTTAATGGTATCCCTTTGTCTTTCAATTGGGACACTATGTCCATTACATTAAACAAAATGTCTAATTTCACAGAAAAATATTTCAAAAGATACAACGTCTTGCTTTGATATCCAAACATATTGATCATCATTCTTCATTGGAACTGTTGTCACTGCTCGAGCTACTTCCATGAATTGGATTATTTGGAGGAATGCTCTGTTCATTGTGTTGATTGTGTTCTTCTTCTTCAAGTTCCAACTACAAACATAAAAATAAAGTGTAATGAGTGTAATATTGGTGAGAATAATGAAAATTGCAATATTAAATAATATACATCAATGTAAATCGAAAAGAAATGTACCATAGCAAGAATTGACTCGTGAACTATACACATTCTTTCAAAACCAAATTTCATGCCATCTTTCAACAATTCAATTGTTGGCATAGTTCCATACTTTATTTCATACAAGTTTTATACCCCATAACAAATCATAGATTTAATATAAAAGATTTTATTGTTCTATTAATTATAGACAGAGCTAAGTAAAACAAGATAGATGCTTACAAATTCCACAATTAATTTCTGATATGCCAACATACATTGAAAACCCATATATAACCCAATGTCAATCAATTCTTCTAATGGTTCTTCTTTGTATGTTAGCACATGTTTGGAGACATTCAATGATCATTGTTGTAAGACAACTTAAAATATACAAAAATGAAATCCAGTTAAGTTGTTATAGGGAAGTAACAATTACTCACAAACATAGATATCAACCCTCTTCTTCCTTGTCGTCCTATTTTATGTGCTGAATGGGTTCCATTTTCTTTTCTTTTCTACAAGAAAATACTTCAAAATTAATATTTAATGCTAAATTATTTATTTATTGTACATAATCGAAAAATTCAATGATTACATATTACATTTGAAGCACGTTTTTGTTTAGATGTCTCCTCATGCAATGCAATTATGTCCATTTCTCTGACCATCTCCTTGTACACCTTTTTGGACATTCCTACCGGCATATTTCTGATATTAGCTCATTCATCCTTTGATATTTTCATAATCTTCCTGAAAATGTAACATGACAATAAAATATTTAAATTTTATATCGATATATTAAAACTAAATATAACAAAATTGATATTTATAAATGATTTCTTTGTAGTAATATATACATATAATTCTAGAAAAAACATTTAAAGGAATGTTACTTTTCTAATCCTTTTTTTTTTTTTTTTTTGCGCTTTTGTTATTAAAATTTTGACATGTCTCATTGACCAATTATCTGGAAACTCTTCTTGTATTTTAAATAAAATTTGGTTCTTTGAATCATTGGATTGATTTTTCTATTGCAAGTGGAAATAACTTCTATACATTCAATCCACTAGATCCCTCAAAGTTTTGTAAAGTTGTTCCCCCTTTCGTTAACCTTCAGCACCACTCCAGATGATCTAAGGAGAAATTCATCTTCATTTTCATGTTCTATTTATTTTCCTTGGAAAAAAATTCCTTTTCTTCGCTATTGGTCCCTATAGAACATTAAGCATATATTAATTAATAGATTGTTTGAAACATGTTATTTTCTAAGTATATTATTAATGAAAATTCAAAAAAGAAACTCATATTGGGTTGATAGTATTTTTTCATTCACCTGATTCATCCTTCTGCAATTTTTCCATCAAGATTTTACGCTCTTCTGGTCTTAGATCAGAAATAATCTTATCGAGCTTCATCATTTTGTGGCTCTGTGTGATACACACTAAACAATACATATTAGTTAAACTTACATATAGTTCAAAATTAATAATTTTTGTAAATAATTTACAAATAACTTGCCTTTTTTTCTTTTCTAGATGTGTTATCAGTATTTTTGTTACTTGAACTCTTGTCAGCCATTTATTTATAAATATAAAACATGTACCATTCATCAATATATTTTATAAATAAATCATATTCTTTTTAGGTAAAAAAAATAAATCAAGAAAATGGTGCGACTTTCGCAACTTATGCACTGAATGCGGTGTTGTAGGTTCTTAAAAAAAGCATCACTAATACAGTAGAAACATCGTACGGTGCTCTTAGTCAACAAAGACACCCAGTGTGTTATATTAATACCAGATCATTGATTAACATAAACATAAATTAATAAAAAAAACTATTTTTTATCAAACAATGATTTTTGTCAATACGTGCCTGGTGCACTATACAACAATCGAGCACTGGTGCACTATTTTAAACAGTGTGCATCGATCAACAAAATTTGTTTTTTAAAATATCGTGTAAGGGCCGACAGGGATTGGTATCTAACTCTCCAAGTGGTCCCACGGGTTAGATTTCATACACCTATATATATAGTAATACAAGCCCTATAAATCTAAAATGAAAAGCCCCAATTGTGAAGTCACATAAACAAGAAGAAGCAAGGGTTTAACATAAAAATGGATTTATTTATTTATTTTTTCTGAATTTTAATTAAATTTAAATAGGAATAGATATTTTGAATGATTTTATTAGTAAAAATCATAGTAAAATTTAAAATTTTTACTATGCATGTATTAAATCTAACAGAATCTGTAAAAAAACAATTATTACAGTAAAATTTAACAATTTTACTATACTACAGGGTTTTTGTGTGAATCACCAGATGTTTCAAATTATGATTCTCTTAATAGTGTTTTTGTTCGAAAGTATTTGCTGCTCCACAATTCTCTCGTGCTCTCTTACTCCAGGTATGTCTCTTGTGCAAATCCCTCCCTAGAAAAATTTGCAAGAATAATGAAATAATGAATAGCTTTTACTATTTAAAGAACTTTTTTATGATATTAGATTTTTGAAAATCATTTGTTGCTCATTTTTCAATTTACTGCTTTTTTTTTACTTCAAATAAATAAATTTGAGCATTTTTACCCCCATATTCGGTGCATTTGTTAACTAACAACATTAGTGCATCTGGTGATAAAACCGCACCGGTGCGGTTAATAGTACATTAGCACTGATAACAATAACTCCTTTTTTAAGGAACCGAAATTACTTTTAGATATGTACACCAAAATTTATTGTTGATTTTTCTCAAATTCAGGGAGAAAATCTCATAATTATATCAAATGGAAATTCTTCAAAATCCATATCGTTCCATAATATTTCTCAAATTCCATCGCGAAGTTATCCCTATCCATGTCCAGACATAATTGATTCATATTTTATTTATATTTTCATTATCTAATTGGATTTATTTATTTTATCCATGTTAATCAGCTGAATAAAATTAATGTATACAAATTTGCAGGTTCATGCAAATTCAGAATCAAGTTCAGATACACAAAATATTCAAACAGTTCCAAAACGTCAGAAGCTCTTATCAGGAGCAACATACCGCAAGGCACGGTTGGTAGATGAAAATGGACAACCACTTCACCATGCCAATTGTAACATGCCATATTCTAGCCACAATCTTGGGCAACTATAGTAATAATAATTATCTGTTATAACATAATTATTTCAATGTCAAACTAATTAATCATGCATTGACGTGCTTACTAATTGATATCATCGATTTTGTACTAATTATGTTCAACTATATTTTTTGAAATTATTAGGATTCTAGTGATGATGACTGGCCTACCTACCATCTTCCGTTGCACCCCACGACAATGTCAAATCAAGAGAATGCTTAATTAAGAGAAAAAATTGGAGAGAAACGATACTAAGAATGGTTGAATCAACCACCTATTCAATTCCCACTACATCCAGATTCACCAATTAGGAATGAATACAGTAATAGTAGTTATTCACAAGCTGGCAATGGAGGCAATAAAACAGAGGTTGATATGGATGATTACTTAAGGGATACAACTGCCATGGAGACAATGTTTTTAGATGCATTCTAGAATGATGATCAACTAGGGGATGATGCTCATATCGCTAATAACTTTTTCGAAAGCCTTAAATTTTCTTCCACCGCCCCTCTCTTTGGACCTGGCGGTTAGTTGAATTCTACCTAGTTGGGGACAACGATGTTACTGTACAACTTGGAAGCAAATTTTGGCTTGTCGAATGTATGCTTCTCTAAAATTTTGAGGTAATTGACCATCAAGTCCCTTATATTTTGAGAAATCTTGTCACACAATCTACATTACAAATGGTCAATTTTATGAACATTAATAATTATTGGCATTAATTTGCATTTAATATTGTATATGAAAAACTACAAGTTATTCGAAGATAAGGTTCTTCCGAGTGATAATGTCTTGCCCAGTAGCTGCGAAGAGGCAAAGAAATTGTTGAAAATGTTAGGTGTTGAGTATATATCATATCATGCATGTCCAAATGATTGTATTCTATATAGAGGAGAATATGTAAACAAAGATATATTTCTAAAATATGGGCATGACAGGTATGATAAATAAAAAAAGAAGGGTAAACCACGTGGTCCTCCTTTTAATATATTGAGGTACATGCCTATAATCCAAAGGATTCAAATTCTCTTTCGTTGAAAAGAATTAGCTATGTTGCAGGGATGGCATACCTCACATAGAAGTGAGTTGGGAGTTATGTGGATCCCAACAGATTCAATAGCCATGAAGCATATACAGGATACATGGCCCAAAAAATTCAAGGATGAAGTACAAATTCTACGACTTAGCATAACCATGGATGTCGTCAACCCATATTCCCTCCATAACACCAACTATTATGTTTGGCCTGTAGTAGTGATAAAAAATAGTATCCCCCCATGGTTTTCCATGAATAATGAACATCTTATGTTGGCTCTCATAGTCCCTGGTAGAAGAGAAGTGAAGAATATGGATGTCTGCTGACAACCACTGTTAGATGAATTGAAGGAATTATGGGGTGGGATAAATGTATGTGATGTATCAAGACCCATCGCAGTAGAGAGGAGTTTTATGTTGTATGGAATATGTGCTTACACGACACATGATTATCAAGGCTTAGGATTTTGTTCTGGTAAATTACATGTTTATTGATTTGTTTATATACGTAACAATATTGTATTGTTTCACATATTAATTATTTAATTCATTGTAATTGTTCTGATATTCATGGTATTATTTTACGTGCGATGCATATTTTATACAATAATTTCGTAGGTCTTGTAATGAAAGGGTATTATGGATGTAAATGTTGTGGACATTCTCTGAAATCTAGATGGTACAATGACCTACGCAATACAGTGTATGACTGCTCTAGGGTATTCCTCTGAGAATAACACCCTTATAGAAGAGAAACATCTGCTTTCAATGGTAAATGAGAGAGAAATCAAAGGCCTGCACTAACAACACCAATTGAATGGCTTAGAGCATATGAGAGAGAGAAGGATAAGGAGTTCACAGAAATGTTCGATTCAAATGGGGAGCCTATGTTTGATGATCCAGAATTCTTCGCCACCTATGTTGAGAAATTTCCTATTGGGATGAAAAGGAAATCTATATTTTATAACCTCCCATATTGGGAGCATCTTAAGATTACCCACTTATTATATCCCATGCATATATTTTTAAAAAAATAATATTATTTATGGAAGCACATATCATCGAAACAAAGTGACACATTGGTTATTAGGAAATATCTTATTACTTCAAAAACTAAAAGGAAACATTGGCTAAGACAATTATAAAGTACAGGATCAGAGGTTGGTCCCTCCAATTGGTATTTCAAATAAGGTGATGTCCCGTGGAATTTAAAAAAAGATGATCTTTCTTTGGCAAAGGAAGCTATAATGGGTGTGAGGGTGCCATCTTCATATGGGTCTTCACTACGGCACTGCTTCACCATGGAAGAAAATTTTTCGGGGATGAAATTGCATGACCATTTGATTCTTCTAAGAGTATGCATAATGTCAAAAACATGATTTTGTTATTTTTTATATTAATAAAGTTTATCCCATGTAGGGATCATAAAACATAACTAATTTTGTATATTATTGCATGTGTTTATAACTTTGCAATGTCATTATCCTTTTTTCATGTGTGGGTGTGTGAAACATGACTTCCCCCAAGGCCTAAGACGTGTTATATCTAAATTATTTGCATTTGTACGTTGGATCACGTCAAAGGAGATTCATGTGGCTAGAATTCCACGGTGGCATCCAGTGATAGTTGAGATTGTTTGTATGTTTGAGAAGGAATTGCCAACGAGTTTCATGGACTTGCAAGTTCATCTTCTAATCCACCTAGTAGATGAGGTTGAATTAGTTGGGGCGGTTTCTTGTCATTGGATGTTCTTCTTAGAGAGGTACATGGAGAAATTGAAAGGTTTTTTTCGACAAAGGGAAAAACCCGAGGGGTCTATGGTAGAGGGGTATATATCGTATGAGTCTTTCTATTATGCCAGTGATTACATCAAGTAGATCAACAACAGACTAGGTGTGGTGATTTGGGACGATGAAAGGGATGAAGACAAAGGAGAAGGGGAGCTTCTCCAAATGAATGGAAAAAGGCACTTGATAAAGAGTAAGAGACTTATAATTTTTCAAATTTACACAAAGTAAATTTTCACGTTGAAATTCGATATAATGTATATTTTGATCTCATATTTACTATATGTCAGTTTGATTTCATTAGTGAATGCATAAATTGAAGAAATCAATAAATTTGTTCTTTACAATTCCAAAGTTACACAACCATGGGTCGCATTGTATGAACAAAAGAGGATGAAATGGGATAGTGACAAGAAAGAATTCATATGGTTGAATGGTAGAAGCGTGCCTTATCCCGATCATTTAAAAGAAAATATGTCAATTATATGCCCCAACAGTTGGTTTGCTGACTAAGTTAGAGAGAAATACTGTGCAACCGGTCGTTACCCGTGTGTTGAAGAGGATGCGCTAAATGTAGGGATTGGGTGCAATAACTCGGTAATAATCTATGTATGTACATTTTAAACTTAATAATTCACCTTTGAAATGTAAGATCTATTTTTTATATTTTAACAGTTGGATTATTAGACACATGACACTATGATTTTTTAACTTTTTTATAGGTGCATTTTTTCCCATCTATGTGGGAATATGGACACCATTTTCACACAGAAAATGTCGATGATGGAAACATGACACAAGACTGTGGAGTGGAAGTCGAGTTAGATCAATCTAGTCGAGCTAGCCACCATGATCAAAACCTAGTACGAGGGATGTTAGGTTATGTCAGAAAGATACAAGAGATCATTGAAGTGTACTTCTCTTCTTTCCAATGTGTTATTTTTATGTGCAAGTGGTGGGACACCTTTGATTGGAATAATGTAAAGGAAGATCACAATAGTAGACTAATATGTATCAACTCTAGAAAGTTTTGAGATGAAGCTAAGGATCCTTATGTTTTCCCCAAACACTGCAACCAAGTCTTTTTTTACCCAGATGTGTTGGATAGGGATTGGTGGTTTGTATTGAGAGATGACCCTAGATCAAAACATATATTTGAGAAAAATAGTGTTATCATGCCAAGAGAGCTAGAAGATAATGAGGGTGATCATGAGAACAGAGAGTGATATTGTACATGTGTTATTTCATCATTTATACTATTTAAGAAGGGTTTTTATAAAGAAGAAGACTTAACCTTATAACTAAGACTCTTTTTTTGAAACATTACAATATGTATTTGAATTAATTGGTTTGCATTGTGTTAATGTTAAAATAATTTCACTTGATAATTTGCAATTATTTTGATCTCAAAAACAATGCAGTGTATCAAGTTCTTTTTTTTTAATTTCAATTCCTAAAATAATACAACTACTTGATTGCTCTAAATAGTTTTTCACTATATCATTACTTAAATAAATGCACCCTATATATATATATATATATATATATATATATATATATATATATATATATATATAATTGTAGCATGTAATAAAATTTAGAAAATAATGCAAATAAATTCTTGTTTAGAATTATCATTATTTTATTATGATCTTACATGCCAAAAATAACAATACACATTAATACCTTTTTTTTAATTTTGAAGATATCATATATATGATATCTTCAAAATTAAAAAAAAGGTATTAATGTGTATTGTTATTTTTGGCATGTAAGATCATAATAAAATAATGATAATTCTAAACAAGAATTTATTTGCATTATTTTCTAAACTTTATTACATGCTACAAAAATTCATATTATTCTAGATTTATTATTTTATAACTATTTATATTCATGCAAATTTACAAATTTTATAAACATGATAATTTAACAATATGTACGGTATACATTTTACTTACGGTAGTTATGGTTCAAAATTGACAATTAATTTACAATTCTACAAAACTACAAATTTACAAATTTTACAATTTTAATAAAATTGAATCATGAAAATACATATAATTACAATTACAATTTTACAATTTCACAATACAATTACATTTACAATTACAATAAAATTGGATCATGACAATACATATAATTACAATTACAATTTTACAATTTCACAATACAATTGCATTTACAATTACAATTTTACAATTTCACAATACAATTACAATTACAATTACAATTTTACAAATATTTTACATACAATTACAATTTTAAAATTTTACATACAATTACAATTACAATCAAATGCATACAATTACAATTACAAATTTACAATTTTACAAATTTTACAATTTTAATAAAATTGAATCATGACAATTTCACAATACAATTACAATTTTACAAATATTTTACATACAATTACAATTACAATTTTACAATTTTACATACAATTACAATTAAAATTTCAATTACAATTACAATCACGATACATACAATTACACAATTTTACAATTACAAATACATAATATTTAATAAATATCATGATTTAATATTAATAATAAAGATCACGGTCATGATAACCATCGTACAAACATCATGTTCTAAAATACACATTCAAATTCGCTAACATCGTATAATTATTGTGATCATGATTATCTAACAAAACACAAGCATTGTATAACATCATCACAACACAAACATCAAATATACATCTCATGTCAAATAACTGCTATCACATACACATCTATTTGCAAGCACATTAAATGAACATATCTAACATGACCTACCAATATGCACATCATGATGAACACCAACATGTAAATTAAGTACATCAACATGAACATTAAATACATGCACTATATATATATATATATATAATTGTAATAGAACTGCATATAAATTTCGAATATTTGGTGGTACTACATCAATACTCTAACTAGTACTTGAGGCTTTCTCAGTCGAAGTTGCAGTCTCATGCTTAGATGCATGACGTGTCTACTCAGGAGGTGTCTATTGATCAGATGGTGCTTGCTCATGAGGTGTCTGCTGATCATTCGATAGTGCATCCTGCTCATTGGATGGTGCCTGCTTAGATGGACCTGCCTGCTCAGGATCAGGTGCCTGCTCAATCGATGGTCGTGTCTGCTCAGGACTAGGTGCCTGCTGAGATGATGTCTACTCAGAAGATGCCTCCTGATCAAAACTCGATGATTGTTGCTCATCTCTAGTGCAAGGTGAAGGAGCAGGAGGTGGAGTACTAGAATGATGATCAATCCCCTCGTGATCATGATCATACAATGATTTTCTCTATCGTGCATCTCAATGACGCCTATCCCTCCTAGCTGCTAGTAGCATGGAATATCCAACGATATGACACATAAGGGTCATCATATCACGAGGCATGTCTCTCTAGAGCTCTATGAGCCTACGATCAGCCTATATTTCTCTGATCGTAGAAAGGTGAAATCCCTCATCAACCGGGAGTTAACACACTCAGTCGCCCAAATCCATCCTGAATTGGATGTCCTCTTCCATCTCCTCGTCATGACCTACAGGATCATCCGATGGGTCTTGTCCCCAACGAATGTGTCAATATCTACAAAATATATAGTACACAACAATAATTAGACAATTTCATTAAACAATTTAATAAAACAAGTTAAATAACATGTGAGAATCAATTTTATTCTAATTAATTAATTAAGACAATAAAATGAAACTATATTAATCTAAAGAAAACACTAATATTACCTCCAGCATTCGGTGGATCAACCTATGTGAAGAGGATGTTGGTACACCCTCACCAATCCAAACCTGCATACGGAAACGACACCATCATGAACATGTGATCATCAACACTCGCTAGCAGCTACAGTGCATCACAATATATCCTGGGAAGATAGTCAGACAAGCCCCTCTTGTGCATCATCTGGCCCCACATCTGCATTCGTACATGTAACATATTCCTACGAGGCTGCTGGAAAAAAGTAGGCCTCATCTCCAGAAACCTCTCAAAAAATAAAAAAAATAAATCTAAAGCAAAAGGTCAACCCCCCACATTCCTGATAACAACATCTATCTAATGCTTTACAAAAATGTAGCAAAAAATGGCAAACCATCTCACAAGTCGAGGCGTCTGGAATAAAGAATCAACATAAAATAAAAGCAGGCACCTAATGCACTGCCCATCACTAGTATAATGTGCAATGGTCATCAATAGTAGTGAGAGGCACCTCATCTCCTCTCGACCAAATGAAGCAATGCGTAACTAACCACCAAACACCTGAAAAAATGTAGGATAAATTATATCGTCCCTAATATATATATCTAGGAGTACGCCAACTGAATCCCTGCTGCATAACCGATGGGGATATCTGGGAACTGAGTAAAATCTAGCCCTCTCCTAGATAGGCCAGTAATAAAATAAATTTCCTCCTCGGTGGGCTCGTACCACTAGTTAGGACCGACTCGAAAAGCCTGTCAGTGGGCATCCCACCTGTAAATCAACTATCCCAATAACCCATTGTGCCCCTTAAAGGATGTAGCCTCCTCGTAGAAATTAAGGAGGCTTACTCCCCTTAAGAGAAACCGGGTGGGTGTCGTAATAGGGTGAGGGTAAAAAATTTTCTCCCTCTTCCATGCCTACCACTGCTGAATCATGTTATAACGGTCCTCCATATGCTCTTGTTGTTCCCTTTCCTCTCTCCGTTGACGTCATTGAATGATTCACATATTAAATACATTTTTTTTTATTAAATCACATATGTATTTACAAATATATATATATATATATATATATATATATATATATATATATATGTTTAATTAAAAAAAAAATCATTTGGTGTGCCCAAAAAAAAATTCATGCACTACTACTGGTGCGTACCTGTTTTATCAGGCATCGTCCACGGTGTGCATTAAAAAACTTCATGCACCATGCAAACAAAATTTTTTTTTTGTTTGGTGCGTTGACCAAAATATCTGCCCCAAGGTGGTTAGTTTGGTCAATGCACTACTCAATAGTCATACATATTCCCAGTGCGATCTAGTAAACGACTGCACCGCCGTACAACCCTACATAGTGTGTTATTTTTAAAATTTTTATATTGTCGGTGCGGTTGGAAACCGACACGAACCACACTATTTTAGTTTTAAATTAGTGCGTGTTTTCTCAGTGCTGCACCAGAACCCGGTGTGGTTTCTGTTAACACCGTTCACAGTGTGGCCTGTAAATTTATAGGCAGCACCATGAACGGTGCGATCCAAATGACTTGAACGAACCACACGGGATTGTTTTTTTAAATGATAAATTTTAACTGAATTTGAAAAATTAATACGCTAAAAGGTTAATTTATTGAGAAACAAATATATTAGCTGCACATTTGTGTGTCGAGGAGGCATCTTTGCTGAGGAATACTAAAAAACAAATTCTCCCACTATTTTCAAAAATTTGAACTCCACACATTGAGCAATCGACGAAAGCAATGCGGTCAATGGTAGCATCAATGGGAGGGCGCCTCAGAGAAGAAAAAATCACACTTGTGCTTGACAAATCTAGAGCACTAAACAAGTAAAAATGAAGTTTTTTACGACCAGTAATTTTTTTTATAAATTAACCCTTTTTGGGTGCGCTCAATTATGAGGCGCACCGGGCAGTTTTATCAATGGTACATCACACTTATTTACGGTGTGTTGGATTACTGAGATGCACCAGGCCGATTTTTATGGTGAGCACAGTGTCTCGATGTGCCATTTGATAAGACGCATCGGTGCGCTAGATTACTAAGACACATTGGGTTGGTTTGTATGAAGAGCACAGTGTCTCGGTGTGCCATTTGATAGTACACACCAGTGCGCTTTATATAAAATGCACCAGTGAGTGTTATGATTAGAAATGCACCGCAAAAACCTCCACCTACCAACCTCCTCTAGTGATCTCTGCTACAAATGGATATCTGGGCTATTTTTATAAGGGCTTCCTCAAAAACATCTGCTAGAGGGCAATTTCCTTGTAGTGTTTATTCCCTAATTCGCTAAATCTCATGAAACCTTACTAATTTTGGATTATGAATGACTTAAAATTAAAAAATGATAACCACACACCCAAATTAATGAGTATGATTACTGACTAGACCAACAAGACACTCATGACACTTTCATGATCATCCTAATGACACCATGACTTTTTCTTTTTAGATTTTAAATAATGACACTTAATGAAGGAAAATGACCTATGGTGACTCAATGACTCATGAAACTGATTTCAAATTTACCTTGATGACCATGACATGAGAGTAGTACCTAGAAAATGACTTAGGACCATTTGACAACCAAGAGAGATGTGAAATATTATTTGAAAATATAACAATTTGACCATAAGAATCTTACAATAGAGTAAAGAGTAAATCTTATCACCATGTCTATTAGACACTAATATTGGCTCCAATGTGGATGGAAGCTCCTTTAGGAGGTGTCAATAACACCGTAGACTAGGTCGCCTTGTTCATTGGGCAATGGATTCACTGCAGCTACAATCCTCAAACTGAAAACTAAACTATACGACATAAAATGAAAACTCTACTGGAAACTGACATTGAAAAATATGCTTAGAATGTTGAGCTTATTCATCACACCTTACATACTATAACTGATCCATAAGCGATCTGATCAAGTGAAGTCGAAGATCCGATGTAACCAATCAAGTACATGAATACTTGAATGATGCTTGTATTCAGCTCCACCAGGCATAAAGAAAGATTTAGTAAATGGAAACTAAAAATGAAACCTAAGTTTAAAACTTGTGTTGGTGAACAAAAAAAAATCCACCTTTTCTGATGCTTCCAAAAGACTGCCCTAGGGGTCTTGAAAATCACGAAATAGTTCCTCTTGTTGATCAAAAAAAGGATACAAATAGGTATTATTCCCAATGGTTGGTTTTTCTTGTACTATCCCATCAATTTCAAGACCACTCTCATAGTAAATGGCAGAAGTTTGTTTATCATCCTCATTATTAACAACAAGGAGAGATTTTATATATTCTTGAACATTTTCACAAAATAAATCCACAACATATAAACTAGCAATAGTTAGGGATAACCCTTCATGTGATTCTATTTGAAGTGTGCCATATGCCGGGTTGTTTCTTTCTTGCAACTTTATAGTATGTGTTTTTAGAGTGTATAAAGTTTCTACATCTACTGATTTAAAAAATTGATTAAGCCCAATTTGTTCTTGAATCAAAGAATAAAAAAATGAACAATCCGAAGAGAGATATGGATGAATATCATCATACCTTTGATCATCAAAATACTGACAAATCTACTACAAATGTTCATCAAACTCATAGGATGGAACATGACTATCATACAAAGGCATAGGCTCTTCATTAAAACAGAGTTGAATGTTCCTTTGTTCTTTTGAAATGTCTACAAGTTGTTGAATGTCATCAATAAGTTCAGGAAAAAGCAAGTCATTGAAATGCATATTTATTTAATTTTCATCCAAGAGAGAAACTGTTGTCTACTGTATTTTTTATTGAATGTGATGGCAACTAGTTTCTACATCTTCTTCTTGTTTAAAAGGGTTCTCATGGAATTTATCTACAATCTCATCATCCGTAAACTGATCATATTCATAAATACTTTCCAAATTCTCAATAAACTTTTCAAAATACGTGCAACAGTCTTTGAACAACAACAAGGAAAGATGAGATTCTTTATACATATCATAAAATTCAACACGAAAATCAACAAGAGAATATAAGAAAACATTTAGCAGGCTTTCATACCAAGACCATACTTTTCCATCTAAAGTGGCCATAAACATCTTCATTAAAAACTCCTCATGAAATTCAACCTTAAGTCTGCGTACATGCATGTAAAATTTGACCAAATGAAAAGAAACATCATCTCCTACATGATATTTGAATTTTTGCAAGTATGTTTTCCAATCTACCTGAGGCATACGATTTGGAAAGCATGGAACATGATCTTGATGCATATGAGAAAATCTTCTGGACTGAGAACTCATCTCGATTACTGGATCCTGCTGCCAGTGGAGTCTTTGGATCAAGTTGGAAACGCCAGGTAAATTATTCAGCCTTCACGTGTATGATCACCATCCACCATCAATAATATAATTTGATCCTTGTCGTTCACACCTCAGGAAAATGTGACCTTTCGCTCCCCAAAAACGACGCCAAAATGTTAGCACTCCTTAGTTTCCCAAGGATGAGAAAGGAAACTATTGAGGTAACCATAGAACAAAATTTTGACTTGGAAGCTAGCCCAACCAAATCAGAGAGGGCTCTCTCTAAAATCAACCAAAGGATGGATGAGCTGATCATGGTTTTAGGCTAGTTATCAACTCAATAGGGTTTTGATTAGGGTTTTCCTAGATAAAGAGCACTAGGTTTAAGGAAATAGGCCAATTATCTCAAAAGAACAATTGTATTCATAAAATAAGGCAAGATAGTTGTAATAAGTGACACAAATTGATATTTCATTTTAGTGTGGTGAGGATAAAATTTTATAGAAGGAATTAAGTGAGCATAATCAATTCACTCGTTCAGAGGATAAAACACATATGTGACAATCTCAAACAAAACATAGCATATGAGGCAATGTATTTTGTTTAAAACTTAAGAGATAATAATGGGAAGAAATGTAGATGGCTGCTAGAAACATATGATAATCAAATGCATAAGAGATACTGAGGAAAACAATTGTCACTAACCACAACACATGAATCCCATAAAAATAATTGCAACTACTTGTATTATTTCTTCCAAAGTCAAGTACACAAGTTCCAAAATATGAGCTTCAAGTATCCCACCTTCTCTTTGAATTTTTGTTAGGTCCCTATATTACTAGTATAGTCCCTTATTGTTGTTAGTGTAACGCCATTATTATTATTATTGTACCCGTGTAACCCCCATTTTGTTATTATTGTGCCCTTAAATTATTATTGTTAGGTCGGCTAGGATTACATTGTGGCCCACTAGGATTACATTATGGCCCCATGGACTCCTATATATAGAAAGGAGGTTTTGTAAATCGTATCATCCAAGAATTGTTCATTCATGTAATGTATTGGAGGTTGCCCCCTCGAAGTGGCTTATTTCTAAGGCATTGATATCTCATTTCTTCTATTTTTGGAGTTGGTTACACAACATTTCACAAAAACCTTTATTGTGGAATGTGATGCCTCAGGAAATGGAATTGGTGCAGTTTTAATGTAGGAAGGAAGACCCATTGCTTTTGAAAGTCGTCCAATCAAAGGAAAGTATTTACAAAAACCTATTTATGAGAAGGAAATGTTAGCAATACTGCATGCACTAAAGAAATGGCTAACTTACCTAATGGGAAGACACTTCAAGGTAAAAACTGATCATTATAGTCTTAAACACTTTTTGGAACAAAGACTATCTTCAGAAGAGCAGCAAAAATGGGTCACAAAGATGTTGGGTTATGACTTTGAAATAATTTACAAAAAATGAAAGCTTAATGTTGTTGCAGATGCACTCTCAAGAAAGAATGAAGAGGTGGAAGCATTGCTTTGTGCCATTTCTATTATCCAACCAGATTGGATAACCTAAGCAAGAGATGAATGGAAGAAGGACAAAGATGTATGGACACTCATTCAAAAGTTGCAGCAAGATCCTAGTACATCTGATACATTTAGTTGGAAAAATGATTCCTTATGGTACAAAGATCGCTTATATCTTTGTAAGAATTCCCAACTAAAACAAAATATTCTTCTGGAATTGCACACTTCTCCTTTAGAAGGACACTCAGGATTTTTAAAAACTTACCACAGGGTGAAGAAAGAATTTTTTTGGGATGGCCTTAAATCTGATATTCAAAAGTTTGTGACGGAATGTTTGGTTTGCCAGCAGAATAAAGTTGAGACAATTAAGACCCCGGGACTTCTACAACCTTATCCATTCCAAGTCAACGTTGGGAGGAGATTTCAATGGATTTTATCACAGGTTTACCTAAGTCCGAAGGAAAGAATGTCATCATGGTGGTAGTTGATAGACTTACCAAGTATGCACACTTTTGTGCATTATCTCATCCATTTAAAGCAAGTACAACTGCTACTACATTTGTGGACAGAATTCAAAAGCTACATGGAAGCCCAAGGGTTATTATGAGCGATAGAGATCCCATTTTTACGGGAAATTTTTGGACGGAGTTATTTTCTTGTTTGGGTACTCAATTAGCTCATAGCTCATCTTATCATCCTCAATCTGATGGTAAAACAGAGATAGTAAATAAATGTTTGGAAGGATATCTTCGTTGTTTTGTATCTGATAAACAAACACAATGGGTCAAGTGGTTACCTCTCGCCGAATGGTGGTATAACACTTCCTTCCATACTGCAGCAAAAATGACCCCATTTATGGCACTTTATGGATATCATCCACCATCGATTACATCATATTTAAGGGAAAATTCGAAGGTTCAAGCAGTCGAAGATCACATCAAGCATCAGCAAGAAGTTCTCCAACTCTTAAAGGATAACCTTAATTTGGCACAAAATCGAATGAAACAACAGGCAGATCAACATCGCAGCGAGAGAATTTTTTATGTAGGAGATTGGGTATTTTTACGGCTACAACCATATAAACAAATGTCCCTCAAGCAAGCTAAGAAGGATAATAAATTATCGCCAAAGTACTATGGTCCTTACAAGGTGTTGCAAAGATTGGTACTATGGCATACAAATTGGAGCTTCCTGCTTCTTCGAGAGTACATCCAGTTTTCCATGTTTCATGCTTAAAGAAGGTTATAGGTGAAAATCTTCCAGTTCAAACAATATTGCCAGAACTTGATGAGGAAGGAAAAAACATATTGGAACCAGAAGCGGTCATGGAAACAAGAACTCGACAACTACCGAATTGATCAATTTCAAAGTATCTCATCAAGTGGAAGAACTTACCCACTGAAGATTCTACATGGGAGGATGAGAATTTTATACAGAAGCACCCAGAGCTACTCAAGCGCTGAGGACAACACTTTTTTGAAGGAGAGGGGCATGTTAGGTCCCTATATTACTAGTATAGTCCCTTATTGTTGTTAGTGTAACCCCTTATTGTTATTATTGTACCCTTGTAACCCCCATATTGTTATTATTGTGCCCTTAAATTATTATTGTTAGGTCAGCTAGGATTACATTGTGGCCCCACTAGGATTACATTGTGACCCCATGGACTCCTATATATAGAAAGGAGGTTTTGTAAATTGTATCATCCAAGAATTGATCATTCATGTAATGTATTGGAGGTTGCCCCCTCGAAGTGGCTTATTTCTAAGGCGTTGATATCTCATTTCTTCTATTTTTGGAGTTGGTTACACAACAATTTTTTCTCAGTACATATAGAACACAAACAATATTCCACCTCTAAGGTGTTGAATCCTAATCCATAGCAATGAATTCATGAACTTAATTACTCATTTCCAAATCTTAGGGAAGCTAGAAACAACTTTCCCCCTTTTTAGCTAACTGATTGAGATTATCTCTCAAAGTATTGATTAGAAGATTATCTACAATGATAATTGTTAAAAAGACTATTAACATAAGATATACTCGTGAGTCAACTATTTACATAAACCTAGTTTTAATTTTGACCTTCACATGCAGTGAAAAATATCCAACACAGAGATGCAACAAATAACCTAGGAACGCAACAATTCTTAGCAGAAGCGCAACAAATATTTGGGTTGATATTTTGATGACTTGGAATAGGTTTTAAGCTTTTCTGAATACTTGTGAAGAAATTTGGTGATTCCCACTATACCTTAGAGCCATTAAACCATCCAAAACACGATTTAAGCCTCCTCAAACTTGATTGCAAAACAAATTGTCCAGAAACACAACATCTGTCCTAAAAAGTGGGCAGAAAGGTGTAAAAATGACAATTTTTTATCTTTCTCTGCAAATGTATGACTCTACAAACATCCACAAGTGATTTTCTGGTATCCTTATGCCATAATTCATCCAACCATGTTCGAAATTTTGACTTTTTACCCTCTAATAAAAAGCATAGAAAAATTTTGTTGTGTTTCTGTAGGATGCTTTTGAGTTTGTGCACAAAAACTCAAAAATTCAAAATTTTGTCTCCTCTTCTTTGCTCTCTGTCTTACCTTCAAACCACTAATGATGGATCAACCAATAAGTCTAGTTTTTTCTTTATTTTCATTCTCCTTAGAGTCTTTTTGAGTTTATTCTTCATATTTTTTACTCTAGCCTTGCAAACCATGTTCTTAGAATAATAGTGCCTTTCCATGTTTCTTTGCATGGTAGTATCCATGTTTTCTTTTTCCGCTAGCTTCTCCAAGTGTTCATTCACTCTCCCAAGCCAATATGTTTTTTTTTCCGGATCAAACTTAGAATCTATAGATTCAAATATGGTATCTTGATCTTGAGGAGGAGATTGATCATCTACATTATGTTCCTTTCTAGCCATTTCCCTTGTCTTAGGTCTCCTAGGTTGTATTCGAATGTTATTATCTTCCAACTTCTCTACACCAATGATTTCTTTACCTTTGTCCTTTGATGTAAAAACATCTACCTTGATAGATAATGGAGGGTCTTCTTGTGACTTACTCTGCTTCATTAGGCTTAGTTTCAATTTTCTCTTCTCTTACTACAAGAAAGCCACCATGAAATTGGATTTTGGAAGGTCATATTTTAGCTCCCTAATAATTGCCTCTTTCTCCTTGATTATCTCTTCTACTTCCTTGTTTCCATGCCTTTCTCCTAGGTCAACCATCTCAAGTTCGGGAGGTACCTATTATTCACTTTGAAATGGTGAATCATATATACTCCTAGGTGATTCCTCTCTCATGTTTTCCAACTGAACTTCCTCTTCACTGACAACCTCCTTGGACAATATTTCTTGAGACCTAGTTTTAGGTTTAGGTCTAGGAATCTCCTCTTTTGTTTCAGTAGAAAAAACCAACCTCTTACCTTTCTTGTATGTCCTTTAAATCTATGTTCTAGGCTGTGTTTTTGTCACTGATGGAATGCTTGATGTTTCATCTCCCTGTGGTCCTGATGATGATGAAGGAGAGATTTGACTCTTTGACTAGTTGGAGACAGGTAAGAGTGCAGTTTCCTCCATGAAAACTTCACATGACATGTTGATACGTGTCAGCTGGTGGGGGACTATTAATTTGACTAGAGCATGATGGACTAGCTTGATGATCTCTTCCTTTAGACTGCACTTTCTCTGTCATCTTCACCAAATGTCTAAACAAATAGTTAGGTAGGCTTAGAGGCTTCTTATAAGTGAAATGCATCAATAACCTAATGTGATATTGATATAATCTATTAAACCTGCCCTCACAAGTGAAATAATTCATAATAATATTCATCAAAGGTTTGTACTTGTCCAACAATTTCCTTTTAGGAAAAATATGATAAGGAGACTCCTTGTACTATGGTTTCAAGAAACTTTTGTAGTGGTCCAGGTCTAAATCCATTCCCTTGAACCAAATTTCACCTTGATTAGGCATAGTAGTTGCTGAAACTATGATCTCTTCTAACACCTGAAATTTCACCCCTGTTATGATGACCTGGTCCTTCTTGAAGTTAATGGCAAAGAAGCATGTTAAATCATGATGGTAACCTACCTCTTGCACATTTAGACAAAACCATAGGCAACCTGCATGCTCAAATGATTTTCTAATGAATTCTAATGCATTGACCTCTTGTATATGAGTTGGCTCATATCTTGAGATATCTCCTCCCTTATACCTCCCCCTGTCACTGGTTCTAACCATGTTTATAGCTTCAATTTTGATATAAAACCCTAGTTTCAAACAAGATATGGCAAGGGATTTGTTCTACAAAACAGGGCTAAAAGCACAGAAAATTGAGGGAAGGAAGAGGAGGGGATGGGGGTTAGGAAAAATTATGATAAATTATGGGAGGTACGGATAGGTGTTAGGAACACAATGAAAGTGGAATTTCCCAAAATTAGTGATAAATAAGGGGAGAAAAGGGGAAAATACAGACTTGTGCCAGAAGCATAGCAACAAGTTGGGTTTATGAGGAAAATGATGAATATGAAGGAATTTTAGTGTAGGGATTGGTGAAAAGTGTTTAATAAGTTTAATTAAAGATGTATGAACCCAAAAAAATAGGTTTCCTCTCAAAATAAGCAAGAGACCATTGGAAGAGAAAATGCAGCAAGAAAGTGCAGTAAAACCCTAGGGATAGATTCAATCAATTTTCTGAGGGAAAATACTTCATAGAAGGTTTTTTTGGTTGTACTTTCTTGTTGAAGGAGCCTTTGAAGAAACTAAGATGAAAACTAAAAATTTTCTTCCTCCCTTTGGTCTCCAAATGAAAATCACAACAAACTCCTCCCATAAATGTAGGAAGCAATGAACAAGGGCAGTTATGAAGAAATTTGAATCTCTGATGGCTATGGTAGGTATTACAATGATAGAGAGGAGCTATTGGAAATTTGAAAGGATAAAATGAAGCTTTGAAGTGTGTTAATGCTCCTTATATCTTGAAAAATCGATTTTTTGGCTTGATAGTGGAGTGACCTCATGTGTACCTTTGAAAAAATGACATGATGATGTGATTGGTACTACAACAAATTTTATTTTAATAGTAAGTTTACATCTCCATGTGATATAGATGTATCTTGATACTCTTGATGTACTTTATTCCCTATTTCGCTAACTATCATGAAACATTACTAATTTTGTATGATGAATGAATTCAAATGGAAATATGATAACCACACACCCAAATTAATGAGTGTGATTACTAACTAGACCAACAAGACACTAATGACACTTTCATGATCATCCTTATGACACCATGACTTTTTCTTTTTGGATTTTAAATAATGACACCTAATGAAGGAAATGGCCTATGGTGACTCAATGACTCATGAAACTAATTTCAATTGACCTTGATGACCATGACGTGAGAGTAGAACTACACCTAGACAATGACTTAGGTCCATTTGACAACCAAGAGAGATGCCAAACTTTATTTGAAAATATAACAATTTGACCATAAGACTCTAACTCCAATGGAAAGAGTAAATTCTATCACTGTCACTATTAGACACTAACACCTCCAATATGATTCTCCTCACCTTGACTACACACTTCTTCCATTATTCCAGATCCTAAGTATCAGTTGTTGTTGGTTTCGAGATGGCATTATCAATCAATTTCCTCAATCCATTATCTTACAAAACTACCTCCATGTGGTCCTTCCAAGTAACATAATTCGATCTTCTTTTAAGGGCATACTCGATTCTTAGTCCATTTAAATTCATCCTTATAGATCTGAAGAATTGATCCTGCAAATATGATCCTCCTGCAATAACAACTTTGAAATTCCTACTCTATTGTGAATCTTGCTCTGATACCATGTAGAAATTATTGTGTAGATCTAAAATTCATCATAAAATTTACTAAAACACAAGACCCAAATCTAATCTACTATACTGCAGAATTCAATACATGATAGAAAACACAAATCATAAACATTAAAGAAAAATTTTCACACATGCACATAGATTTATCTAGGGGAAATCAATTTCTTAAAACCCCTTAGCTTTATTACATAAATAAAAAATAGAGATGAAATAAATATGTTTCTCAAGCATGAGCACAACCTGCAAGTGTATAGTCTATCTCTCTGCCTGAATGAATGACTCCGGCCAAAATCTAGCCAATTTTCAAGCCCTCCAATCTCCTATTTCTTTGTGTTTTTCCTTGAGGAAATTATCCCCTATTATTTAGGAAATTCCCTTAATTGGAATGCACAATTCCTCTAGGCTCATCCTTTGACTTCATGCACCACCTGTACACTTTGGAATAGTCTAATACCAATAGTACACTAGCTTAGAATATCCATCTCAATTGGGTAACTCAAATTCTTTGTCAGTTTGATTAGTTAACTGGTTGATCACTGAGTGTGGTTGAAGTTACACTTCCACAACTTGACCTTCCACTAGTTCCTCCAATAGTTAGAACTATTTTAACTAATAATAACTCAATTTAACTAAAATAGATTGCTACAAATTAGCAATCAATAATACTAATTTGAACACAAGCTTCCCAAACTCAAATTAACTAAGTTAATTGAGTTACAAGTACCATGTCACCTCAATTAACTACCTCCAAGATTTCTGTTGAAATAGAAATTCAACTTTTCTCTAGTTTGACCAAGGAAAGGTCAAACTGAGATTTTCTTGTTTTATTTTCAATAGTTGTGTTGTGTACATGTTGTAGATGTGGTTTTGTGTACAAGTCGTACATGTTGTGTTGTGTGGTACGATGTCATATGTATTATGTAGTCATTGTATCGTGACAAGTGTATTCACTGTGTTGTACTATGTGTGTGTATATATGGTATGTGGCACCCATGTCTATGTGTATATGTTATTTTTTACAGCACGTGTACATGAATGTGTTGTGTTGTACACCGTGTGTGGGTTTATGTGTTATGATGTACATTGTGTGAATGTGTACATGTTGGGGATTGGTTATCTGGATCCTTGGAGGTTGTGGGATGAAGCCCTGTAATAGCTTGGGTCATTTAGAAGTTGCACATTGATTTAATAGTCCCTAGAGCCTATGGGTTGGGAAAAATGATTTGGGGCCTTGTAACATCTTGGGTGCCCTGGAGGTTGTGGTTGAGTTATGAGTCCCTGGAGCCTACGAGTTGGCACAAATGATCTAGATCCCTGGACAACATGGGATGAGACCAACCTTGATTTATTGATATTAAGGGTTGAGAGGGTATAGTCTTCGGACACCCGTGTTACTGATACTGAAGATAAGAGAATGAAATGGGTTCTTTCTAGTTTTGGAAACTAATTATCTGGTGTGTGTACGAAAAGGACAAATAACAAAGGAAAAAAAAAAAAACCATTTGAAAGATAAGTATCAATATTTTACATTAGTTTTTAATTATGCACATATTCTATTATTTTGATTTATGATGGTTGAGTTTTGAGTTAACCAGATGTGACATGTTTATACATGATGATTTCATCAAAGAGCTAGTTTGAATTGTTGTAATTGTAAGTAAACAGAATTACAGGTGTACCTTATTGACAAGCTACCAATGAGTTATGATTTGAATTAATTTCAATTCCTTTTTAGTATAATGGAAATGATGTGCTTGGTACAGGAAGCATAGAAAATTCTTGGTTGGGGTGGTTGGAACTAGCTTAAGCAGCATCAAAAGGAATTGGAATATGCAGCATTGTGTTGGTAAATAATTCAGGAGCAGGGTCATTGTGGGACAATGGTACCATATAGTGTCCATATATTTCCAAGAGAATTTTATGACTAGTATGATGGTTTTGAGTCAGGGATATGCCTTGGTTTTTGGACCTTCTGATGCGAGGAAACCTTGCCATTTTATGGATCGCTCGAGGGAATGTGTAACCGTGAAGGGGATTCTAGAAAAACTTGGAAGGTGTGTGACTTCATGGAAGGGGGTGACCGGATTGCCCAAGGGATTTTGTAGAAAATAAGGGGAGGCAGAGGAATGAATTTGTTTTTTTCATTAGCATTGCAAGATGGAATCAGAAGCACATTTGGAGTGTGCCTTTAAGAAATGAGTCGGCAATTATTCACTGAGAGAACAAGTAGCACAAGGATTGTAGTGTTGGACATTGGATACTAACTTTGATTTTGGTAGTGGATTCTGGACTTCCTAGGAAGGAGGTGAATCTTAGTACTAATTTGAGGGTGGAGGTGTGAGCCTCTAAATTCCCTTATTGTGAATGCAAGCATCGTATCCTTTTATTTGTTGGTTGAGAAAATTTGCATATGTATATATGTGTATATTATTGCAAATATTGTATCTAGTTGTGTTTATAAAGCTCCATATATAGTATGATTATTTGTTGGTTGAAGAAATTGTGTATGAGTATATATGTGGTTGTTATTGTAATTACCACAATAATTTTTCTATAAAGCTCCAGTAAGTGGCATGCTTGTCATTTTTTAGTAGATATCATTGTCAATATTGCAAAAAGTCGTGTTATAAATCTCCATAAGCAGTATGTTTTTCTTGTTATAAATGTCATTGAACACTGAGGATGGTGTTATCCCAAAGGGGAGGGGTTTTTAACTACCCCTGGTTGATTTTCCATGTAAATAAAATAATACCAAGGTCATGGGACACAAATTCCAAGTTGAATGGTGGATGGACATCATAGTGGGCATCAATTTTGGATTAATTAATGCCTATGGAATTGAAAAAGGCATTGGAAAATACAAAGAGGCAATAATTGGCATTTATTTAGGGAAATAAATGAAAATAGGAGAAAATTAAGGTGAAGAGACATAGATTTGCATGCAAGGTAAATTAGAGGGAAAATGAAGGAAAATGAATAAAAGGGAGACATCAATGATAACAAGATATATGAGAATCAATTGACATATTTTGCTCATCTTTTGATTGGGATCAACAAAGGAGAAGGAAGAAGCACCTGGACAAGCAAGAAAGGAAGGTAAGGGTGCGCAAGGGGAAGCTTGGACAGCGGAAAGTATGGAAAAAATTAAATTTTGGATTGCAGGTAACCATGTGCATATGAGATTTAGCATACTGATTTTTGGATGCATGGTATATTCATGTCGTTCTTTGGTTATGTGTTTTCATTGACATGGATATTTTCCTGGATTAATAGTGGTTTCAACCTTGCCTTTCCATTTCCTATATAGCCATGGTGTTGTGGGTTTCCCACTTCTTTTTCTGATTGGTGTTTAGGTTCCCTATGGTTGTGGGTTGGAACAAATTCTTTGGAAGCCCTGTAACATCTTGAGTTAAGTTACTAGTTTCTGGAATTTGCAAGTTGGGACAAATGCTCTGGAGCCCTTGGTGGGTTGAGTTACTAGTTCTTGGGGCCGCGGGTGTAACAAACGCTCTAGATCCCTGGAATGCCATGGGTTGAATTACTAGTTCATGGATCCCTCTACAGCTTGGGTAGAGACTAATCTGGTTTATGTTAGGTGGAATCATTGTAGTTGAGGGTTGACTTGGTTTGGCCTATGGAAGCCCTGATTTGGTTTTGTTTTGGTTTAATCCATATGATCCCACATTCATTCTTGGAATATGGCATGGGTTTGATTGGCTGAAAGATAGATTTGGTTTATCCCAATCTATGGTCGAGTGGTACGTGAAAGTCCCTAACTTGGTTGGCATTTTCATATGTTAATATGATATATTTTCCTATTGTGATCTATGAGGTTTTGTAGTGATTATGTTGGTGATATTATGGTTTATTTTCCATGGTTTCCATTCTATTTATATGTTGGTTATATGATGTGTGCTATCTATGGCTATTGGCATGTTTTGATAGGTTATTGAATCGTTGATGAATGCATGGACTAACTTGAGGCCACAACCTCAAAAAATAAAATTATGAAATTTAAGATCAATTACAAGGAAATTATTCACTGAGTTGATACATGTAGCTACCTATATGACATAAAATTAACTTCTATATAAACCCATTCAAATTTCTCTTGAAAATAACTCAAGACAATCTAAATGATAGAGACAATTCTCCACAACTTTTCTTCAATCCAAGTCTTTGTTCCCTGCATAAAAATATGGTTGAGAAATGCACTCCAATATCTAATATAATTCTCTGATAAACTTGAGAAAACTACTACAGTCACTGAATACAAATATATCCTCATACAATTGGTTCACAATGCATAACAATGTCACACTCTCTCAAAGGGATCAACCTCAATTCTACAAAGCTTTCTCCTGTAAATATTTTTGTTGGACTGATTAAATCAATAATTACAATTAGAGTGATGGAGAGATAGTCATCTATGTTCATACATTTTTTATTTGGTTGGGTTCATAAAAATTTCCCACTTGAATTGATCCACCGTGAACTTCATTAAATGGGATATAATTTCAATTTTAATCACGCGCCTTTGATGAGGTAGAACTCACCTTGACTTGGTAAAAGCAATACCATGGGAGATAACCATTAAAATTTCCAAGGTTTTACTTTGTGCAGGTATAATTCTACAGACACTGGTTAAACACAACAAATACAGGTTGTGAACGCTATAAACAAAATAAATATGGGATTCAAACATTACAAATGATGGCTTTCCATGGAGAACCAAAGTGCTTACTATAACATAAGGAAAATTAAAAATTAATCACCCTATACTAGCAACACAACTTCAGGGGATCGCTATCCATACCCTGAAACTATTACAACTATGAAAGATACAACATTAGACACATTACAATGCATACCAGACATACAAATATTGCTTGTTGACATCAATGCCAACATTCTCCCCCTTTAACATTGATGGAAACCTGAACTCGATCCTTCCACTTGAGGTTGAACTCTGAAGCTAATCTCCTCACTCTCTACCCTTTTGACATCAATGGAAAAGGGGAATACATAGAAATTCCAACACTCAATACATAGCAATGAAAAATAAAAATGTTGACACACTCCTCCTGATGTGATTCCAAATATACTCCCCCTAAGCCACAGAACACTCTCCCCCTACATAAGTGAAAACTATGCTCCATTGAAAATATAAAAGGAAGAAGCAAAAGTAGTACATATTGCAATGAGGCACATAAGACCACGTAACAACTACCAACTTGGAAAACATTTTGCGGCTAATTGATACATATTTTGACCAGTTGTTAACTCCATATAAATATCTCAATGCCTTCAAAAAGGAACCACTCCCAAACAATACCTAAGATGCTCAAAATGCTCCCTTGGAAAAGCATTTGTATAAATATCATAAATTTTCTCACTAGTGGCCACATACTCCAATCTCACAACATGATTAGCCACCTGATCTCGTAGAAAATGGTACTTTATTGGAATGTTCTTTGTTTTGGAGTGGAGGATAGGATTTTTGGAGATGTTAATCTCACTAATGTTTTCCACCATGATAGGAATATGATCAACATATTCATCTTGCATATCTTGAAGAGTGTGCTTCATCCATAGGATTTGGGTGTAAAAGGTGATTGTTGCTACAAAATCAGCTTCAACAGTAGATAATGAAATGGAGTTTTTCTTCTTACTTTCCCAAGAGACCAAGAAACTGCCTAAAAATAATCTTTCTCCTAATGTGATTTTCCTGTCATCATTGCTACCACCCCTACCTGCATCAGTATAAGTAATCAAATTGAAATATTTACTTTTAGGATACCACAAACCATAGGCAATGGTGCCTTGGAGATATTTTAAGTTCATTTTAACTACATTTACATGAATTTCCTTCGGATTAGCCTGAAATATTACAACCAACCCTATAACTTGCATAATGTTAGGTCTATAAGTTTGTAAATACTATAAGTTACCAATAATTGATCAATAAATGGATTTATTTACATTAGGAGACTCATAATATTTGCTCAAATTTCAACCAATCATCATGGGTCTGCTAATCAATTTGCAATCCTCCATGCCAAATTTATTCAAATTATCTCTTAAGTACTTGGTTTGAGAGATGAATATACATTTGTTTGTTTGTTTAACATACAACCCAAGGATGAATTTCAACTTGCCCAACATGGAAATTTCAAACTCTTTTTTAATATCTTCAATAGAATTGTGGCATATTTCCTCCAAATCGCTTCCAAAAATGATGTCATCTATGTAGAAATTATATAACTAATGCGTTATACATCCAAGATTCTCCTGATCACACACTATTTGACTTCATGCACAATACAAAATCTCTTCTACTATTGATCATTACTTGCGGAAATTAAATCAATTGCATGCACACATTAAAACCATAAAAATTCACACATATGAACACAGTAATTTATGGGAAAGCTTAAAGCTAAAAACCCCCAACTATTTATATATTATATTTCATAGAGATCATGTAACAATAATCATACAAAGCTCCTCACAAGCTCTCAATAAAATCTCCAATTTCTACACACTAATCAGGTCCGATCTAGCAAATCCCATGCACCGATCTCTGCCACTTGCTAGCTTGCCTCTACTGCGCAATCCCTGCTGAATATGGGCTCTGAATGAGTTCAAATCCACCTGTCTTGCACTGCGCAATACTCATTGGAATCTCCATCAATGTGTGGTGCAAACTCATGCACCAGTATAGTCACGGCTGAGAGTCACACTGCTCTTTCACCTACCTCTCCACTCGTCTCCACTGAAACTGTCCATGCACTGTAGTTAACTGATGTATTCTTCAGTTGATTAATGAGTTAATAATTAGTGAATTAATTAATAATTAATTCACACCACTCTCACTAGTGTGTCAATCAGTTAGACTAGATACAACTAGCTCAACTGTGTCTAAATTAGTTAAACTGAACACAACTCCATTAACTACTTCTACTAACTCCACCAAAATCTGTCACATGAGTTCTAACTGAAGTCTCCATCCAATAGCTCCACTTAACCCTCAGGAATAGCGTAATTCCTTCTGTCAGCTCCTGTGCCACATCTATGCACTTAACTGAAGTGCTCCAAGAGAATAAGATAATGTTTATAGTCCAAATATTATTAAGAGCTAATAATATTCGACATATCTATTTTTAGACTAGCAATCTAAAAATAGATTCATGATATGTCTAAAAATAGAAATCCATTTATTTTTCCAACTTGACCAACCATCCACAAATAGCATCCTGCAACTCATAGAATATGATCGACATGTCTAAAAATAGACATAGTCTAAAAATAGACTGTGCACCAAAAATAGCCTGCGGGCCCACTTAGTGAAGGCGACTTCTTTCCACTAAGCTCATCATCTTGTTGCAATCTCAACAATCTACGTACAAAACAATCATTAGAAAATGATCTTTCTCAAATTTAATGTATAGATTGTTGTCTATTGATCCTCTTTTGAAGTCATGTTGTTGTAGGTGCTTGTCCAACTTTTCATACTAATCTCTTAGCGATAATTTCAACCCATACAGAAAATTTTTCAACCTACAAACTTGATTTTAATCATCAATCAACTGAAATCTTCCGGGTTGTTTTATGTGTACTTCCTCTTCCAATTCACCATTCAAGAATGTTGATTTGTCTTCTATTTGATAACCCTTTACATTCTTATAACATGCAAATTCCAAGAAATTTTTAATAACATCTAATCTAGCTACAAGTGCAAAGGTTTCTTCAAAATCAATAACACCTACTTGAATATACCATTTGCATTCCAATCTTGATTTATTTCTTACCACTTTGACTTATTCATTCAACCTGTTCTTGTAGACCCATTTGTTTCCAATGATGTTCTTGTCCTTTAGCCTTGGTACTAGCTCCTATGTGTTCTTCTTTTTAATTTGGTCCATCTCCTTGTTCATTACCTTGATCCAATTCTTGTCTTCACTAACCTCACTAAAATTATTTGGCTCTACTTGGGAAAACAATAAGTGTGCTTCGTTTGAACTGCTCATCTATTTTCTCCATGTTTGTATTCCTGGATCCTTATTCCCAATGATTTTCTTGCAAGATGCTTCTTTTGTATGTGACTATAAATATCCTTGCTTTCCAAGGGTGTCTTCTCTTCTTCTTCCTCTTCCTCATATGACACTTCTTCATCTTCATACTCTATGAAATTATAATCAAATGCAATTGGTTCTTTAGGCTCTTCAGATTTGGGAAAAACCTTATCTCCTACAATCTCAATTCACTACACTACCTTCTTGGTGTTATCACTCCGTAATTTCCCAAGGTTTTGAAGGAAACCTAGAGGTAACCACAAAACTACTTTGAAAGCTGGGATCTAGCCCTGCCAGTTTCAGAGAGGGATCTCTCTGTCAGATTTAACTTTGTTGATTTAAAATTTTAGGCTAGATGTGATGTTCAGGGTTTGGTTGGAACAATAAGGGAAGGCCATTGGGAAATTGAGTCAGAAGATTTTAAGATCATAAAATGTAGAAATAATCAAGCTTAAGTGCAACAGGGCAAGGTAGACAAACTACTGGATCGTTGTAGTTCATGAGATGGAGAAGGAAGAACATAATAGGATTCACTTTAAATATAGAGAATTTTTACATAAATTCTATATTTAAACTTTATAAGAAAACATTGATATTGCTTTAAGACAGAACAGGTGTTTTTAAAACAAATCCTAAAATAAATTTTCTTTAAAACAATAGAGAAAAGAAACACATATGAAAACAGAGAAGACATATTATAGTAAGAAGCACTTCAGCACATAGATATGGCACATGAATCCTAAAACAACTTGTCTTGTATTACTGCAAAAGGTCACTTTAACTCAGTGAACAACCTTACAATGAATGGTAGTATTTCTCAATAGAAATACCAACATCTCTTACTTCATATTATGAAGTATTTATACAAATTCTAAACTAAAATATCTTGAAAAAAATATCAAGATTTATTACAAATATCTCAAAATGTGTTACACAAATAGAATTGAAATATAGGACATTCAAAACTAATGAATATACTTGGCACTATCTTTGTGTATTGTTGGTGACAAAGAAATGAAATTTGAATTTGATAGAAACTCTTATTTGATGAGGTGGCCTCCAAACCACTAACTGTCTTTGAGCTTCTTCCTCCCGAAATTATGAAAAATTGGGTCCAGTGATCCTCTTGAATATCTCAATACGAGATAGTTGTGTAAAAAACGAGAGAGGTTTTTGTAGAAAAATATGTTAGCAACAAAAACCTCTTTTAGGCTTTGAAAATTCATTTCCACCTTTTCGAAAACCCCATTTGAAAATAGTGACTAAAACAGGAAAATTCTAGAAAATGTCTTCAAAGATGCATTTGAATCTCTCAAATCATAATAGTTGTTAGAAAAGTGAGAGAGGTTTTCGTATATGACGATGCTATCAACAAAAAAATATTTCAGTTTTTGAAAATTCATTCTCATTTGTTTGTAAACCATGTTTGAAATTACTGTATTATATAGGGAAAAAAAACATAGTTTTAACTTACCATGAAACTAACATATGACATGGAGGCGGGAGGAGACATGAAGGTAGGAGATAATGTGGAGGCATATGGTTGGCAGAAATAGTTGACGTGTGAGTGTGGAAGGAAGCCATGGGAGTAGAGACGTAGCAGGGAAATGACGTGACATGGGTAAATAAACGTTGGAGGGAAGGAGAGGGTTAGGCATTTTTTGAATGGGGGACATGTGGTATACGATATTGAGAGGGGGGGGGGTGTAAAATAATGTGAGGGTGACACGTTGGGTGGGGTCAGGGTGAGAGAAAACACCATTTTGGAACCCCCCCGCCCCCCCCACTGATAAAGATAGGATGGGAAAGGGGGTGCGAAATAGTGCGGAGGTGACAAGCAGGTGTGGGACTGGCAGCGAGGAAACCACTTTTTGAACCCCCTCGCTAATAAATATAGGATGGGCAGGGGGTGTGAAAAGCACTATCAGGCATTGATCTGGCAAGGAGTTGATCGGGTCGCCAATTGGAGTGTGCACTTTATCTTGTCCTGATGATGAACCACACTGGCTAGTTCAAAACGCTTCGACAAAATTTGCTTGAATGTGATTTTCACCGAAATATTTTTTACACAAAAACCTTTTTATCGCTTGCGGAAAGTATACATAGGCCTAAAACTTAGGATAAAAAGCATTTTCTCTCAAACTTAGGATAAAAGTGCAATTTATATAAAACATAACTATCACCCTTTCAACCTTTTTATTGCAATTTCATCGTAACCTAAGACTAATTTTGACTGTCAAGGTTTCATTTAGATGTGCAAACCCTATTTTTATTTTTCTTTGAAAGGGAGAAACATCTAACCTAATCCTATCCATTCATTCTGATTTATACAACTTAAACAATTGGATCAACTTATTCATCTACCTAACTAGCATTAGCCAAGATTACATAGTTTGGCTAACTTATTCTCTAATCTAATTAACAAAAATTGAAACTTGCTTGATCATGATTACACTGTATGATCTAAACAATGACTCAAGGTTGTGGAATTTTAAACAAGTTGCACACAACATTCTATTTATTCTTAAAAACAAATTATTTATTTGGTAGTGGAATTTGAATTTGCATCACTTTCATATTTATTTTTCTTTTTTTCATGTGGTTCTTTCATCATCATTTTTTATTCTTTTTCTATTTTTTATTTTGTTTTTTGTTTTGTTTTGTTTTTATTTTCTCTTGTTTTTTTTATATTTTTTTCAAATACCCTCTTTTCTTTTTTTATTTCTTTTTTATTTATGTTTTTTTTGGAAATCATTTGCAACATGCAATATTATTTACAATTTCATATGACTGAGAGAAAATATTCAATCACCTTGTGATCCTATAAATTATAGGACCTTAACAGTGGCTCCAGCTCAAGATGGCACTCTCCCTGTGAGGTTCCAAGAACCTTTGACCAGTAGCCTTCAATTTTATGCTTTCAGCACTTTTCTGCATCTGATTTATTTTTTATTTATTGTAGTAGTTATGATGACACATAAATCAGGAGCTTAAGGCCTTCTCTGCGGGCTTCAACTTCTGAGATTAGGCAACCCAAACAAAACAATAAAATACAATGATATGTACAATGATTTTATCGAGAAACACTTCTATTCATGTGGAAAATAATGTTTCATCATCCTGCGATTCATAGGTCCACCAGGTAGCTATGTTCCATCCAATTATTTGAAAAAAATGCATTATGAACCCTGTAGGCATGGATGATATAAGGTCCTTTACATAGGTTATCAAACTTACCATGCTTACCTTTCTCTTCTCTTCTTGAATCCCATTTTAAAACACTATCACCTAACCGAAAATCATCAACCTTAGTCCTTCTATCATAAATTTTCTTAACATTCTCTTGGATGACTTGTGTTTTGTTGCACACTTATTCCCTGTATTGCTGTAGTTGCATGGTTTTATTTATCCTCCTTTGAATATCATTGGATTCCACTCGCAACTCTTGCGTCATTTTCATAACCGGGACACCTAAAGAAGTTGGAAAAACAACATCCATTCCATAAACTAATTGGTATGGGGACATGCCAATTGATTTCTTAGTGGTGATTATATCACCCCATAGTGCATTTACTAGCTTATTGTGCCATGACTTCTTGTTGTCTTCCAGAAGTCTTTTAATGATATTGAATAAAATCTTATTTGAGGATTATGCTAACCAATTCCCTTGAGGGTAGTAAGCAGTTTAATGTCCTAGAGTGATCTGATACTTGCTGTAGAATTCCACCATTTTCTTTGACTTAAAAGTTTCTGCATTGTCTATGATAAGTTTCCTCGGACCTCCAAATCTTGATAGTATATTAGCTTCTAAAATTTGATGATCACAACATCCATTGCTTGTATTGAGGGTATGGATTCAATCCATTTAGTGAAATAGTCAGTGACTGTGACTATCCATTTGTGTTGAGTTGAGGATGGTGGATGAATTTCTCTAATGAAATCCAAACGCCATTGTTCGAAAGGAATTTCAACGGATATGGGTTTCAAGGGTAAAGGCAACAGTTTTGTGACAAGAATTAAATTTTTTATGGACATAAAAAAAGATTGTTGGTCAGTTAAAACCAGCTCTTAGGATCTTATTGGTAGTGGTTTTCCAATACAAATGTACACCACAGTCTCCTTCATGAAATTCCTGCATCATTTTATTTTCCTCATCCTTCCACAAACAGTTTAGTAGAATTCCACCACCATATTTCCAATACAAATTACTATGTAAGATGCAAAATTTCATAGCCTTTAACTTTAGAAATCTAGAATTTATTTTGGTCAAACCAAGAGGAGCTTGTAAATTTAATAATACAAAAATGAGGTTTGCATATCAGGGAGAGGTTGTAAAAGCCTCATCTATTTGTGGAGTTTCTTCCTCTTCTTGGTCATCCAATGCAGCAACAAAATTAATATCCAAAGCATGAAAATTAGACTCAACCATTAACTTAGCTAATCCCTGAACTTTAATGAGATTGGTGGGTTTAATTTCAATATCATATTCAAGGATAATGGAAATCCACTTACCTCTCTTCCCATCAGGTCCATTTTCAGTCAGTATATCTCTAACCACATCATTTGGAACAAAAGAAATTATGTGAGAATGAAGAATATACACTCTAAAATCCTTAATTGGTTTTATTAGAGAAAATGCTTACTTTTCCATTATATTGTATTTAAGGAAGCATCTCTTAGAGCTTACTAAAGAAATCAATGGGCTACTCATGTCCTTGATTTTTTTTCTGTAAGAGGATTGCTGCAACAGTTTGTTCAGATGCAAATGAAAATATTATGAAATCTTTTGTGAAGTCGGGGTTGATTAACATAGGCGATTTTGTTAGGGATTTTTTTACTTGGTCAAATGATTTTTTAGCCTCAATACTCCATTTTAATTCTGTGTCTTTTCTTAACATTTTTTTTATGTTCCTAAGGATTTCTGCCAAGTTAGGGATAAATATTCTTAGAAACATTATTTTACCAATAAATGAATGAAGCTATTTCACATTCCTAGGATGACTTATCTTTAAAATGACCTTAATCCTGCTGGGATCAATTCTAATTCCCTCTTTGGAAATGATATTCCCCAGAATTTTTCCTTCCTCTAGGAAAAATAGTGTTTTATTTGGGTTAAGGGAAATGCCAAACTTACTACACTTCTCAAATACTCTCCTCAAATGTAGCAAATGATCTTCATATATTTTATAGAAAACAATGATGTCATCAAGAATCTGTCGATTTCATCAGCAAAAACAATGTACATTGCTCTCTGAAATGTAGCTCCATCATTCATTAATCCAAAAGGAAAATTCACATACATGAAGGTACCCCATGGAGGAGTAAATCTTATCTTATCCTAGTCATCAGGGTGGACTAAAACTTGGTTATAACCATAAAAAAAACCATATAAAATAGAAATCCTACTGGAGCCAAATACCTTTTGTAAAATATGATCCATTTTAGGTAAGGGGTAATTGTCTTTCAGAGAGACTTTATTAACATTCCTGAAATCTACACAAATTCTGATTTCACATATCTTCTTCCTGGTTGGTACTAAATTGGACACCCACTCAGAGTAACTCAAGGGTACTATGATCTTAGCATCATACATTTTCTTAAACTCTTTTTCAATTAAAGGCATCAAAAATGGGTTTATCCTTATTAGTTTTTGTTTAAATGTTTTTTTTATCTTATTTAATATGAATTTTGTGTTGTATAATGTTGGTGTCATAAGAGTTTAAGTCTTCATAACTCCAGGAAAAAACATAAATAAATTCTTTGAGCAGACTGATGTATTTCTACTTTTCAGCAAGGGGTAATGATTTAGACATTTTTACCATCTTTGGATCTTGTTCATTTCCTATGTTGCAGTCTTCCACTTTAGCTCTTATGGGTATAATTTTGGGTTTATTCACTACATCGTGAAATTCAAACAATTATTCTAAGGGAACTAACCCTCTAGGTAAATCATTATCTTTCAACTGGAGTATTTCTAATTCCTCTATTTCTTGATTTATCTCTGGTAACTCTACTTTATTTACATGTTTTCCTAACTGGTTTTCTAAATCAAAATTTACATCTACATTATTTTCTAACTCGCAATCTACATCAATTTTGGCTTCTTCGAATTTATCCTTGGATTGCACAAAATTTTTAATTTGTTGATCATTCCCAAAAGCTTGCCAATATCTAACAATGTCTAGGACAGTTGGTCTGTGTTTTACCTCCATTGTGTATTGATGACTAGGACAGAAATGGATTTTGCAGGTATTGATAGAAGTAGCCAGACCATCAACCAAAGTATTTAGATTTCTTGGGATTACTGATAAGTCATTTTCTTCAAAACATTCCAAAAAATCAAGGACAAAAATTTTGTAGGCTCTTAATCTAAGCTAGTTAGCATAATATTCTCCCTTGATTTTTTTTATTATTAGTTCAGAATATCCATGAATGGAGATTATTTTAGCACCAATTTTTTTCAACAATTGTAACCCTAGTATCAATTCTTTGTATTCAACTATATTATTTGTACACTGAAAAATTAGCCTATATGAATGTCCCTCTACATGGTGAGCTCCTGAGTTTGAAACCCATACTCCTGCCCCTGGTCCCTCTTTAATAATAGATCCATCAAAATACATATTCAAAAGAGGTTCATCTTGTGTATTTTGTTCCAGTGCTGATGTTTTGTTGGATTTCACAGATATTAGTCTCTAAATTGGCAATGATTTTTTCCATATCCCTGTCATTATACAGAATTAATGAGTCAAGGTCTGAGTGGACAGAGTATAAAGGATAATTATGGGGTTTCTCTTAGCTATTGACCATGAACTTCATTAGTGTCTCCATATATAACCTTCTTTGCTGACCAAACACAGGGATGGTTGCAAAGGTCATGTCCATCTGAAGGGTTCCTTGCAACTTAGCTCCCCAATAGTGAGACAATAGCATCCCATACTTAGGGGGTATGTCTACAACAACCATGTCCATCACCAAGCTCTTGGATGGAATTTGTGCTAAAGTGACACATAATTCCTTAATAAGACCTAATAATTTCACCTTGAATCAAAAGTGTACAGATCTTTGTACGGTCCTGTGATGTCTAGTCCTATTTTTTCCATGACAGCCTTAGGCATAAGGTTGTGTAAGGCTCCTGAGTCTAGCATGGCATTATGAAAAAAAAATTCATGAATGTTCAGACTAATATAGAATGGAGGTACACCTCCTTCTTGAGGTTTATAATCTACTTCAGGTCCAAAAAAAAGTTCAGGTTGTTCATCATTCAAATTGAATGTATCTGCCCCTTTGTAATGAAACCAGATCCAAAAATAGAAGAAAAGAGAGATCAATGCCTTAGAAATAAGCCACTTTGAGGGGGAAACCTCCTTTACATTACATAAATGAAAAATTCTTGGATGATACAAATGACAAAACCTCCTTCTATATATAGGAGTCCATGGGGTCACAATATAATCCTAGCCGACCTAAAAATAATAATGTAAGGGCACAATAATAACAATATTGGGGTTACAGGGGTACAACAATAACAATAAGTTGGTTACACTAACAACAATAAGGGACTACACTAGTAATATAGGGACCTAAAAATCCCCTCTCCTTCAAAAAAGTGTTGTCCTCAACGCTTAAGTATCTCTGGGTGCTTCTGTATAAAATTCTCATCCTCCCATGTAGAATCTTCAGTGGGAAAGTTCTTCCACTTGATGAGATACTATGAAATTGATCGATTTCACAACTTTCGAGTTCTTATTTCTGTGAATTCTTCGAGTTCCAATATAATTTTTCCTTCTTCATCAAGTTTTGGCAATATTGTTTGAACTGGAAGTTTGTAAGCTATAACCTCCTTTAAACATGAAACATGGAAAACTGGATGCACTCTCGAAGAAGTAGGAAGCTCCAATTTGTATGCCATAGTACCAATATTTTGCAACACCTTGTAAGGACCATAGTACTTTGGAAATAATTTATTATCCTTCTTATATTTCTTGAGGGACATTTGTTTGTATGGTTGTAGTCGTAAAAATACCTAGTCTCCTACATCAAAAATTCTCTCGATGTGAGGTTGATCTGCCTGTTGTTTCATTTGATTTTGTGCCAAATTTAGGTTATCCTTTAAGAGTTGGAGAACTTCTTATTGATGCTCGATGTGATCTTCCACTACTTGAACCTTAGAATTTTCTCCTAAAATGATGTGATGGACAGTGGATGATGTCCATAAAGTGTCATAAATGGGGTCATTTTTGCTGCAGTATGGAAGGAAGTGTTATACCACTATTCAACGAGAGGTAACCACTTGACCCATTATGTTTGTTTATCAGATACAAAACAATGAAGATATCCTTCCAAACATTTATTCACTATCTCAGTTTGGCCATCAGATTGAGGATGATAAGATGGGCTATGACCTAGTTGAGTACCCAAACAAGAAAATAACTATGTCCAAAAATTTCCAGTAAAAATGGGATCTCTGTCGCTTACAATAATCTTTGGGTATCCATGTAGATTTTGAATTGTTTCCATAAATGTAGTAGCAATTGTAATTTCTTTAAATGGATGAGATAATGCAAAAAAGTGTGCATACTTGGTAAGTCTATCAACTACCACCATGATGACACTATTTCCTTTGGACTTAGGTAAACCTATGATAAAATCCATTGAAATCTCCTCCCAATGTTGACTTGGAATGGATAAAGGCTGTAGAAGACTTGGGGTCTTAATTGTCTCAACTTTATTTTGCTGGCAAACCAAACATTCCGCCACAAACTTTTGAATATCACATCTAAGGCCATCCCAAAAAAATATTTCTTTACCTAGTGGTAAGTTTTTAAAAATCCTGAGTGTCCTCCTAAAGGAGAAGTTTTCAATTCCAAAAGAATATTTTTTTTTAGTTGGTAATTCTTACAAAGATATAAGTGATATTTGTACCATAAGGAATCATTTTTCCAACTAAATGTATCATATGTACTAGGATCTCGCTGCAACTTTTGAATGAGTGTCCATACATCTTTTTCCTTCTTCCATTCATCTCTTGCTTCGGTTATCCAATCTGGTTGGATAATAGAAATGGCACAAAGAAATGATTCCACCTCTTCATTCTTTCTTGAGAGTGCATCTGCAACAACATTAAGCTTTCCTTTTTTGTAGATTATTTCAAAGTCATAACCCAACATCTTTGCGACCCATTTTTGCTGCTCTTCTGAAGATAGTCTTTGTTCCAAAAAGTGTTTAAGACTATCATGATTAGTTTTTACCTTGAAGTGTCTTCCCATTAGGTAAGTTCACCATTTCTTGAGTGCATGTAGTATTGCTAACATTTCCTTCTCATAAATAGGTTTCTGTAAATACTTTCCTTTGATTGGACGACTTTCAAAAGCAATGGGTCTTCCTTCCTGCATTAAAACTGCACCAATTCCATTTCCTGAGGCATCACATTCCACACTAAAGGTTTTTGTGAAGTCTGGTGTAGCTAAGACCGGTGCTAGGCACATTGCCTCTTTAAGACGTTCAAAGGCCTTAGTTGCTTCAGGAGTCCATGAAATTGCATCTTTCTTCAATAATGTTGTTAGAGGTGCTGCTATTCTCCCATAATTCTTAACAAACTTGCGATAATACCCTGTTAACCCAAGAAATCCTCGCAACTGCTTTATGGTTGTGGGGACTTGCCATTCCTTAATGGCTTTAATTTTGTTAGGGTCTAATTTAACACCCTCGTGAGATACAATATGACCCAGATATTCCACCTCTTGTACTCCAAAGAAACATTTGGATGTTTTTGCATATAATTGTTTCTCCTGCAATAGTTTGAGCACCCCGTCAACATGTTCAACATGATCCTTCCAAGACCTGCTGTAGATTAGTATATCATCAAAAAATACTAGCACAAATTTTCTAAGGAAGGGTTTGAAAATGGAATTCATCAACCCTTGAAATGTAGAAGGTGCATTGGTAAGGCCAAAAGGCATGACCAAAAATTCATAATGACCGTCATGAGTTCAAAATGTTGTTTTTGGAATATCTTCAGTCTTCATTCTAATTTGATGATATCCTGAACGAAGATCCAACTTGGTAAAATAAATTGCTCCATGTAATTCATCCAATAAATCATCAATCACAGGAATGGGAAATTTGTCTTTAATGGTGAGCTTATTGAGCTCCCTATAATCCGGACACATTCGCCATGATCCATCCTTCTTGTGTACCAATACTACAGGAGCAGAGAAAGAACTTTGACTAGGTTGAATTATACCTGCCTCTAACATTTCTGCAATCATACGTTCAATTTCGCTCTTTTGGAAGTAACGATATCTATAAGGCCTGATGTTTGGAGGAACACTTCCTGGAATCAAATGAATAGCCTGATCATGATCACGAATAGGTGGGAGTCCTTTGGGAGTTTCAAACACCTTGGAATGATTGTCCAAGACTTGTTGGAGATCTGCAGAAATAGATGATTTTGATGTTGGAACTTCTAGTGAGCATAATTGTGCAATTACGCCTAGTTGTTATTTCTTTAGAAGCTTTGTCATGACATTAGAACTTATTATCCTTCCTGGCTTCCCCGCAATACCCCGTAATTCGACTTCCTTTCCTTCTGAAAAAAATTTCAAGAAAAGTTCTTGAAAATTAAAAGCTACCGTCCCCAAAGATTGTAACCATTGTACTCCTAGTACAACATCAGCACCTCCCATAGGAATGGAAAGCATTGGAATATTAAATACATATTCCCCCATGGTTAGCTTGATATTATGGCATTTTCCAGAGCAATTTATAGTTCCTCCATTTGCAACCATCACTTGACATTCTGGTGCTGGGTATAGGAAACAATTCAATTCCTTCGCTACCTTACAATGAATAAAATTATGGGTACTACCTGAATCAATCAACACTATTACCTTTTTCTTCTTGATATGTCCTTCTATCTTGAGAGTTTGAGCAGTGGTAATTCCTACCAATGCATTACATGATATGGGCAGACTCATTTATTCTTCTTCTAGAGTTGGTTCTTGGTGTGTATCCTCTTCTTTTGAAGCTTCTTGTTCATTTTCTTCCTCCTCTTCACAATATATGTAAAATAATTTCTTCTCAACACACTTATGAACTTTATTGTATTTTCTATCACAACTGTAGAAAATCCCTTTTTCTCTTTTTTATTCCAATTGTTGTGGTGTCAACCTTGTATGTTGTGGAAGTCTAGGAGTAGCAACACTTCCATCTTTACAGATGTGAGTGTTAGGCCTCCTTGTCGCCATAATTTTACATTCAATTTTTCTTTCTAGCCTGAATGCCTTCTCCAACGAATCAGGTTCCCAAAAACAAACCTCATGTTGGATGTTATCATTTAAAGTCTATATGAAGACATCAATCTTGTGTCCCTCTGGAATATCAATTACCCTTATATTCAATTTTTGGAAGCCTTAATGTGCTCCACCATTGAACCCTTTTGTTTGAGAATTATCAATTGGCTAAAAAAAGTGTTGCTCTTTGTATCCTCATAATGTGTTATCATTTCCTCCGTAAAAATTGACCAAATTTTTACGGGAGAAAATCCATCGATACCATACAAATGTATTTTATTCTAAATATAAAGTTGCAATGCATACCTTTTGTGTGTTTTGCACATTATTGAGATCAAATTATTGCTCCATTTGTAGTATCCATGTTACGGGATCCTTGCCATCAAACTTCCTCATATCGATCTTTGGAATATGGTGGGTCTTCCATCCAACATTACAGTTTATGAAATCACGATTAACATTTATTTTGTTCTCATCATGAGTTTTAGATCATTCTTCATATTTTCCATTTTTTCATCGATCTTAGTTTCAATGTCATCTATATTAGCTTCCATGTCAGCTTCCATGCTAGCTTCCATGCCATCCATCTTATCTTCCATGCCATTCTTCAATCATTCCATGCCTTTCTTCAAGCCATCCATCTTAGCTTCCACGCCTTTATTAAAATCTTCCATTTCATTTTTTGTTGTTCTTTGCGAGAGCGAAATTTGGTGCACTTGCTCGTGTAATTTTGATATGTCATGTTTCACTTCTTCACATTCATGAGTCATAGTAGAGCTTTCTAAAGGCTTAATGGGTATTGAATTATTTTTACGGGGGATTTTATAATCCGATACTGATATCTATTCTACAATATGCCCTTGGAATCAATTCAAACGGATTCTTCAAACAAGGCTTATGCAATTAAAAAAAAAAACAAATACACACCTTTGTCTTTCTTTTGCGGAGCTCGCTGTTGAAACTGAATTATCTCTGTGATTTCAGATCTTCAATATCTAAAATTCAGTTTTGTATTATCCCTCTGAATATTTTTTCTAATGCCACAGGTATGACATGATTTGGATTCTTCAAGGCAAAGTCATGCCAAATCTCCCACAATGACCTAATTATGGACTGGTTCAATAGATCAAACTTATACGACATGCCACATGTCACTGTTTTCTCCTTCGGTTCTAAAATTGATACACAGGAAACTACAATCTGTGTACCTACGGCCAATTTTTACAAAATTCCAATCCGATTCTTAGAGAGAAATTTATGACAATGTTCCCACGGTCACCTCTTTAAGATGAACTTAGGGAGCCTGAAACAACCCTAACTTACACAGATCATATTTCCGAACATATTATGAACCAGGATCTGAAATTTTTACACAACGTTCCTCAGGATGTCAAATTCACTCTGTAAAAATTTTAGCTTTTGAACCTTTGTCAAAAACAAGTTATAGATAAAATGACACGGTAGCCTATTTAGGTGAAATTCGGGAGCCTGAAAAAACCCTAACTTCCACAGATCATATCTCTGAAAATATTACGAACCAAGATCTGAAATTTTTACATGACGTTCCTAAGGATTTTGGCTTCGCTCTGTAAACATTTCAGCTTATGAACCTTCCAGAAACAAATTTATAATGAAAATTCCACGATGACCTGTTTGGAGCAGCAAAACCCTAGAATACAAAGCTCTAATACCAAATGTTATGAAACCAAATCCAAAAATAGGAGAAAAGAGAGATCAATGCCTTAGAAATAAGCCACTTCAAGGGGGAACCTCATTTTCATTACATAAATGAACAATTATTGGATGATACAAATGACAAAACCTCCTTCTATACATAGGAGTCCATGGGGTCACAATATAATCCTATCCGACCTAATAATAATAATGTAAGGGCACAATAATAACAATATTGGGGTTATAGGGATACAACAATAACAATAAGGGGGCTACACAAAAAAAAAAAAGGGACTACACTAGTAATATAGGGACCTGACACCCTTCCCCTATGTTCATAGCTTTCATTACTTGGGCCCTATACACATTCTTGCTTATAAGCTCTGTTAGTCGAATGGGCATTTTAAGCTTTTCTAACTCATTTTCAATATTGAATGATGTCTGGACTTTATTCATGTTTTTGAAAAGTGGCTTTTCAGTAACATCTTTTTGGGTGTTTTCTTTTGGCTGGCTAGTGGTTGGAACATTTGTTTGAGTTGTTTTCGAAGCAATATAAAATATCCTTTTAGTTGGATTTTCTGGAGTCTTTTTAGGAAGAATCTCAAGACTTTCTTTGTAGGAGTATCAATTGTCTTTTTACCTTGAGTTTCAACAACTTTCTTTGCAGGGCTATATGTGGTTTTCTTACTTCTAAGGTTATACTACCTATGAACTTCCATGATAGAATTTTCAAAACCTTGTTTATAGTCATTTGATTCCTCCGAATCAACTTCAGTTTGTGAAATCAGAAAACATCCTTGTTCTTCTTGAGTAAGAAACACATAATCAACATAATTTATCCCCATTAAGTTGATCTGAGTATCATCTAGGTCTTCAATTGTTTCACCCTCCTCGTCAGCATAGTTTCCTAGAAATGGAGGCATGACCTATTGGTCTAGTCCCTTTTTTCTCTTTTTTTAATTTATGGTGGGTTCCTCCTAAAATTGGGATTTCTTATTTAAGGACCGTGTTGGTTTTCTCTAAGAGGGTCCCTATCAGTAATGTTAATTCTCTCCAGCATTATTTCTATTGGGTGTGGAGCCTGATTATCTTCTTTATTTATATGTATCACAACGTTGGACCCATGTTATTAACAAGGCGACAACGCCACTCATCGTTTAAACGTTGCCTGGTGGTGGGTTTCAGGGGCAGCGCCCCCGAAGCTAAAAATAGATGTAAAATTTCCTTGTAAAAGTATTGTAATTTCTAGTCAATTTGGGTTGTTCATTAGGCGAATGATCTGATAGTAGAAGTTATGTTTAATTTAGGGTTTTTTACCCTAGAAGGTATCCCCTCGTTTTGTATGAGGGTATTGTATTGAGGCAGTGTATTGTATTTTTATTCTTAGTGAGAAACAGAAAGGGAGACTGTGATATTGAACATATGATATTACAATGGATCTGATGTGGGTTGTGTCTCTTCATTTTGCTGGATAATATAAAGGAATGACTGGTTGTTCAAGGTGGACGTAGCCCAAATTGGGTGAACCACGTATATCTATGTTTCTCTGGTTTTATATGTTTTTTGAGTTTGTGTCTCCACATATTTTATGTGTTGCATTTCTCTGTAATATATAATTTTCTAACACTTTCCATAGTTATAACTAGGGAATATATCTTAGCATCAACAGAGGAAGTTGATGGTTCCACTTTTATGGTTACTCTTATCTCAGTCCTAATACTATCTCTATTGGCTAACAAATTTTTGTCTACACTAATAGCATCACTCTGCATCTCTTCCAAGGTTGCGGGATTTATTTCTCTTAATTGGTAAGACATGTCATAATCGAAACCATCCAGGAATTTAATTAGGGCTAAACCTTGAGGGGGCTTAATGTTTGTTGGAATTGCATTGTAAAAATTGTTAAATATGGTGCAGTAATCTTGCACACTCTCCCCAGGGGCCCTTCTAATGTTCTCATATCCTGATAGGATCTTAAGGGGGTTTTTATTTATCTCCCATATATTGAGGGATGATTGGTGAAAATTAGTGAGATCATTTATATTGCCTGGTAATAAGGCCTTGAACCATTTTCTAACTTCTCTGGTTAGGATTTCAGCAAACAGTCTCATTTTGAAATATTTCTCATCATCTTATTGAAGATCAGAAAAAACATCCATTCTATCAACATGTTGTTGAGCAATGATGGGTCTAGTACCATCAAATTGAGGGATTCTAGTTTGATATTCCTGGGGCATATTGTGCAAAGGTGCAGCCAAAAGCAAGGGATCATACCTTAATGCCATGATTGGTATTTGGGGATGAACGATAGATGAGGGTATGAGTGGTGTAGGTGTAGGAGTTCCTACTGTAGGTTGAAGCAATGTCTGATATGTTATTCGAGAAGTAGTAGAGATTATAGAGGAAATGGGGCTAGTTGATGTAGGATGAACTAATTGAAAAGAAGCAGAAGATGATGCTATTGTTAATGCAAAGGGTTTAAAAAAAATTGAATGTAAGATTCATGCACAACTTGACCAAGGTATGATTCTAGATCCTGTAATTTATCAAAGCTTTGGAGAGTTTACAGATCAGATTCTGGTTCAATAAGTTGACTTTCAGATGTAAAGGGTTGCAGAACTAATTGATCAAACATTATTTCTTCAACAAAACTCTCAGAATTAATTCTAAACAGGTTATGCTCAAATGGAAAATCAAACTCAATATCCTGTATGGTGACAATTTCTCTAGGAGAGAGTTTTCCCTAGGGGGACTACTACTACTTCGTTGACTCTCATCTAAACTTATTTTTCTAAGAAATTTTTCAGGGTCATCCACTATATTAGTAGATTTTGTATCATGATGAGAACTGGTATAAATTATTTTAGGAGCAAGAACTAAAAAATTTAAACACACACACACTATTATTTAGAAAGGTGCACAACCTCTGAACATTTATTTCTGAAATTTAAACAATAGTTTTCCTAAAATAAATTTATTTAACCAGGGAAATGAATTTGTAGAAAGGTCACATTGTGTTCTTCCCGAGTATGGTCACTACTATCTTATCACTCTATAATTTCCCAAGGCTCTAAAGGATACCCAGAGGTAACCATAAAACCACTTTGGAAGTTGGGATCTAGCCTTGCCATCTTCAGAGAGGGATCTGTCTGTCAAATTTAACTTTGTTGATTTAAAATTTTAGGCTAGATGTGAATTTCAGGGTTTGGTTTTTTCAATTGGTTTGGTTGGAACAACAAGGGAATGCCATTAGGCAATGGAGTCAGAATATTTTAAGATGATCAAATGCAAAAATAATCAATCTTAAGTGAAACAAGGAAAGGTATACATAATACTGGATCCTTGTAGTTCATGAGATGGAGAGGGAAGAACATATTAGGATTCACTTGAAATATAGAGCATTGGTACCTGAATTCTATATTTAAAATTCAAAACAAAACACTGATATTGATTTAAGACAGAAGTGTTTTTAAAACAAATCTTGAAATAAATTTTCTTTAAAACAATAGAGAAAATATACACATGAAAATAGAGAAGACGGATTACAATAAGAAGCACTTCACCACATAGATATGGCACATGAATCCTAAAACAATTTGTCTTTTATTACTACAAAAGGTCACTTGAACTTAGTGACTATCCTTACAATGAATGGTAGTCTCTCTCAATAAAAATCCCAACATCTATTACTTCATGTTATGAAGTATTTATACAAATTCTAAACTAAAATATCTTGAAAAAATATCAAGATTTATTACAAATATCTCAAACAATGTTACACAAATAGAGCTAAAATATAGGACATTCAAAACTAACAAATATACTTGGCACTATCTTTGTAGATTTATGGTGACAAAGGAGAGAAATTCTAATTTGATAGCAACTCTTATTTGATGAGGTGGCCTCCAAGTCACTAACTTTCTTTGAGTTGTTTCCTCCCAAAATTATGAAAAATAGGGTCCAATGATCCCTTTTAATATCTCAATATGAGATAGTTGTGTAAAACCTGAGAGAGGTTGTACAAAAAACTCTTTCAATTTTTGAAAAATAATTTCCACCTATTCAGAAACCTCATTTAAAAATAGTGACTAAAACAAGAAAATTCTAGAAAATATGTCTTCGAAAATGCATTTGAATCTCTCAAACCATAACAATTGTTAGAAAATTGAGAGAGGTTTTTGTATATGTGGATTTTATAAACAAAAGCCTCTTTCACTTAGCTAACTGATTTTCCACTTCATTTAATTATTTCCAAGTCCACATTGAGAATAGATTATTGTTTATTGTCCAACTATTATTAAGGTATAATAATAGTCGACATGCATCTATAAATAGACATCCACCTAAAAATAGCCTATGTGGGACCCACCTAGTGTAGGTGATTAATTTTCATTAGGATCAAGGATGTTGTTTATGGATGTAAATTTCACTATTTCTTGTTGCAAACTTCAACACTCCCTCTCAACAAGAAAGGAATGTCCTTGCATGACACATGCAACTCCATGCATGCGACATGCAACCCTTGCATGTGACATGCAACTCCATGCATGCAACATGCAACTCCCGCCATGCAACTCCATGCATGCAAAAATTATGAAACTGAATAGCCTCCAAACAACTAAATCAGTATAATGCATATGTCATGAAATTATTTTGACTTCAGCTGGTACCAACTGAACATGTCTTCTGGATCGACTGCGATGTTGACCTTTGCATCCATGCACTCTGCACTTGTTGTCAACTCTGATCCGCGCTTCAGTATCTAAAACTTTCACTTTGATTTCATGACCTCATGACATCTGACTGCATCATTCCAACTGATCCTAATACTGCTGCTATGTGGGATCCTGGTAGCCAGGTTCGATTCATGAGATCCACACCATCTCAATGAATCCCGCCCAGAAATTTCTTCTTGGGATTATCCATGCATGTGGCCCCACCTCTCAGCTGGTGGTATTGCTGCATGCACTCCCTCTGCCCATCTGGCATGAATTTCTCTGCATGAGTGGTTGCTCCCACTCCATGGTCCTCTTCTTGTGGCTACTCCAGATCCTAAGGTTCACTCTTACCTGCATGCAAATCCAGCTCCCTCTCAAGAGTCAATTGCATGGATTTCTCACACTTCCCAATAGTAGGAATCTCTGTATAAATCCCATCTACACCAAGTATATAGGTACTCTTAACCCGAATCCTATCCTTCTTGGATTGACCTGTTGCTTCGTGTCACATAAAAACTTTTCCTTCACTAAAGACAACATCATAGCCTCTATCCTCTAACATTGCGACTGAGACTAAATTTTTCTTCAAACTTGGTACATGCATTACATCTTTTAAATGAAAGAGTTTACCTGATGCCCTCTGAAAGGTAATGGTACCAATTAAAGTCACATTGTATCATCCATTGTCTCCCAACTCAATATTCATATGGATATATTTCTCCTCCAAGTCACTGAAATTTTTTTTATCTCCCGTCATGTGAAAGGAAGCAGCACTATCCAAGTACCACCCCGATCCCAATGCACTTGAAACCATGCATGAGATCAATGATAATTCAAGCTAAAATTTCAAGGCAAGAGGGTCACCAACTGCAGCTCCAGCAACCATCTTATTCTTCTTCTTTTGTGGACAATTTGTGGCAATATGTCCATGCTCGTGACAACGAAAACACTTCACATTGGACATGTTGTACTCCTTGCCATCTTCACCGGCCTCAGATTTAGAATGGAATTTCTTCCCCTTCTACTTATTCACCCTGGAATCCAAAGAAAAATCCTCTTCATCATCATGCTTGGATGAAGAGCCATCTATGGTGTTCCGCCTGAACTCCTCCTGCACTAGATCTGACAACAGTCGTTCCCAATCTGAAATTTTTTCCCATCCGTTGATAGAGTCTTCATAACTGTGCAAAATATTAGGAAGTCCTAGGAGAGAAAAACCCACCAAATAATCATCAACAACACTTATTCATACACTCCCAAGCTCATCCCTACATTGGAGAAACTTTTTTAAGTATATCGGAATAGTGTCATTCTTTTCCATCTTGATCTTCCTGAGTTTATCTTTGAGAGCCAATTTCCTATGGTCGTTGTTGCTTTGGAATAGATCCGTCAAATCCTTCCACATAGCATATGGTGTGGCTTTCCCATGAAGGCTTGAGACAATGTGGTCTTGTACTCCTTCTAACAGAATCCTCCTCGCCTTTTCCACTTTCTTTTGCCATGCATCAAGATTTGTAGCATCTAGCTTAGGAACATATTTTTCAATGAATTCCTCCAAGCCATTGTCTTCGAGTACTGCCTCCATCATTTCCTTCCAAGAAATTTAGTTCGAGCTGCCCTCGAGTGAATAATCTAACCTCAATCCATTGAAATCCATTTCGATCTTGAATCATCTGTAGAGCCAAGCAATCCTTTCTGCAAATTTGAATTCTTTCCACCAACAAACTCAGCTCCTAGTTCAAAATTGCAATTTCCTGTGCTCTGATACCATGTAGAAATTTAATACAAAATATGTATTGCCTGGAATCTCCACTGTTAAATACATAATCGCTTCTACAAAATCTTTGTGTAATTTAAAACACAATCTCCAATTACAATATCATGAAGAAAGATCAATCACACATAACACAGATAAATTACCGGGAAATCATAAAGCTAAAACCCCCACTATATTCTATTATGTATTATATCATGGATCATGAATCAATTACATACAAAGCTCTACTCCAAGAGCTATCAGTACAATAGCTAACAGTCTCACACTATCATACAAAAATTGGCAAGTTCCAGACAACCTTCCTCCACTGCGCAATCCATGATGGTCAAGAATCCCTGAATGATTGATTCTAGCCTGCCTCGACTATGCAATCCTCATAGGCGCATCCAATGTGTGTGTGGTTGCATGTTTGCAACCGATAATGTCACAACTGATAATCAATCTGTCCCTTTCACCTACATCTCAACTAGGTCTCCACTGGATCTGACATGCATGCAGCTAATAATAGTAAAAACATCAGTTGCATGTGGGACCACTGATTGTGACTTAATTCACTTGATCTCTCACTAGTGACTCTTCAGTTACAACTAGAACAAATGAATTTAACTCACTTAACTAAGTTAAACTGATTTACAACTTGCATTAACTAATGCACCACTACACTTCCAACTCTGTTACAACTAGAATCACTCTGTTACAACTCAAGTCAACCTGCATGTCCCACCAACCAACCTCTTAACTCGAAATTCACTTAGCTAGCTGATTTTCCACTTTAGTTAACTATTTACAAAGCCACATTGATAATATATTATTGTTTATTGTCGAGCTATTATTAAGGGATAATAATAGTCTACATGCATCTATAAATAGACAATCACCTAAAAATAGCCTATGTGGGCCCCACCTAGTGTAGGTGCTTAATTTTCACTAGGATCAAGGATGTTGTTTCTGGATTCTGATTTCACTATTTCTTGTTGCAAACTTCAATACTCCCTCTCAACAAGAAAGGAAATTCCTTGCATGTTACATGCAACTCCATGCATGTGACATGCAACTCCATGTATGCGACATGCAACTCCATGCATGCGCCATGCAACTCCATGCATGCAACACTTCTGAAACTGAATAGCCTCCAAACAACTGAATCAATATAATGCATCTATCATCAAAGTCTTCTGACTTCTGCTGATACCAGCTGCACATGTCTTCTAGATCCACTGCATTGTTCACCTCTGCATCCATGCACTCTGCACTTGCTGTCAACTCTGATCCGTGCTCCAGTATCCAACACTGTCACTTTGATTTCATGTCCTCATGACATCTAACTACGTCAATCCAACTGATCATGCTATTACTGATCTGTGGGCTCCTCATAGCCAGGCTCAATTCATGAGATCCACACCATCTCAATGAATCCTACCCATAAATTTATTCTTGGTATTATCCATGCATGTCGCCCCACCTCTCACCTAGTGGTATTGCTGCATGCACTCCCTCTGCCCATCTGGCACAAAATTTCTCTGCATGAGTGGTTTCTCCCACTCCATGATCCTCTTCTTGTGTCTGCTCCACATCCTGAGGTTTAGTCTTACCTATGATGCAAATGCAACTCCCTCTCAAGGGTCAATTGCATGGCTTTATCACACTTCCCAACAGTAGGAAGCTCTGTATAAATCCCATCTACATCAAGTCTGTAGAGATTCTTAACTCGAATCCAAACCTTCTTGGCTTTCCCTATTGCTTTGTGTCAGAGGAACACTTTTCCTTCACTAAAGACAACATCATAGCCTCTATCCTCTAACATTGTGACTGAGACTAATTTTTTCTTCAAACCTGGTACATGCAACATATTTTAAATGAAAGAGTTTACCTGATGCTCTCTAAAAGGTAATGGTACCAATTCCAGTTGCACTGTATCATCCATCGTCACCCAACTCAATATGCATCTGGAGATCTTTCTCCTCCAAGTCACTAAAAATTTTCTTATCTCTCGTCATGTGAAAGGAAGCACCACTATCCCAGTACCACCCCGATCCCAATGCAATTGAAACCATGCATGCGATCAATGAGAAGTCAAGCTCAAATTGCAAGGCAAAAGCCTCACCAGATGCAACTCTAGTAGCCATATTGTTCTTCTTATTTTGTGGACAATTTGTGGCAATATTTACATGCTCATGATAGTGAAAAAACTTCACTTTTGACATGTTGTGCTCCTTGCCATCTTCCCCGGCCTCAAATTTATAATGGAATTTCTTCCCCTTCCCCTTCTTCACCTTGGAAGCCAAAGAAAAATCCTCTTCATCATCATGCCTGGATGAAGAGCCATCTCTGGTGTTCTGCCTGAACTCCTCCTGAACCAAATCCGACCATAGTTGTTCCCAATCCAAAAAAAATTCTCGTCCGTTGATAGAGTCTTCATAACTGTTCCAACTCTTAGGACGCCCTAGGAGAGCCAAACTCACCAAATCATCATCAGCAACACTTATTCCTACACTCCCAAGCTCATCCCTACCTTGGAAAAACTTTGTTAAGTATACTAGAATAGTGTCATTCTTTTCCATCTTGATCTTCCTGAGTTTATCTTTGACCGCCAATTTCCTATGGTCGTTGTTGCTTTGGAATAGATCCGTCAAAGCCCTCCACATAGCATATGGTGTGGCTTTCCCATGAAGGCTTGAGACAATGTGGTCTTGTACTCATTCTAACAAATCCCTCCTTGCCTTTGCCACTTTCTTTCGCCATGCATCAATATTTGCAGCATCTGGAGCATCTGTCTTAGGAACATCTTTTTCAATGAATTCCTTCAAGCCATTGTCTTCGAGTACTGCCTCCATCCTATCCTTCCAATCAATGTAGTTCGAGCTACCCTCGAGTGTGTACTCTAACCTCAAGCCATTGAAATCCATTTCGAACTTGAATTTTTTGTAGCGCCAAGAAAGCCTTTCTGCAAATTTGAATTCTTTCCACCAACAAACTCAGCTCCTGCTTCAAAATTGCAATTTCCTGTGCTCTGATACCATGTAGAAATTTAATAAAAATATGTATTTCCTAGATTCTCTTGATCTAACAATTATATTCCACTGTTAAATACATATTCAGTTCTACAAAATCTTTGCAGAATTTAAAACACAATCGCCAATATCAATATCATGAAGAAAGATCAATCACAAATAACACAGATAATTTACAGGGAAAACATAAAGCTAAAAACCCTACTATCTTCTATTATGTATTATATCATGGATCATGAAACAATTACATACAAAGCTCTACTCCAAGATCTATCAGTACAATATCTAACTGTCTCACACTTTCATACAAAAAATGGCAAGTTCCTTAGCCAATTTATTGTCTCCAAATAACCTGCCTCCACTGCGCAATCCCTAATGGTTAAGAACCCCTGAATGATTGATTCTAGCCTGCCTTGACTATGAAATCCTCATAGGCACATCCAATGTGTGTGTGGTTTCATGTGTGCAACCGATAATGTTACAACTAATAGTCAATCTATCCCTTTCACCTACATCTCAACTAGGTCTCCACTAGATCTAACATGCATGCAGCTAATAATAGTAAAAACATCAGTTGCATGTGAGACCACTGATTTTGAATTAATTAATAAGTAATTCACTTGATCTCTCACTAGTGTATCTTTAGTTACAACTAGCACAACTGACTTTAACTCACTTAACGGAGTTAAACTGATTTACAACTTGCAATAACTAATGCACCACTGCACTTCCAACTCTGTTATAACTAAAATCACTATGTTACAACTCAAGTCAACCTGCATGTCCCACCAACCAACCTCTTAACTTAAAATTCACTTAGCTAGCTTATTTTCCACTTCAGTTAACTATTTCCAAGTCCACATTGAGAATAGATTATTTTTTATTGTCCAACTATTATTAAGGGATAATAATATTCGACATGCATCTATAAATAGACATCCACCTAAAAATAGCCTATGTGGGCCCCACCTAGTGTAGGTGCTTAATTTTCACTACGATCAAGGATTTTGTTTCCGGATGCCAATTTCATTGTTTCTTGTTACGAACTTCGACAGGTGACATGTAGGTGTGGGACAGGCGGGGAGGGAACCGCTTTTCAGAACCACCCCCCCCCACCCCACCCCCACTGATAAATATAGGATGGGAAGGGGGTGTGAAAATCACTATCGGCTGTTGATCTACCTAGGAGTTGATCGGGTCGTTGATTGGAGTGTGCAATTTAACCTTATACGAGCTTGCGGAAAATATACATAGGCCCAACACTTAGGATAAAAAAAAATTGGTCTGAAACTCAGGATAAAAGCGCAATTTATATCAAACATACATATCACCCTTTGAAACTTTTTATTACAATTTTCTCCTGAATTAAGACTATTTTTTATTGTCAAGGGTGCATTTATATGTGCAGACCATACTTTAATTTTTATTTGAAAGGGATAAAAATCTAACCTAATCCTATCCACTCATTCTTATTGATCTAGCTTAAAAAATTGGATCAACTTATTCATCTACCTAACTAGCATTAGCCAAGATTACACAGTTTGGCTAACTCATTCTCTAATCTAATTAACAGAAATTGAAACTTGTTTGATCATGATTACATTGTATGATCTAAACAATGATTCCGAGTTGTGGCATTTTAAACAAGTTGCACACAACATTCTATTTATTCTTGAAAACAAACTATTTATCTGGTAGTGGCATTTGAATTTGCATCACTTTCATATTTTTTTTAATTTTTTTTCATGGAGTTATTTCATCATCATTTTTTATTCTTTTTTTTTCTTCTTTTCTTTTCTCTTGCTTTTTTTTTTTAATTTCAAATACCCTCTTTTCATTTTTTCTTTCTTTTTTATTTATATTTTTTTTTTGGAAATCATTTGCAACATGCAATATTATTTACAATTTGATATGACTGAGAGAAAATATTCAATCACCGTGTGATATTATAAATTATAGGACCCTAACACATGGTTCTTTTTTTGTGACACTTACAACCCTTGATTTTGAATGATTATCCAAGAAAAATGGCTTCATTAGTTTGTGATTCAAATTTTCCAATATTTTCATCATCCCTTTTTATATAGAACTTGCTCCCAAAAATTTTGAAATGATATACTTCCGTAAGCCTCCCTCTCCATAGTTCATAAGGCATCTTGTCATTATTTGGCCTAAGTAGAATTATTTTTTCCAAATAAATTTTTGCTTGAGCAACTTCTCCCCAAAAAGTATTGAAACATTAGCCTCATCCATCATTTCCTGTGTCATATCTTGAATTAACCTGTCCTTTCTCTCCATCACACCATTTTGTGAGGTGTTTTAGGAGTTGAGTATTGTCTTTTAATGCCATGTTCTTCAAAAAATTATTCAAATCCCTTGGACATATATTCACCTCCTCTATTAACTCTTCGGAATTTCATCTTCAAATCCTTCTCATTCTCGACTAGAGCCTTAAAATATTTAATTTTGTTGAAGGTTTATGATTTCTCTTACATTAGCATGATCCAAGTAGCTCTTATGAAATCATAAACAAATATGATGAATTACATATCTACTCTTGGAATTTGTTTTCTCGTAGGCCCACAAATATTGCTGTGCACTAGCTCCAATGGTCTGAGAGTCAATTACTCTTTAGTCTTGAAATGCACCCTTATTTGCTTTCCAAGTTGACATGACTTGTGTTATCACCAAAAAAATTATCACCTAGCCATTTCTTACTAGGTGGTTCGAAATACACCAGGTAGGATTAATTTTACCATGGTAAAACCACTTTCTCCATGGGAAATAATTTAGTAAACCATTTTTCCTAAATTATTTCTCATTAAAATTAAAAATCCCATGAGAATAATTGAATAAATCATTAATTATTTAATTTTACCTAGAAATAATTATTAAATCATTATTTTATAATTATTTCTTAATTAATTTTGACTTAATCACCTAGGAATATTTAAATAAATAACTATTTATTTATTATTCCTTATTTATTATGAATTTTCCTTATGAGATAATTATTAAACCACTATTTAATAATCATTTATTTCTTAATTCTCACAAAGTTATTAATAATTCATTTTTATTTGTTAATTACTTCAACCACTTTCTAAATAAATATATTTCACCATTTTGAATATATTTTCCCTCTCCAAAAAAATATAATAAAGTATTCCTAATGACTAGAATTTAATTTGGTCAATAATATTTACTATTTTCTAATTCCTAATTTAGCTCAATATTTTGTTATAAATTGAGGGTTTTTACATTCATTCTTCACCTTGATCATTCTCATTGTCACCACTATCATCTTAGCACATTTGAGCTCCCACTTGAGTTGAAGCTATTTCCATTTGTTTTTTAGAGAGAGAAATAGATCGTTGAAGCACAAGGACATCAAAAGGACTCATCCCACAAAGGGGGATCTATAGGCCCATGCTGTAAATCTTCCTCACCAATTTTTTAATAAAATTATTGTTCATTTGAAGTCCTCCATTGAGTTATTTCACTTTCATTTACTGCTATATGTTTTAGGATTACATCACATATTTTCTTGTATGGTTTTCTCACGTTTTATTGTAGATCTGAAGCATAAAAGCAACCTTTTTTTTTTGTTAGGGTCACTAGTCACCAATGAATTGAGTGAATATTTTTTAGTACACCTACTAAGCATTTTCATACTAACAAATGGCAACTCCACCGAGTATTTAGCTACTTAGTCGTCAACAAATGGCGACTCCACTAGTGTAGTAATTCAAAACCCCGATGATTATTGTTTCATCTATCTTCGGTATTTTTCTAGCTATTCTTAGCCCTCTTAATTTCTATTTTTATATCTCCTTTGTTTTTTGGAAAAATTTCTATTTCTATTGGGGTTTTGCATCTTTCCGTAGGTCACATGTACCAGCCGAGATGGAGACGACACATTCTGGGCTAGATCTTCCGAGTAGGAGAAGCGAGAGAAGAGAGAAAAATTTTTCCCAATAAATATGCCTATAATGCACTTTTCTTCCCAAAAACCGTGTCAGTGCACTTTTCAAGTGAGTTTTAGCACACTGTGATTTTTCAGAATTTTTTTCCAGTTTTTTCTAGTTTCATTGAGATTGTTGCATGTGTGTTGGGAAGGGTTCTTGTTATTTCTTGAGCCATATTTAGGCATATATAAAGTTGGTATTTTATGATTGAGGAAGGAAAAATCCCCATAGGGTTTAAAGTACACCTCCACCATTTGGGAAGATAATTGTTAAGATGAGGAGTCCGGTGTGCACCATTTTCAACCACTATTTTTTAGGATTTTTTCCACTATTTTGCGGCCCTTTTGGAGAGGTTTCCGCAGCATTTTACTCCCTTTATATTTTGGTGTTTCCTTTCCCCCTTAGGATCCCCTTTTGTATCATTTTTTTCGGAGATTATTTCGTGTCCTTTTCCAACATTTTCACCTCTATTTTTTGTTGGTTTTCTGCATCATTTTAAGTAAATTGTTGTCTCTATATCCCAGTCCCCTAGAAATTATATTTTTGTCTTTTTTTTATCTCCTTGAGTTTCTTGTTTTCCCTCCTTTCTCTTTTTTCTTAATTTCCTTCTTGGGTAGGGGGTTGTGTGTTTCAATTTACAATTTATTTACTATTCATTTTCAGTATTATTTACAGTTTATGCCCTTTTATTTTAAACATCATTGGCATCATCAAAACATGGTCAATTAACTCATCCACTTGAAACATTTGTAACACACACACCCTAAGCAGCCGAGAGCTTGGTTATCTCTACCAAGCCAAGACTTGAAACACTACACCTTAATAATTCAACTCATATATTAAGCCCACTTGGGTACCATGACCAAACCAATATTTACAGTTACATGTAGGATCAATGGGATAGGATTCTAGTAACACCCATTGATCACTTACATTGATACATGGAAATTTGACATATTAGGGAGCTTAAAATCCTTCACCATCCCATGGTCTAAAGTCAGAGTGCGTCAGAAACATGATTCAGAGTGGGTTAGGCTAGATCATGGTGTGAACATTATCCTCGAGGCTACCAAACCTGTGGTAGGGAATTTTGTGTCATGGTTTATCAACAAGAAGCTCAATAATCAACCACCCCTGTGGGAATAAGGTAACCTTAGTGGCTAATATTAGGAAAACACCCTATAGGACAAGATATGGGCAAGAAGTTGGTCCTCTACCCACCTTTCTCTAGACAGCTCTGCTTGCAGGGATAAAATTTTGTCAAGTAAGAAGTCCCTTGGAAGGCCATCTCAAACAGTAGATCTAGGACTTGTTTGAGGATTTAGATAACCTTCAGGCTAGAGGTCGTTTATTCTTTGATATGAAATGTTTTCTTGAATTAGAGTACCATATCATTATTGTTATTTTACACTTGGAACCACTACACTAGGTGTTTTCTTGTTGTTTGTTACTATTTTCTCCTATCATCACCCTTTAGTTTATTGAGTCATATTTTTCTTGACACCATTGCGCCCCCTAAGCATCTGTTGTGAAGACTGTTGGTAGGATAAAATGCTTCATTTTTTACCCCCTTCCTACTTCAAAACCACAACCTTAGACCTCTATTTTATCCTCATAAACCTCCTTACTCCTACACTATTCCAAGAATCATGTTTAGTCCTGCACTAGATTTATATTTCATATTTAAGGTTTACAAAGCACTTAATTAATCATTTTAATATATTTTATGCCTTTAATATTGTTGCTTCACCAGGTGACCATAACCTTTTGGTTCTTGCTAAGGCGGCGACTCATACAGTGGTTAATGAAGGCTATGCAGAGAAGGAGGATGGCATACCCCCGTTGGCCTTCCTTCATCAGATAAAGAAGAGAAAAATGACACCGAGTACAAGCAGAGACCTAACAGAGGGTCAGTAAAATGATGAGGCGCGACATATTGAAGCCCTTGATAATTTTGAAGTGCAGGGTACTGAAACCCCTAATCAGATGAATGCACAGGGTACTGAAACCCCTAGTGAGACGGATGCGTAGGGTACTAAAACCCCTCATAAGATGGACGTGCAGGGCACTAAGACCCTTGGTGACATGGAAGTTCCGAGTGCCAAGACCCTTGGTGACATTGAAGCTCTGGTCACTGAAGCCCTTGATGATATTGAAATGCAGGAACTAGGTGGCCAAGTTAACTTTGACCCTGGTGATGATGGCACATGTTTAGAAACAATTTCAGAAAATATGGTTACACTGGGAGAGTTGGGAATAGAAAATTCCACCCTCTATATGAACAATTGGATAGAATATCTCGAGCAATGAGTTCATGGCTTGGAAGCATTAAACCAAGCCATGAAGGAGAAGGATACAATGCAAAAGCAAGACATTACAGAATTGGAAGAAGAAGTCAAGGAGCAGAAAATACAAGTCAAGATATGGAAGTTTCGAGCCTCAAGGTGCTTTAACCATATTAAAAAGGTGACCAAGAGAGTCAAGAATGCTCAAGGTAAGAATATGAAGATAGTGAAAGCAGGGATTAGTATACAAGTTCAGGATAGAAGGGAGGCTCCTTGTTTTGATTTTTGCAGCAGGTATAGGTTGTGTGAGGACACACGACAACTTAGGGATGGGAGGATGCTAGTAGGCTAAAATGATTCATTTTTTTACCCCTTCCTACCTCAAAACCACAACCTTAGACCTCTATTTTATCCTCACAAACCTCCTTATTCCAAGAATCATGTATATTCCTACACTAGCTTTATATTTCATATTTAAGGTTTATAAAGCACTTCATTAATCATTTTAATAGATTTTATGACTTTAATATTTCTTGCAACTAATAATTTCTCCCCTAAATTATTTGATAGGAAAATTTATTAATAATTTCATTAGCATGATCGAGTGCAGGTAGGATTCCTGCAACGTTGGAAACCTCTCACTCCTAAACTCCTGTGATAGATCATTATCTAACGTGGGCATCTCGTTCCAATTTGTCTTGTTCAGTTGCAGTCATCTTGATTTAGACTCGGAGCGAAGGAAATTCAAGGATATAGTCGAGATTTGGTCGCTAACCAACGATTAGATTAGCACTTCGTTATAGCTGCAGGCTTATTTTGTAACACTATTGTTATTTTGATTCAGCCGAAAGGCTTGGATTATAATGACTGTATGTAATTTTGTTATGATAACGGGCCTAAGGGTTGTATAAAATGTATATTTCATATAGGAATTAGCTAGTGATAGCAATGCTACTGTAACTCTAGTGAAATTTTGATTTTGTTGTTGTCGCCCTCGTTCCGGGTTGGATTCAATCTCATGATGTACATTTGCTTATTTGAAATTAATACAAAGGAGCTGCACCATGTTATTTTCATCATGTGTTTTAATTTTTTATTGATGCGTCACTGAGTGCTGAAGTTTCAAGTTTCCTAAAATGGGAAATGGGCTGGTTGGCGAGGGCCCAACCAACCCAACTTGTTCTCCATTTCACTTTCATTTTGTCAAAGGTGTGCGCTGATTTCGTTTAAATGAAAAGTGTGGATTAAGCTTATGTTTCATTCTTTCACAAGAGTTCTGGTTCCATTTCATTGATAGTAAATGTGTGACGGATCCGTGGTGTGAATGTTAATTAAGTTTGATTTAGCTTCAGTAATTTCCTTTTCCAAATCTTAGTTTGCTTCTGCTTGGATCGTGCAAACACGTTATTCCTGCACTAGTGCATTTACAATTCTCCAACTTGATTTTGTTGGTTCATCACAGCAAAGATTTTTCATTCCTTTCTTTCATAGAGATTCGATACATTTCTGCAAGTGAGTGTTCATTATCAGATAGAATTATTTTTAATATAAAGAGTTAAAATCTTAGGGATTAAAGATGCTTTGGTAATTAAGGAATGAAATCTATTACAACACATTGATCTGTACCTTCACTTTACACTTTTAAGGAAAGGATTAAAACTCATTTTGAATTATTAAAGTGAACCTTTATGAGTTAAAAGGATTAAAAGGCAGATCTGATTTATGTGGGTAACTATTACAGGGATAAAGCCTATTGTCATACTTGGATAATTTATTTGACTGCATGAAAGAGTTACTTGGTTGAAGAAAGTGTGCTTTGGCCTGTGAAGTTCATTTTTATTTCGAAGTATATTTTCATTTCGAAGTTCAGTTTGATTGAAGCATTATTTTTTTTGTGGAATTTATTTCAAAGTTCTATTCACCCTTGCAAATTATTTTCATAGTTAGCACACTCTTTAAATTTTCTTGAAAGTAATTGGAAAACTTGGTGCAGGAACCTCTATTCCGGTACAGGAACCAATATCCTGATACAGGAATAGAGTGTTATAGTCCTATGGCTAAGAGCCCTTTCATAAAGACATAAATCTCAAGTACAAGTGTAAAATATACTTCCAGCACATAATCCTTGTTCCTGTACTAGTGCAAGTAGATTGCAGGAGTACAGGAATAACATCTTAGTGCAGGAAGGAAAATCCTTAAAGAAGGCAAATCTCTTCAAGGGCCCAATTGTTAATCTATCAACAACTATACTTAAGATAAACATATAATTTCACTTCGGTAATTAGGATTGTTTGCAGCAGTTTGAAAGTTCCTTTCATTGGTTTCTTCGCAAAGTACTTTCTTTCATATTCCAACACTATAATTTCTTTGGTGTAAATTGTTGCGTGATATTTATTTTCGATTCTGAAAGATTGCAATTAAAGTAGGAATAAAGATAGGAAAAGTTCGTATCATTTCTGGCATTTCCTGTGCTTCGTCTCTAAGTTTACGAAACCCCCAGGTTGACAATTAAGTGTTGAAGGATTTTTCTTAACTACAATTACTACACCCAACAAAGACTTCATGGCCTTCACCTCTAGTTTCCTTTAGGACATCATAATCCCTCTTCTCGAGTTCGAACCCATCCTCCTTTTCCTCCATTGAGTCCCCATACTAACTCTAGTTCTTCTTATTCTTCCATTTATTCCTCTGATTCCACATCTTTCCAATCCCGCACCACCACCATGTCAGGCACCAATGTGGGTAGTAGAAACCGAAGTGGTAACCAAGGTGGAAACCCCACAAGTGGAACCTATATAGGTATGGCCACTAACCCTTCATTTCTCCCTTATATGGTTGGTTTGAGCCTCCATGATGTCAGCCATCTCATCAATGATCATGTTCTCCATAACCCAAATTGGCCTCGTATTCCTACCAAGCTTCCCTTTTACATCTCCATGTTCAAAGGTAATCCTGGAGAAGACCCCAAAAATCATTTTTTCTCTTTTCATAGTGATGTTCATCAAATTTCATTGCCAAAGACTCCATTCATATTCATCTTTTCCAACACACCCTAACTGGAGTTGCTACCAAATGGTATGTGGACCAACCACATACCTCCCATTCCACCTTTGTGACTCTCCCCAAATATTTTCTTTCCTATTTTCATCTACCTCTCTCATATGACATAGGTATTGAAATTTTTACCTCTTCTTGTCAAACTTCTGCCACCCACATCTTTTACCATGTTCAAGAATGGTGCAGAAGGAGGAGCATGCGTATATCCCTTGAGTTCGAAGTCTATGTATATATGGATTTCTTTCTAAGAGCACTTTTGGACCCTGTAGCTAAATATGTCGCCTCTCACTTCCCGTAGACTCGGGAAGAAGCTCTCTAGATAACCTTAAAATATGAGATGATATATGCCCAGTCATGTTATGTTTATAATGTCCTCCTCGATATACCTCAACCTCGTGCTGCTAATGCACCAGGGGCATATCATGTCACCGATGCTATCATTGGATCTCTTTCCCACCCTGAGCCATAACCATATCCATAACCTCTTATGAGTTATGTCCAACCCCAGGGGGGACTAGTTCTTATTACACCTATCCCCATCCTAATCCTTTGCATGTCAACTCTTACCAAGTTACATGCATGCCATATGCATATCCCCATCCACATATGTTAATTCTAGGGATATTTATTGCTCAACCTAGTTATAAAAATGTTGTTGTGAATCCTTACTATCCTTATGCACTCCCTAGCACTCCATCCCCATTGACACAAGTTCATCAACCTCCCATGCCCCCACTTCCTCTGCCACAATAGAAACCACTTCCACAGAATCAAGTGTATTCTCATCAGAGTACTGCCAATCCCCCTAAACCCAAGAGAAGTAACAAGAGGAAGGGTAACCAAAATCAACAACATTAAGGTAACCAGCGTAACCAAGGCCAAAAATCGAATGCCCCTAAGGGTGACCATCCTAATCCCGCAATCCAGCAACAAGGAGGACAACCCAAGAAAAACAAGGCGCTTAGAACCAATAAACCTTGTTCCTTTTGAAGATATTTTGGCCATTATACTCATTAATGTCCCCTTTTACCTCAAATGTGCCATGAATTGGAAGCTCAAGTAGTTGCTTCTAGAGGATCTCAGTCCTTGGATCCAACTCCTCCCCCTCCCACTTCATCCCAACTAATTTTTCTTACAAATCCTTTTCCTCATCAAGGATATATGGCATCCCAGCCCAAAGAGAATAATGCATCCTCACAATCTTCAAAATCTAGCCAAAACCATTACCAGATTCTCGTGATGAATTCTAAATAGGTTAACACTAAACAAGCCAACCTCCAAACTTAGTCACGCCAATATGACAAGCCACCTATAAATTCAGTGACTGCTTTTCAGCCCAAATTTTCCACTAATCCTATGTCGTCGCAAAATGGTACCTTACAGATCCCTCCTCCTAAAGTCGAGGTTCCCCCTAAGATTCCCAAAGGTCCATTACGTCGAAATGCTACTTCTCCTAAAGTGGCCCATGGCTATAACATAGTAGATGATTTGGTGCAATATCTTGCTACCATGTTAATGTTGGAAGTCCTCTAGATGTGCACATCCCAATGGAAATATCTACTATCTACTTTGGGCATTATTGATCCCTTTGATGATTTTTTCATTGTATTTTATGTTTATAAAGCAGAATATCCACCCCTTCCTTCATTTTTTGCATTTAAAATACCAGTCCCTATAAATAACGCAATTATACAATGGTGTATCATAGAAGAAGGCACCTCCACCTATGGGATGGATGCTACTATTTGGGAGAAACCTGGTTACCCTAACTTGTCAACATCCACTATCACTCTTTGTGCTTGGGACAGTCACCCCTTGTAGCCCCTTGGTTTATATGGCAACTTCCCCGTAACCATTGTTGGCAAGACAGTCTTGATCAATATTGAATTCATTGATGCCCATTTATATTATAACATCTTTTTGGGTCGTAGTTACACCTATTCCATGTCTATTGTCACATCCATTGTCTTTCACAATATATTCTTTCCTCACAATGGAAAGATCTTCACTGTAAATCAACTGAATTACTATGACCCTCGATCTGAAACCACTATTTCATCGATGACTTAAACTAAGACTATCCCTTCCTTAATTGATGTTTCTCATGTAGTCTACAAATATTCCACATTTCTTGGGGCCTATTATGGCCCACCTCCTACTCTTTCTAAGCCTAGATCTTCTAGTCTTTGCATGCTTCAAGCACCATGAGTTGCAGGAAAGTGATCTGGTACGCCTTATTAGGAGCCAACTCCTTTGCAACCTCCTTCTCAAGACCCAAATAATCCTTTAGGTACAATTCTTCTAGGCTAGTTTTCTTTTGTTGGTATCTTTCCCATTCCTTTTTCACTCGGAAGCGTTACCCGAGGTCTCTCAAATCCCGGAGCAGTTCCTCTAGATGATTATTGTTGAGGAGGTAAATCCCCTCTGTGAACAGAGGCGATCCCACTAGCCCAGATCGGGTCTAGCAACAATCAAGTCACGTAATGACATTGGTTCCTAGTTACAAAAAGACAAAGATCGCGATGAGTAGCCTACCTCAAATCCCACGTAGTTGTCGTCGGAGAAAAGATGATGTTTCCCGTCCCTCGCTTGGCAGATCACAATCCTTCCGTTTGACACGTCTGGACACCTGTACACATGCAGGGAAACGACGACATACAACGCAACATCTAAAGCATGTAACTATATATCAGTCACAGAGGATATAATTCATTGTATTACATAAATAAATGAACACATGAATGGAACCAAAATCAGAGTCGCTTATATTATAAATGACAAAAGGGAGATTACAAAAAAATGCTTTGATGCTATGATCTTCCTTCGGCGGGGCTTGCAGCGGAGCGTGTCTCAACAAAGCCTGTCGAGAATCTGGATGAAGCTCTCTCTCTTACGGGATTCTCTTTGGCTTATCTCTCAATAGTTGCCCAGCTATAGTTTCCTTCCTACAAGTTCAGCTAGCTTGCTAATGGAGAGGGCAAGCTTTTATAGATGGAGGAAAGGAGGTTGGGATCGCTATAATCATGGGATAGGCCCTATCTCTTAGGAAGGTTCCATGAGAGGTGGAAAACCACTTCCTATATGTGGAGATCCAGAGCCAAACCGCTCAAATCCTTTTGATGATTCATTCTAGAGTTTATTAGAATCAAACTTCCTCCATTTATTTAAAAAAAAAAACATCCCTTAATAAGCTTGGCACGAGTGAAACACAGGGACAGAGCGCTAGTTGGCGCGCCCTCTAGTGTGGATTTCCCCCATTGGCGCGAGGGATGAATTGGCTAGTCGTGCCAAGGCTAAAACATCTGTTTTTAGGTTTTTTAAGAGGAAATGTTCTGCAGGAGAATGTTTTTCCTTATGCAGGAGGATGCCATGAAGGTGTTTTTAGGACACTTTATTATTCACAGGTCACAGGAATAGTCCTCCAATGTACGGGACGAGGGATTGCAGGGACGGTAACAAAATGCTGTGTAATAGATGCCCCCTAAAGCATGAGGTCCGAGAGAGAGGGAGGGGTGAAAAGTTTTATGAGAACGCGCCCAATTGAAAACACTGTCGTCAGAAGACCTGCAAATACAAATACAACTGATATCTCTGATACATGATATGTGGTATAGGCATAGGCATCCATAATAGAGTGTACAATAACCGAGATCCAAGGTATGGACATAGCCATCCAGCAAAGAAGGATCAACAAGTAGACTCAGGTATGGTCACAACCATATAATCAAGTGATTCATGTAATCAATCATGATAATCCATAAAGAATCCGCAACCTGGATTTTATCATACAAGATCCAGGGTCTTGCGCTCCATCTCGACCCGAACAAAGTACAAGTCCGAGCATGTGAATAAGTGAGCTGAAGTTGAACATGCAGGAACATCACCTGATTACCAGCCAATAATGAAAGCTATTAACAGAAGTGAGAGGAACCACCAATAATGACGATGGCTCTCAAGGTACAAGAGGTACAATCCACGAAATGTGAACAGTGAGCTGGCGTTGAACACCCGTAGAATCATTCGATCGAAGGCCAATAATGAAAACCTTGCGTCAAATGCAAAGAACCTGCCATTGAGGCATGCAAGCTCCAAGGTACCTGAAGGGAGTCTCTAGATCAGTTTCCTAGATAATGAGCTGAAGTCGACAGGAAGTGACCTTGATCGAAGGTGGGCCATAGTGCTTCCCACATCATCGACATGAGACAGAGGAACATGATGTTTGTGAATCAAGATCAGTAGAGAGTCAGAGGGAGGTTGAAAACCATAGAGGCCAACTTCTCTTGAACATATCGGCGGCACGACACTGGATTTGGCAGTATTTGACATCAAAGGATCTGAGGTCATGATGACGTGGAAAAGAGAAGATGAGCGATCAAAAGAGATTACCCAAACCCACGGAGGCAAGAAGATAATGAGATGAGATGTCCCCAACCCGACACGAATGCAAACAAGTGCCATGTTCAAGAGCGACATACTGCCAACACGACGGTGATACTGGTTCCATTTTCCCGCACCATTTCTGGTGAGTACCCCAATTATTTTTGGAAACAAGCTTGAAGGGGATAGCATATGCTTGCGATATAATTTTTTCCTTCAGACAAATCCGACCTAGTACATTTAACGAGCCCTAGGAAGGAGGAACTCGAGTAACGTCATTATGACGGAGTCAGATGTCATCAGTTTTTAACGAGTCTGACAAAGGAAGAACTCGACGTCTTTTCATGTTTAGAGAGTTTAAAAAGACAGCGGAAAAGAAAACTCGAGCAGTCCCTTTCGTAGATAGTCCCTCAGATCTGAAAAGGTAGAAAACTATGTCTGAGAGAACCTCCTAGTCGTGATAGGCTAGGGTATTCCTTTTTCGTAAATAATCTATCCCAACCCGAAAAAGGGGTAAACGTATACTGGGTAGATGTTGTTTCGTAGCCAATTTAACGAGCTCAAAACAACAAGGGACTCGGCAATATTTTTCAGTTTTAGAGAGTCAGAAAAGAGATGAAAGTTGACTCCTCCTGGAGGAACGAGTGGTATAAAGGGTAGCTACTGGTTCCGGTAATGGTGGAACTGCTTAGAACAAGTAAAGGTTAAGATGCTAGCTAACAAGACCACTCATCACAGCGGTTCCTCAAGAATGGGTAAAATAACCAAGTGAAGGCATATGATCGGCCAAGCAGATAGTGACGATGGAGTGAGAAAACCAAGGCTCATCTGGAAAAAATAGGCTGATAAAATGGCAATCGTGAGAGGTAAAATGGGAATGATTTCATTTTTACACAAGCTTGAAATCATAAAACTCTGCTTGAAGTTTGTTTCATTTTTACACAAGCTTGAAACAAAGATAAACTATGCTTGAAACCGGTTTCATTTTTACACAAGATTGAAACGGAAACAAACTATGCTTGAAAATTTTTGCATGCCCCCAGCATGGTGACTCAATTCAAGGTACAGGCCCCCCAAGCTTCAATCCATATGAAAGGCAGATGGAGTGAAGTTTCAAGTTACGAGATCAAGAGAAATACTCGACTGGGATTTTACGAGATCTTATCAAAGACTCGAATTGAACATGAAAGTGTTTCATTGTTTTAACGAGGTTGACACATTAAAAGAACTATCCTCATAAGAGCTTGTTTCATTTTTTAAGGAGCTTGACACAAGAAAACGAACTCTGCTCCGAACACCTTGTTTCATTTTTTAATGAGCTTTACACAAGGAAATAAACTTTGCTCCGAAGACAACTCATCATGATGAATAAGAATTCATAGCTTCCAAGAGTTTCCCATCCGATGGAAGGAAAACATCTTGGAAGTCTGGACCCAATGCCCCCAGCACGCAATGTACAACGGAACTATCACTAAATACGGGCATAGGATAGGTATCCACATAATTGACATGCGTTGGGGATGACACAACTGACAAATAAAGATCCGGCAGGGATGATGGTGGGCTAGCTACCATATGCGAACCAAAGAACACAAGCTGATCGATGGTCACAATCCGACCTTGGTGCGGAAAACACATCACACGAAAGAGGGAGGAGACAAGCACTCCCATGGCATAAGTATAATCATGGCCCAAGAGTAAATTAAATTCCAAGGGGCCAGGAACAACCATCACGTCCATATGGACAATTTTCCCTCCCAAAGTAACAGGCAACTTCGCAAGGAACGGTTGACTAGTTCCTCTGTTAAACGCCAATAGATTCTGCGTAACAGGCACAAGCGACGGCGAACCAAAAGCTTGCCAAGTAGTTGAAGACAAAATACTGACAGACGCGCCTTCATCTATTATAGTGTTGGGCATGACCAGACCAAAGGTCTGTATGGTAACCTCAAAGGGAACATAAGAAGGAAGGCGATAGCCTGCGAATCGACCCCAATCGATGGAGGCGACCAAACTACTTGAAGGGGCTACCATCGAACTAAGATGGTCTTCCCCTGGTGTTACCAGAGCAAGAGGAGCATCCTCCTGGACCTCTATCATGGAATAAAAAGGAGAAACTTCTTGAATTACAGGGACGGGATGATCTTTCTCCAAGTCCGAGGAATCTGAAGAAACAAGAAGAACCTGAGAGATGTGAGATCCACTCTCAACGGAAAATACCTGGCGCACCGCAGATGGGGCCATATCAACTGATCTGACGACCAATGGTTGGTCAGGGATGGATTCATGATGGTGAATTTCTGGGGGAGCGGGATCAAGCAAGGATGACTCTTGACTGATCGTTGAATCAACTGGTGAAGGACTCAAAGAAAGCTATTTGTAACCAGCCGGAAGGCATAGTGCCGAAATAGTCGAGCTGTGCAAAACTCTCTTGGCTTCATCCATATACGAACAAAGGTGAATGGCATGGTGCTCTTCACACAACTTACAGGGATTGGTGAGCTTACCCTGAATCTGAAGAGCTTTACCAACACTAACTAAAGATGTGCCCCCAACCTGACTCCCGGAAGCCAAAGGCAACGACGGACGACTGTTGGACCACACTTCGAGCACCTTAGGGATGCCAGGGAAATCTCGAAGAAGATGGTTTCCCTGGCACAACATGCAAGGGAACTTAACTTTCCGCAGAGGGTTGGAAGTTTCATCGAGATCAGGTGTTTTAGAAGCAGGAGCTGCAGCCTTAGCCTCTCGCTTATCTGACTTCTTCTTCTTAGCCACCTGGTTACTAGAATCCAAACTTTCACCAGGTGAAGTAGAAGATGAGGACGAAGAAACAGGCGAAGAAGGGGAGAGGTCCACCTTCGAATCAACATGGCATTGCTCAGGCAGAGGAGTGGATGGTATGGCAGTCGGAACACTCGGTACCACAGAGGTTGAAAACAACCAAACAGGTAACCCAACAGTTAACCCAGGAAGGGACAACGTTGCCATATAAGGAGCACCAACATTCCAAAAAGGAGGAAAATGACCAGGATTCCCATCGGAGGGGATTCCTTGGTTGGTGAACTCTGGAAAAGTTGCCATCAGAAACAACGTTAAAACAAAACGCTAAGGAAACTAACTTTAACTAGGAATATTTCGTGGACAGTTAATTTTAAGACACTGAAACCAAACTCTATCGTTTCATCTTTTAACAGTCGAGAAATAGGCAAAAGGCGACTCTATCACTTTCAAGTTGAAACGAGCATGAAAGGACAAGTGCTCAATGATATTTTCAAATTTATGGAGTCAGTAAAGATTGAAAATGACTGCTCAGGTAGTCTAGACAAGAGGGTGTACCAGGTTCTCGTGAACTGCCATATACATCTTGGTAATCAAATGAAAGAAGAATTGACCAAGGACTTGACGTACATATAGGTAGTCTCCCCGAATGTTGTGTTCGGTGTATCACGGTTACAAGGTGGCAGACTCAGCTTCCTATGGATAAAAGGATTACAACCTAGAGGGGTCTCCCTTTATATACTCGATGGTACGGGGAGCACAAGTCCATACTAGCGCTGTCTAAAGCCAGATGGCGAACGACAACTACTAGGTTTAACGACGCCGGAACACGTCACTAGCCTAGACCACTAAAAATGTTTCGTTAGGTTTCAATGCTTCCTTAGGTTAATTCAGTAAATTTTAAAGTTGATCTTCAATTTACGTTTCAATTTCAAGGCCCTATCGAATGTTGGATCTCATAATCTTCTATATGCAGCTATATGAGGAAAGAAATCTTTCAATTCGATGAATGCTATCTAGTTAAGGGAAGAGTTCCAAACAATGATGCAACAAACAACAATACTGAAAATGAAACTTTTTCCAAACTAGATGACTTTCACTATCCAAAATTAGTCTAAAACATTCAATGACGCGAATTATGCAATGTAATCTATGCAAAATCCTCTTTTTTGAAAACTATGCAATTGTAATCTATGCACAATTTCATTTTTCGTTTGAAAGAAAAAGAATGCACTCAAATGAAAGAGAATGCACTCAAAGCGATTTTTAGTTTTCAATCACTAAACAATGTAATCTAAGTTCAATGATGGATCTCAAAGAATACTTTTCAATGCAATGCGATCTAATGCATTTTAACGAAAATCAAACTCTAAGATGAAAACTAAATGAACGCAAATCTTCTTAATGAAGGATGAACGAAAAATGGATGCAAACAAACACTAATAATGCAATCGTTGTTTCAAACACTTTGTAATGAAATTCCTCAAAAGGCTACAAGACATATGAGGTCAAGTACAGAAAGGACTTCCAAAGCATGAGCTCAAAACAAGGCATTCATTCCCTTTTACATCAAGCAATCATAAAAATGAACCAGGACCAAAAGTCAAGCTCAGAAAGCACAAGAACAGGAAAACCCTAAAACCAAGCAGGGTTGGTGCGCCTGTTTGGCTGTAATCTGTGCCAAACAGGGGTTGGCGTGGGTGCCTAACCAGCAATAGGCGCTATTTGGCGCGACTGTCAGGAGAAAAACCACGCCAAGGCGATTTACCCTAGTAAAATGATAAAAAAGGACAAAATAAGACTAGATTTGGTCTTCTGGGGGCTGAACAGGGGTTTAACACCAAGGAAGGTGAACCAGAAAAGAAAATAAATCAATAAAAAGCCAAAAAAAAAACCCAAAGGAGGAAGGACTAACTCCCACTGAGTCCCCAGTGGAGTCGCCAAATTGTTGAGGAGGTAAATCCCCTCTGTGGACAGAGGCAATCCCACTAGCCCAGATCAGGTCTAGCAACAATCAAGTCACGCAATGACGTTGGTTCCTAGTTACAAAAAGACAAAGATCGTGATGAGTAGCCTACCTCAAATCCCACACAGTTGTCGTCGGAGAAAAGATGATGTTTCCCGTCCCTCACTTGGCAGATCACAATCCTTTCGTTTGACATGTCCGGACACCTGTACACATGCAGGGAAACGACGACATAAAACGTAACATCTAAAGCATGTAACTATATATCAGTCAGAGAGGATATAATTCATTGTATTACATAAAGAAATGAACACATGAATGGAACCAAAATCAGAGTCGCTTATATTATAAATGACAAAAGGGAGATTACAACCAAATTCTCTGACGCTATGATCTTCCTTTAGCGAGGCTTGCAGCAGAGCGTGTCTCAACAAATTCTGTTGGGAATCTCGACGAAGCTCTCTCTCTGTTTGGTCAATTTAGTGTGTCCTAAATTGCTAACATAAATTATCAACCAGGGATTCGTAAGCTGACGAAGTGTGGCGCACTATATGTGCAAGATAACCTATCTCTTACTTTTTGTCGTTTTTGGATTTTTATTGATCTTGGTTGGTTTCCTATGTGAGATGGAAATTCTAAAAGACAAGTATGGTTATGAATATTCAAGGCAATGATGTCCTTTATAATGATTTACCAAACTTCAAACTTCAAAAGGATTTTGAAACATACAATGACAAAATTAAAAGGAAATGAAAATGTGTCACTATTCTAATTAAACAAACAGTGAACTATTGATCATGAAAACCATTATCCTTGCTGCTGTCTAAACACAAAAGAAACTGTACTCAAAGAAAAGATTGCAAGTAAAGTAAAACTAAAATCAAATTACATCAATTCATATTCTGACCCCTCACCATTAGTCTAGCTATGGCTTTCGGAGGTAATCATAAACAACTTGAGCAATCTGATATCTAATTTGCAGAAAAAGAAACTAATATCAAACTACACACTCATACTTCAATCCCTCACCATTAGTCCGGCTATGGCTTTCGGAGGTAACTGAAAATGACATGAGCAATTTAATATATCTAACTTGCAGAAAAGTAAACTAATATCAAACTACACACTCATACTTCAATCCCTCGCCATTAGTCCAGCTATGGCTTTCGGAGGTAACTGAAAATGACATGAGCAATTTAATATATCTAACTTGCAGAAAGTAAACTAATATCAAACTACACACTCATACTTCAATCCCTTACCATCAGTCCAGCTGTGGCTTTCGGAGGTAACTGAAAATGACATGAGCAATTTAATATATCTAACTTGCAGAAAGTAAACTAATATCAAACTACACACTCATACTTCAATCCCTCACCATCAGTCCAGCTGTGGCTTTCGGAGGTAACTGAAAATGACATGAGCAGCTTAATATCTAAATCTAACTATTAAAGCAAATGTGAAAGACTGAAATAAACAAAACAGTGCTGGAATTAAACAAAAACTAAGAAAAATAAATCAGCAGAAGGACAATATTGATTCCATGTCATTAGTCATAAAAAGATGTGCAAATGCCCGGGCTGCCATGAAAAATTATGCTAAAAGCTATGATTTCAGAAAGAAATCTAAGTAAGGAAATATGACAAAACAAAATTGAAAGCAACTTATCTAGAAAACATGCAAAAGCCTCCTTCGATAGCAGGGGCCCTCTGCTACCAATTTGGTGAAGTCCTTCAGCTCCTTAAAGTTGTAATCAAAACAACATCAAAGAACTGAATTTCTCTATTAAAAAGAACTCACAAATCTACATCCCATTCCATCTTGAACTTTGTTACAAAAGACTTCTCTACTACTTTTTCCTTACTTCCTCATTACCTATGATAGGAGAAAGCTTCTCCTATTTATACAAAATATGAGGAGTCATCTCATTAATGGGAGTCCATGAATCTCTCCCTCCATCTCTAGAGTTACAATCAAAATAGGAAATGATAAGACACATGTCTTTCTAAAGTTTCAACACAACTAAGAGATTAGACACATATCCTGTTAGAGTTTCAATACAACGAGGAAGTGAGACACATATCCTCTTGATCCCATAATCTTCTCCAACCAAATTCGAATTTGGCCTTAGAGTGCCACATAAGGGTCTTCTAGAAGTCTCCTTTTGACCTACACATGTCACAAAACTCATAACACATATATAGATATATGAAACTATGTTAATTTTCTAATTTCTAATCATAAATTCACTTAAAATACATAAAATAAATAACTTTGGAAAACAAGGATCCTAACCCATATATTTATGAAAATGGTTACTTGATGTAGGGTTTTTAGGTCAAATGGCTTTGAAATAAGAGCTAAATGGTTATGACATAATGGAAATATGTATGAATATGGAGAACACTTTTGAGACTCAACATACCCCCCAACTGAAGTTGTTGCATGTCCTCATGCAACTATTGCAATGATTCATTTGTCCATGAGTTGATCTTTATGAGTTTTGACTCATATAGATTCATTCCAAACTTTGCTTCTTGATATTTTCCTTTTTGGCAAAGTATAATACATTTGATTGCAACATTTTTTTTTTTTTTTTTCAATGGTTGGTTCTTGTGTGACAACCATTTTTTTTTTTTTGAAGCATTGGTTCTTGTGTAACAATGCTTTATTTTCTTTGTTGCATCAAAGTTCATGAAAACATTTAGAATCAATTACTTCATCAATGAATTGATCATTTGCAAAGCATATAATCTTTTGGATCATGTTGCAACAATAGTTGGTTGGAAAGTATATGTGGGTGGAAATGAAATGAAAATGTGTGATAGTGTATGACATGTGAATATGAAATGATGTCCCTTCCCCCCAACTAAAGATATGACAATGTGGAAAAGGGAGTGAAGAATTTTTCCAAAGTTACAATTTTAGCATTCTAATGAATTACATGACTAAAAATTAGAAAACAACATACCTTCACTTACCTTAAATGTGGATGAGTTGTGTATGTGTGGTGGCTGAAAAATTCTGATCATATTCTTCTTCAAGTGGCTGAACAAGAGGAGTCATGGATAAAGAGATGAGATGACTTTTTATCGCTCCTACTAAAACTTGCCGAATCTGCTCCAAAATGCTGAAAATAATAGTCTTCATGTCTTCAAAACTCATTGGCATAATTCCTACTATGTGAAAATATGTTCTGATGTCGAACATAGTAGGAAATTGTTGGCTTAGTGGCCATTAATGGATGCCACTAGTCAACACGAGAACTCTCACCATTGATGACAATGAGAGTCAAGATGCCCAAACACATCTTGCTAGGTACGAATGATTTTGCTGATGTCGAGTCACCTAGAAGATCTGACGAACAAGAGACATTAATGTATTGCCATTGTTTGTTAGCATGAGAACTTGCCATTAAGGCATGCAAGCCTAAAGGTGTTTTTACAAAGAACTTAGACTCAAAGGACTATGGACTCAATAGTTTGCATTGAAGCAAGGCTTATTTGCGGAATGAAAATGACAAGAAATGGAAGATGGCAATGGAGAGTAGAAATGGAAATGGACAATAAGCATGTGAATGAGAAATGGCAATGGGCAATAAGCATGTGAATGAGCCTTTTGCTTTTATTTGTGGTTATGAATGGACAAAAAGAAATGGAAAGTGGATGTGAATGTAAATGAAAAATATGAAGTGAAATGAGGTGAATGGTTTATTATGAGGTATGGATGTGATGGAGACAATAGTATCTGAAATTTTTTCAAGTGTTTGGATCTGATTTTGCATTAGCATATTTCCTCTTTGTTGCTGATCATCCTCTTATGAAACAAATTGGTCTCTTAGAGACACCATTCTCTTGTAGTCATTTGTCCTTCCTCCTGGAACCTGCAAAAAAAACTAATACTTCTTCTGCAATGGAATGTAAGATTATCAAAGGGAGAGAGGTGATCAATCTCTCTAGTTATGATATTTACACACAAAACTAAGAATTTGTATTAATGAAACAAGTTCTCAAAGAAAAAATCAAAAGAATTTATACATGTTTTGGAATTAGTGTCTCAAGTTGAATGTTGCTTCTTTTCAGCAATTTATTTCATTATTTACTATTTCAAACTCTAATGATGGATTTCTCATTGTGTAGATCTTGTTGAGACCTTTCCAACGATACTTGAATCATCAAAATCTGATTTTGTATGAGAAAGTTAGGCTGATTTGAACAATGAGGTTTTTCAGCTGCGGAATTGCAGAACAGCTGCGGAATTGGACTTCAGCTGCGGAATTGGAGAACAGCTGCGGAATTGGACTTCAGCTGCGGAATGTCGACGGTTTCTGTAGCTAAAAATCTTGAATAAAAAGTTAGTCATTCATCATTCATCATCAGTTCAAATTTAATCAATACCTTCAGAAAAACGAGCAAATAACTTGTTCATTTCATTGATTCAAAATTATTCAATTTTTTTTTATTTTTTTTTATTTTTTTTTATTTTTTTATATAACAACAAAAGAGAAATGCAATTTTTTTTTAAGTTTCAACAAATGATGCTAAATAAAGCAAACTCAGATACATTGACCAATCGTGACCTTGCAATGACCATAGAATGGTAAGTGAAGATCACATAAGATGAAAAATAATATACTGGTAAGCATTGAAGAACATAAAAGGGCATGATCGCTATTTCAAAATAAAATCTTTCATCTCTTCAAAATTTATTTTTGTATCTGTTTGATCCTTGAGGACTATCACAATCAGTAACCGTTCAGGACCACCCCCCTCAGTTGGAATTCCAATTGCAGCAGTTGCCATTACAGACACGTTCAATCTCAATTGAGCTTACCTTTATGCTACTAAGGTTCATTGTGTCATCTACACGACCATGTGCTCGATAATATCCTCCTGTAGTTCGCTCAATTCATCCCCTGCCCTCTTAATGTCTTTCCATAGTGATGTGGCATCCCTTTGAAATAAACATCATAATGGTTGGCGTTTAATAATGTCGTTGAAGCACCAAAAATTGCTGGGCAGATGATAAAGGAGATGTGAAATCCAACATTCAGAAAACGAAGTCGAATTGAATTCAAAAATGAGTGGAATGTGGATTGAATGCCATGATAAGAGTTTGATTTTGATTAGAATTCTTCTTCTTGGATTTAGAAAACTGGATTATCAATGCAGAGTGCCGTTTTCAAATTCTTCACTCAGAAAAAACCGTTTTTCCTCACGCGGCAAGCAAAAATGGGCTTCAAATAACCGAGAAATTCTCCCAGACCGCCACGAATTTCGTAAAACGATTTCTGGGTTATCTAATTGACCACGTTGGCGAAAAAACCCATGTTTCCGTTTTTCGAAATTCATTTCGGTTTGATCAGAATTCACGTTTTAAAATTATGTGTCAAATACAGTTGCGTTTTTTTCTGGTAATGAAAAACGACTTATGGTAATTTCAAGATCCCAATTAAATCGAGAAGCAAATGGTTTAATAGGAAAATTCGAATGCAACAATGGCTATTTTCTCCTGGCACTTCACTTCTTCAAAACAAATTGCAGTAAAAATTATTCTACGAATTGTTTTATGAGCAACAACCACTTTTCTGAACAATTAACTGCTCTTTCATTTGTACAATCGCGGGTCTGCTGCTATTCATGGCAGGTTGACTTGCCATCCTGTTCTTGATCTCAGCAACCATCGTCATGAAAGCCTACTCCATATTGGTTGTATTCTTTGCACTTGTCTCCAAAAATGGATTGCCAATCTCATCTGCAATTGCCTTCGTTGTATCGTAATCAACAGTTCTGTTAGCAATTAAATCAGATTTGTAAGCAACTTGTTGACATTCTCACTTGCATAGCGATCAATCTCATTAAACCATTGCTTCACATTATTGAAATTCTCCTAGTCGGTAAGCCACAACGATCCCATGTGCACCACGGTAATAGCTGCTTGTAATTGTTTTAAATCGTTTTTCAATTAGTCATGATTCTAGAATATTAACAGATTTTCTTCAGGCTGTTGTAGCTCATGGTATTGCTGAAGCTGACTTGGATGTGAGAGATTGATGGAATGAATTGAAGGCCAAGCTTGATGGGGTTTTTGCTCTGAGTTTTAATCTCATTTTATTTTATGCTTTGATGATTTTTTTTTTTAATATTTTTTTTTTATTTGTTTTTGTTAATAAAATTACATGTTATATTTTTTTTTTTAAATTAAAAATACACATGTATATTTTACTAAACAAAATGATTTTTTTTTATTTTTTTTGTTAATAAAATTACACATGTTATATTTTGAAAAATTAAAAATATACATATGTAATTTACTAAACAAAACAATTTATTGAATTTTTTTTTTTTTAAATGATTTGTTATTAAAATTATATATATATTTTCAAAAATTTTAAAAATATACATATATATCTTAGTAACAAAACAATTTAATTTTTTTTTTTTTTTAATTTTTTTTTTCAATTGATTTGTTTAATAAAATTATGTATGTGATATTTTCAAAAATTTAAAAATACACATATATATTCATTAAACAAAACAATTTATTGAAATCAAAGTTTTTCATGAAAACAAATTTTTTTTTTTAAATTGTTGAATCAATTGAAATGATGAAGTTTTATTTTGTCTCCTTTTTTTTTTTTTTACATAACAATTCTTTTTCTGATCCTCCAGATCACACAAAGTGCAAGAGGAGAGCATACTCAAGAATTATTAATTTTTTTTTTACATAACAATCCTTTTTCTGATCCTCCAGATCACACAAAGTGCAGGAGGAGAGCATACTCAAGAATTATTAAATTTTTTTTTAGATGTAAGAAATAAGGCTACCTAGTTACACTTCCCCGGCAACGGCGCCAAAATGTTTGGTCAATTTAGTGTGTCCTAAATTGCTAACATAAATTATCAACCAGGGATTCGTAAGCTGACGAAGTGTGGCGCACTATATGTGCAAGATAACCTATTTCTTACTTTTTGTCGTTTTTGGATTTTTATTGATCTTGGTTGGTTTCCTAATGTGAGATGGAAATTCTAAAAGACAAGTATGGTTATGAATATTCAAGGCAATGATGTCCTTTACAATGATTTACCAAACTTCAAACTTCAAAAGAATTTTAAAACATACAATGACAAAATTAAAAGGAAATGAAAATGTGTCACTATTCTAATTAAACAAACAATGAACTATTGATCATGAAACTCATTATCCTTGCTGCTGTCTAAACAGAAAAGAAACTGTACTTAAAGAAAAGATTGCAAGTAAAGTAAAACTAAAATCAAATTACATCAACTCATATTCTGACCTCTCACCATTAGTCTAGCTATGGCTTTCGGAGGTAATCATAAACAACTTGAGCAATCTGATATCTAATTTGCAGAAAAAGAAACTAATATCAAAATACACACTCATACTTCAATCCCTCACCATCAGTCCAGCTGTGGCTTTCGGAGGTAACTGAAAATGACATGAGCAATTTAATATATCTAACTTGCAGAAAGTAAACTAATATCAAACTACACACTCATACTTCAATCCCTCACCATTAGTCCAGCTATGGCTTTCGGAGGTAACTAAAAATGACATGAGCAATTTAATATATCTAACTTGCAGAAAGTAAACTAATATCAAACTACACACTCATACTTCAATCCCTCGCCATTAGTCCAGCTATGGCTTTCGGAGGTAACTGAAAATGACATGAGTAATTTAATATATCTAACTTGCAGAAAGTAAACTAATATCAAACTACACACTCATACTTCAATCCCTCGCCATTAGTCCAGCTATGGCTTTCGGAGGTAACTGAAAATGACATGAGAAGCTTAATATCTAAATCTAACTACTAAAGCAAATGTGCAAGACTGAAATAAACAAATAGTGCTGGAATTAAACAAAAACTAAGAAAATTAAATTAGCAGAAGGACAAGATGGATTCCATGTCATTAGTCATTATAAAATTATATGCAAATGCCCGGGCTGCCATGAAAAATTATGCTAAAAGCTATGATTTCAGAAAGCAATCTAAGTAAGGAAATATGACAAAACAAAATTGAAAGCAACTTATCTAGAAAACATGCAAAAGCCTCCTTGGATAGCAGGGGCCCTCTGCTACCAATTTGGTGAAGTCCTTCAGCTCCTTAAAGTTGTAATCAAAACAGCATCAAAGAACTGAATTTCTCTATTAAAAAAAACTCACAAATCTACATCCCATTCCATCTTGAACTTTGTTACAAAAGACTTCTCTACTACTTTTTCCTTACTTCCTCATTACCTATGATAGGAGAAAGCTTCTCCTATTTATACAAAATATGAGGAGACATCTCATTAATGGGAGTCCATGAATCTCTCCCTCCATCTCTAGAGTTACAATCAAAATAGGAAATGATAAGACACATGTTTTTCTAGAGTTTCAACACAACTTGAGGAATGAGACACATATCCTCTTAGAGTTTCAATACAACAAGGAAGTGAGACACATATCCTCTTGATCCCATAATCTTCTCCAACCAAATTCGAATTTGGCCTTAGAGTGCCACATAAGGGTCTTCTAGAAGTCTCCTTTTGACCTACACATGTCATAAAACTCATAACACATATATAGATATATGAAACTATGTTAATTTTCTAGTTTCTAATCATAAATTCACTTAAAATACATAAAATAAATAACTTTGGAAAACAAGGATCCTAACCCATATATTTATGAAAATGGTTACTTGATGTAGGGTTTTAGGTCAAATGGCTATAAAATAAGAGCTAAATGGTTATGACATAATGGAAATATGTATGAATATGGAGAACACTTTTGAGACTCAACACTCTCTTACGGGATTCTCTTTGGCTTAGCTCTCAATAGTTTCCCAGCTATAGTTTCCTTCCTACAAGTTCAGCTAGCTTGATAATGGAGAGGGCAAGCTTTTATAGATGGAGGAAAGGAATTTGGGATCCCCATAATCATGGGATAGGCCCTATCTCTTAGGAAGGTTCCATGAGAGGTGGAAAACCACTTCCTATACATGGAGATCCACAGCCAACCTGCTCAACTCCTTTTGATGATTCATTCTGGATTTTGTTAGAATCAAACTTCCGCCATTTATTTATTTTTAAAAACATCCCTTAATAAGCTTGGCGCGAGTGAAACACAGGGACAGAGCGCCAGTTGGCATGCCCTCTAGTGTGGATTTCCCCCATTGGCGTGAGGGATGAATTGGCTAGTCACGCCAAGGCTAAAACATATGTTTTTAGGGTTCTTCAGAGGAAATGTTCTTTAGTAGAATGTTTGTCCTTATGTATGAGGATGCCATAAAGGTTTTTTTAGGAAATTTTACTGTTCACAGGTCACGAGAATAGTCCTCCAATGTACGGGATGAGGGATTGTAGGGACAGTGACAAAATGTTGTGTAACAATTACCCCTATGGAAAAATACCTTTCTTATTCCTACCACCAAGAATTTTTTCTACACCTGTAATGGCTATGTTGAGTCTTTCGATCATCACCTTGGGTATCCCAGTCTGGTACATTGATCCCCTCACACACACTCCTCCTAACCAACTCAAACCTTATACAACTTTACTCCAGTTCAACCTATTGTAAGTACCCCTTCCTTTTCTTCAGCTACATAGTAACCTCAACAGGAAGCCACTCTTGTTCCAAAAGCATCTGGTGAGGGGAGAAAAGCTAGAAAAAGGGAACCAAAGACAGGGCACCCCAAGCAACTCCCAATCCTCCTAAACCTATAAATCCTTCCCCCCCGTGTGATTTGTGTGATTTTTTTGGGCATGCCACCAATAATTGTCCCGAGCTCCCTCATATTAAGAATGTTTTCTCTAATAACATTCTTGAGTCTAACATTCTTGAGGTCCATGTTACTTTACCCGATTCAGGAAAGAAGAACAAAACCTTATCCATGGATCACCCTTGTGATTTGTGTGATAACTATGGACATTACTCCCATCATTGTCCCTGTATCAAATATTTTTTCGACACACTTCAAGTGCTTCGTGATTTAGATGTCTCTCTTAGTTACTCTACTTCCCCTATACCTATGGGTCCTAGCCCCAATGCATCACCAAGACAGGAGGTCTCTCAACCACCCATCGTGATCCCTCATCCTGATATCAAGTTGATGGATATTTCAACCCTTATTCTCTACATGTCATCATCCACAGGATCGATCTATTCATACTCTCTAGGAGTTTTTTATTGTGCTTCTTGTTTGGTCTAAAATGTGGATGCAAATTAGAGTTTCATTTACTATCAATCTGGGTAAGTAAACTTCGAGGATCATCCAATATATATGGACTTAGAGACAAACTAAACTAAGCTAGGTGAAGAAATTCCAAAGCTCCCTTACAGAGGTTGTTCATTAGGATCTCCAACACTTATTTAGTTATTTAATCAAAATGAAATCTATCATCTTAATCAAAAAACTATTTAAACTAATGAAATTAAATCACTTAAACCTAATTCTAATTTATTGCATGAAATGTTAAAGCTCTCTTACAAGAGACTATTCATTTATATCTCGAGCATATAAATCAGAAAATTAAACTAATGAAATCAAACATTAAATAACAAATCAGATTCAATGAAGGAAACATTAATACTTTCTTATGAAAGGTCATTCATTAATATTCCAAACATATAAACCTAATAATTTAATCTAATGAAATTCACAATCAACATAAAATAAAAGTGTACTTTCTAGGCAATGGGGATCCTTCCAAGGATTCACAAGCACACAAAAATAAAATTCAAATGTAGAGGATCAAAGAAGCTCTGTCTTATTCATCATCAATTGCAAATTGCAATTGCAACCATTACAATGATTCTCCAATCTAACTTCTCACTACCAACCTATAAGATACTAAGATTACAAATCAAGATTAAGACTCAAGAATACAAATGAAGGAGATAACACTCCTATTTATACAAAAGCTATGATAACAAACTCATAAATGTAAATCCACTATTCCCTCCTTTGACCCACATATTTCTCAACCAATGGTGACACATAACCCTATCCTCCATGATCTTCTCCATGAGGTCCATGACCTCCTCAAATTCGAATTTGAACATAGAGTGCCACATAAGGGTGCCTAGGAAGCTTCTTTTGTACCTACACATATCGACAAACTCATTCTAATTGTTAGGCATAAGTATAAGTATATTATTTTCTAAAGTTTAACCATAAATCCACTTAAAAATGTTAAGAATTAATCAACTTTGGGAAGGCATAGTTATAACCCAATGATGTAATGATGTGGAGGTGGAATGAAGGTGACATGAAGGTAATATGGAAGTAATTGTGAAGGTAATATGGAAGTAATTGTGAAGGTATTGGTGAATAATGGGGTGAGAATAGGGACTATTTTGAGACCCAACATACCCCCAAACTGAAGGTATTTCATGTCCTCGTGCAATCTATTACATTACTTTTTGATACTTGAGCTTTGGCTTAAATTCTGCATGATATCATTTACTTAACTTTTGAAAAGTGTTTTTGATGAACTGCAACTTGGTTGGGTCTTGTGTTTCAACCATATTTTGTTTGTTGCATTCAATTTTAATGTATGATCTTTGCATATTGATAATGTGATTTTTATTGCAGAGTATTTTTGTTGGAATGCATCATGGTTGGTTCTTGTGTGACAACCATGATTGTGTTGGCATCCAATTATCTTTTAAGTACTTTTTGAAAAGCCATTTATTTTCTCATGATGATGTAATAGTAAATATACTTTGAAAGTATGTGGGATTTGAATGGGATATGAATGTTTTGAATGTTATATGAATGTGACAACATATGAATGTGAATGTATTTCCCCCCTCAACTGATGGTTTTGACAATTTGACAAAATGACAAAAGGAAGTGAAGTTTTTCTAAAAATTATCATTCTAACTTTTCAAGGAATTAAATGGTTAAAAGTTAGAAAATATCATACCTTAACTTACCCTTTCAAAAATGAATGAGAGTTGTGCACGTGTGGCTACAAAATTATGTCCATATTCTTCTTTACTGGGTTGTGAAAATGGTGGATGAAATAAAAAAAGTGAATATTTTATTGTTGTTGCACCTGCTACTAAATCTGCTGTTGGATCTTCTGCTAAATGTTCGGAATCTGCTGCTGAATATGGCTGAAAATGTGTAAGGCTTGGAAGGTATACAAAATTCAGAATTTACACTTTCCCTCCCAGCCTTATTTATTGACTTGTCCTCAAGTCATTTACATCAAAAACTGAAAAGTAATGAAATTAATTATGCTTCCTCTGCTACAAAATGATTAGTCTTCAAGTCTTCTACGATCATTGGCACAATTCTTGTTATGTGAATAAATGTTTTGGTATCGAACATAACAAGAAATTGTTAACTTAGTGGCCATTGATGGATGCCACTAGTCAATACGAGAGCTCCCATATTTAATGTGGATGAGAGTCAAGATGCCCCGAACACATCTTTCTAAGTATGAATGAATTTGTTGTTGTCGAATACTTAGAAGATCCAAGGAACAAGGGACATTGATGTATTCCCTTTGTTTATCGGCATGATAGCTTGCCCTTAAGGCATGCAAGTTTCAAGGTGTTTTTAGAAAAATATTTAGACTCAAGGACTATGGACTCAATGGTGTATGGAAGGAAGGTTTTATTTGCAAGTGTAGGAAAAAGGAAACGGACAATGAATATGTAAAGTGGACCAAAAAGCTTGTAGATGAGCTTTGTTGGTTTTATTGGTGGGTTTGGATTGAATAAAATGTATTGAAGTGTATGTGGTAATGGAAAATGAATAATGAGTCTTGTTGGAAAAGAAAAAAAAAATGAATTATGGTATGCAAACTCTCAAACATAGCAAATATGCTCCTTAATTCTGGACTGCCTGCTAAAATAGCTGAGTTTGACCAGCGTTGACTAGCCACTTGTAGACGTCGAATTCAAGTGTGGATAGGTATTTCACCATCCTTGTACATTTAGGAACAACCCTAGCTCTTTGAATTTTACTAATCTGCCATGCAACATGTCAAACCATTAAGCTATTACAGGAAGTTGCAAGAACTTGTAATTTTCTGGAAATTTCGTTTATGATCATGGACTGGTTCTTTAGAATTTCTCATGAAATTTGTCTTTGGAAGACCAAATGTCATCACAATGTAATCTTCTTACTGATCACTTGATTGACTTGTCACCTGGGAAAAAAACTTGGCAGAAATAAAACATAAGTGTGTTCAAGAAGAAATGGCCATTTCCTTCATGATTCTTACGCAAAAATTTCGTACCAAATGAAACAAATTAAGGAAAATCAAAGTGTTTAAATTGACTCAATTCATGATATTAGTATCAACCCATTCTTAAAGAAATAACCATGAAAAGTAAATTTACTCGTTGTCCATGTCAGATAACACATGTGCATGGCTGAAAATTTTACTTTGTTATTTATTATTGATGTTGGTTATTAAAATTTTTTTGTGTTTTTTTGTGTTTTTTTTTAAATAAAATAAAATTTTTATTTTGTTATTTATGATTGGTGTTGATTTTTTTTTATTTTTTTTTTAACAACAAATTTAAAAACAAAATTTTTAATTTGTTGATTTTTTATTATTGTTTATCAAAAATAATAAATAAATATAAAGATACAAATTATTTATTTTTTATTATTTATGTTGATTTTTTTTTTTTTAATTTTTTTTTTTAACAACAAATTAAAAAAAAAACATAAATTTTTTAATTTATTATTTAAGTTGAGTTTTTTTTTTTTTAATTGTATTTTTTTTAATAAAGAAATCAAAAAAATTTATTTATTAAAAACTAATAAAGAAAAATTCTAAAAATAAACTAACACTAAAATGAAGTATTTTTATGGATTTTCTTCCACATTGGGCGCTACAGCAACAAGAAAACCAAAGAGTGGGCATTGTGATCCATCTTCACGGGGGAGGGTTTTGTGTAAGCCAACCTGATTGGAAAATATCACTTCTACAGTCGTCTCGTTAGGGCGTTCAACGTGATCTATGTGTCGGTGGCTTTCAGACTCGCTCCGGAGCACCGTCTCCCCACCGCCTGCGACGATTCGTTCCGAATTGAGTTCAGCTACACCAGAGCTTTGAGAGTGATGGTGGCTGGGCTTGTCTGATATTTTTCTAGTCCATTCCTGTAGGCAATATCGAAGTAAAAGCGATGAAATATGTCTTGGAGATCGATGATATAATCCTCGTCAGCAGCACTACGTAGCACGGGTAGAAGTCTGTGGTGCACCAAGGAGTCAACAAACCAAATTAAATAATTGCAGAAGTAGCTTGCGGAGCCAGTGGCGAGCTTTCTTGAATTCGAATTTCCAGTTCAAATTTAGGTCATTGGAGTGATTCTGCTTGGTCGTGTGAGAGCAGACAAGTTTGAGTCTGCTTATGAGTGAGAAATGAGCTGAAATGATTGAAGTACCAAGGCTTTGAGAGATTTTTATCATCCACAAAGGACTGTCGAATTGCATAACTGGTTTGCACCTTTTTCAAGGACTATAGAGGTCACAGTTTGTTTTCCAACAAGTGCTAAATATCTACACTAAAGGTGTGTCACATTACAGAAAGGGCGAATCTATGATATTTTAAGGAGGTCGAGTAGTGTAAGCCGTGGATGCTAGCAGTTGTGCTACCAATTCAGCGTGAAATCTGTGTCATCACCTGCAACTCAGGACAGATATTCAGGACGGATATTGAGGCGGTATTCTCCATTCGTATGCAGGATCTGCAGAGATAGTTCAAACCCTGGCCAAGTCTGGAGCATACACAAGCAGCAACACTCTTCCATTTCCATCATCGGCCTGCATTCAATGAAAAAAATTCATGAAAAGGAGAAAATGGTAATATTTTTCTGTTCTGCGCAAATTTTATGGGCAGAATGCACCATTTAAAAGATATTATTGGAATCTGCTCCTTCAAAAATGCGATTTATCTCAACGGTAGCAGGATTTTATGACGCTGAAGATTAAATCTAATCCCCATTTGAATGAATTGCACGAAAAAACTGAAATAAACTTAAATCGCTAAAACACCACCTGAGAATTCAACCTCATAAAAATGAAACTTATCTGACATTTCACCATCGGATCCCGTAAACCCAGTAAATTAATATTCAGGAGTTGGAAGAAAAGGAGGAATTAGTATAAAGCTTCCTTAGATGCCAGAAGAAAAGGAGGAATTATTAAATATTGCTACAAGTTGAATTCATGCAAGTTGTCACCCTATGTTTCACGTGACAATTGTTGAACGACCGCTCCTATAATCATGATTTTATTGTGTTCTGATGCAGGGCGCGGTTCAACAGTTTTAAATCCTCTACAGCATATTTCAACGAACCCTGATCCTAGGAGTCAGTAGCTGTGTGGTTCCTTTTCACATTTTTTTGTGGCTTCTAAATCTGTGGAGAATTACGTATCCTTCCATGCCACTACAAAATTCCATTTGATCTGCATAGGCTCCAAATCCTGATATCATTTCGCTGAAACTTGGCTTCAAATAGATCCGATTAAAAAAATACATCGACTAAACCGCTGAAAAATTCTTGGGATGCGAAAAGATCTGTGTGTGGCTTGAAATTTCAAACATATCATATCCCTTTATGGATTGTATCAAGTTTTGGCTCAATATCTCTGTGACACGAATTTATTGCAGTGGCTCACTCTTCTTATTGCAATTCACATATGGTATCTTTGTGTCTCGAATTTTAGAATTTGCATAGTGGTATATTAACCTATATATATATATATATATATATATATATATATATATATATATATATATATATATATATATATTTATATATATATCGTTTTGAATCACCTAAGTCATTGCATGTGAGGTTCAATATCATTTCAGTACTCTATATCAATGTATACGCTATTGTTTGCATCACATTACAATGGAATTTCATCTCTCGTTCTTTGAACAGATGCTGGAGCAAACTGTGGATTAGAATGAATTGTAGCCAAGCATGAAAATCTCGGTTCTAGGTACCTACATTCTACAGAGAATTTGATGTTGATAAGTTTTGTGTTGGCGTTGTAGCTGAAGAAAATCGCACATAGATATGATTGAAAAACCAGAAAAAAAAGTTCAATGAATTGGAGAGATTTAAATGCCACTGGCAGCGACTCAGCGACATCCTTCAAAATATTTTCTCATGCCATCCACCTTGAATCAACAGATTCGTGTGGTCTAACCTCGTTTGTTTTTAATTCTCTTGGCCTTTTTTTTATGACACGGTTTGTTATTTTAATATGAGTTTGGTGTTGTATGGTTTGTTTTTGTGTTTTGTGTTTTAATGAGTTTGGTGCCATGAGTAAGTTGGTTGACCTTTATTCTTTGTTTTTGTTTATTTTATATATTTTTTATTTGTGTTTTTGTTTTGTTTAAAGTTTTATTGTTTTGTTTTATTTTTTCGTTTTGTTGTGTCGTTTAAAAATTTCGTTTGGTTGTGTTTTGTTATTTTTTTTTATTGTTTTTATTATATATTTTTTAATTGTTTTGTTTTTTTTTTAAATGATTTTGTTTTGTTTTTATTTTTATTTGTTTTTAATGTTTTTCATTTTTTTATGGTTTGTATTTAATTTTTTTTATTTTTTTATTTATTAATGTTTTGTTTTATTGTGAAAAAAAAAATTTATTTAAATGAGTTTGTTGGTTTTTTGTTTTTTGTTTTTTTTGTTTTGTTTTATTTTTTTTTTTGTCTTTTTTTTTTTTTAATAAATCTAAAAATAAAAATAAAAAATAAGATTGAATCCTATCTAAAAATATGTTTGATTCCTCACCTGCTGTTCTGTGATGGAGACTGTAATACTTTTTGGAGGGCAAAGAGAGATCTGAGACAACCAATTATAATGAAGAACATATTTCTACAATAGAAGATTTTTTTATTATGACTCAAACGATCGTCAAGTAGATCTGCAATTAAATTTCCAGCAAGATTTTATTATTATTATTATTATTATTTTTAATAATTCAATATATTTTATGATCTTCCTGATTGCTCGAAGCACAGGAAGAGAGCATACTAATTTCTTGAATTAATTTTATTTCTATAGGTTAGCGTAGATGGATAATAAACAAAATCAAGATTTCCAACAAAACCTCGCATTGTCTATGCTCTTTCTGCAATGTCGCGGGGGTGTTTAGACTTTCGGAAGACAAAGCTTTTCGATAATCAAGCTCCTAGCTTACGAGTGATACAGAAACAAGATATAGAAATGTGATGATGAAGAAAATATTACTGTGTCACTAAATTTATTCATTTATTCATGATGATTTATTATTTTTTTATTTTTGAAAATAAGACTAAAAACTTCTAACGAGCTCGTTTTATTTTCCTAATTTATTCTATCTAACTTGCTTGAAAGATTTTTTATTTCCTAGGTAAAAGAATGCTTCCAATGAAGCCACCTATGGACTAAGAATTTGAAAATGCTCACATCAAGATTTAAAATTTTTACCTTATGATTTGCAAGAATGTGAGTAACCTGTCTTATTTTTGGAGTTTGCGCAAGGTTCTTTTGGAACCAGTCTTCAAGATTATTCTTTTTCTCCAAAAATTACCTGTTTAACATATTCAAATTTCTCATCCGTAGATGAATTAGTAAGAAATGGGGTGTTTTAAAAAGTGAATTTAAAACTAACTAAGTATTAAAAGAAAAATAAAAAAGCTCAACTTAAAACTCCTTTATGAAGATCCTGCCATCACCAGGTTTCACAAGTTAGTCCATAAAAATAAATTGCAATAAAAATGACTTCCTAAGTCTATTTATAAATCATCCTCCCCGACAACGGTGCCAAAATTTTTGGTCTAAAATGCGGATGCAAATTAGAGTTTTATTTACTATCAAACCGGGTAAGTAAACTTTGAGGATCGTCCAATATATATGAACTTAGAGACAAACTAAACTAAGCTAGGTGGAGAAATGCCAAAGCTCCCTTACAGGAGATATTTCATTGGGATCTCCAACATTTATTAAGCTCCCTTACAGGAGATATTTCATTGGGATCTCCAACATTTATTTAGTCATTTAACAAAATGAAATCTAAAGACATTGTGATGACAAGTGTAAGAAATATTAAAGCTCCCTTACAGGAGACTATTCATTAATATTTATAATCACCTTAATCAATAAACTATTTAAACCAATGAAATTAAAGAACTTAAACCTAATTCTGATTGATTGCATGAAATGGTCAAGCTCTCTTACAATAGAATATTCATTTATATCTCAAGCATATAAATCAGAAACTTAAACTAATGAAATCAAATAACAAATAAGATTCGTTTAAGGAAACATTATTACTTTCTTACGAAAGGTCATTCGTTAATATTCCAAACCTATGAACCTAAAAATTTAATCTAATGAAATTAAAAAACAAACATAAAATAAAATATTACTAAAATAAAAGTGTACTTGCTAGGTAATGGGAATCCTTCCAAGGATTCACAAGCACACGAAAAGAAAAGTCAAATGTAGAGGATCAAAGAAGATCCGTCTTATTTATCATCAATTGAAAATTGAAATTGCAACCATTACATTGATTGTCCAATCTAACTTCTCACTACCAACCTATAGGATACTAAGATTACAAATCAAGATTAAGATTACAAATGAAGATCAAGATTACAAATGAAGGAGATAACACTCATATTTATACAAAAGCTATGATAACAAACTCATAAATGTAAATCCACTATTTCCTCCTTTGACCCACATATTTATCAACCAATGGTGACACATAATCCTATTCTCCATGGTCTCCTCCATGAGGTCCATGATCCCCTCCATGAGGTCCATGGTCTCCTCAAATTTTAATTTTAACATAGAGTGCCACATAAGGGTGCCTAGGAAGCTTCCTTTTTACCTACACATGTCAACAAACTCATTCTAATTGTTAGGTATAAGTATAAGTATATTATTTTCTAAATTTTAACAACAAATCCACTTAAAAATGTTAAGAATTAATAAACTTTGGAAAATCGTAGTTATAACCCAATGATGAGGTAAATGTAATGATGTAGAGGTGGAATGAAGGTGACATGAAGGTAATATGGAAGTAATTGTGAAGGTATTGGTGAATAATGGAGTGAGAATAGGGACTATTTTGAGACCCAACACTTCTTTAGAAACATCTTCTAAATACACTTCAGTCTCAACATCGGTGGACCTTGGATCCACTTTTCTTCAGTCTACCATCGAAGATGTTGTGTATGTGAACCTTGTCTCCCATGATGAGGATAGGTTATATCACCCTTACTTCGAACCCATACATTTGAACCACATCCATATTGTGGCCATGACATTTCCACTCAATGTTTGGGTAAGGGGGCATCCAATTTCGAGAGTCGAGGAGAAGAAATTCTCCCCAACCCTCCTAGTGCATCTGGTAGTGTTGAATCTAGTGACACTACTCTTCCCCATTTCTAAGAAATTCTAGAGTCCCTTATCACTCCATATCCAACTTAGAATGATCCATCTAATCATTCTTTCATCTTACATCAACAACCTGGTCCCTTCGACATTGTTTTTGACCAACCTAGTGTTGTCTAAGTGAGCATTTTTTCATTATATTTGAATCCATTATTTGGTATGGTGACACCATTTATGAAAACCCAAAAATTCAGTCCCTTTGACTCATATATGCAGTTCAAAATGAGATTGGTAATCCACCATTTCCTTTCTCCTATTTTGTCCCCCATTGATTCTTTCCATAAGAAGACAACCATAAAAAAAAAATGGAGAAACATATCGTCACAAAAATATGTATAACCATACTATGTATCATAATATGCATCATATAGTGTTTTAATTCCACTACTCTAAATACATCTAATATGCCCATAGTATTCTATCACCATACATACAAAATAGGGGGGAACTATGCCAGGGATAATTTTAAGGATGGAGATTTATCTTAAAGTTTAGAAACCTCAACGAATCTTACTAGTACATAATATGCAAACTATAAAATATTTGGAGATATATTTGTAAAAATATTCAAATTTCTAATAATTTTATATATAATGTATATAAAATTTAAGCAATCTTTAAGGTAAAATAATTTTATACTACAATTTTGGGAGAATCATTTTTTAGAAAAAAACGGAAATTGGCAAATATTTTTTTTGGAAAAAGCATGGAAAATTATCCCACTTGTGAATATTATCCCTTAAAATTTTCCATGACCTATGCCCTTTCATCTACACGTCATCCTCTGGAGGATCATGTGAAAATCAGCCAGAATGCTTCAATACCTTATTCAAGCACTTGAAACACAATGGCGCTCCAAAAAATCATCTAGATATGGGCATCATTCTCCACTTTGCATACCCGATAAGTCCCCTCCATCATCATATGTTGGGGGGAAATATCTCATTCTTGGGGGCATGATGGCCCCTTGCCACCTTCTCTCTTAATTAACATAAGTCTTTGCCTAGACCCTAACAATCTAGGTATGTTAAATTATCCTTTCATTCCTTGGATACTTTGTCTTACCAGCCTCTCTAGCGAGCCATATACACATCACATATCATAGATTCTTGATACCATATATTCAAATATTCTACTCTATGTGATATCGATACCACACTTACCACCTAGTCCCCATGTTTGGCTTGGTGGACGCGAATGATCCTCGACCTTCTCTAGTAGTTCATTCTTGTACTCCATTCTTACCTTGATTATTCACCAGGAATCATTCTTCCAAGAAGAATTCAGGCCATTTTTATACAAGTAAGGTCATCTACCTTAAGTTCATAGACCTAAAATCCATCTGTAAGTTTGTCTGCTACGAGTTCGCCAAGATTTTGGGGCCTTCTCCTCCTCCAAATTCTCCAACATATCAATGTTAAAATGAATTGGATTTGGTGGAAAAAATCCCTTTTATAGGAAAAGCCATGGTTTTTCCATTTCCCATTGTGACCAAACCATATCTCAGTTTGACGAATCGTAAACACCATTGGAAATTTGTCACTGAGTTCTATAGTGGGTCTCTTTTTCATTTTTGGTAATTTTAAACTTCACTAGGATGCCATTTTTTCCACGGGGTCTCACTTTGTCACCTATTAAAATTGAATTTCTTCATTGAAACTTCTTGTACTCTGGTACCACTTTACCTTTGCACTAGTTGACTCACATGTCAATTTTTGTCTCGAGTAACCATTATTTACTCATGTTTTTATGGTCCCCTCTGGGCCTCCCCCATGTGGCAGCATCATCAAATCACCCTTGTTCAGATCAATTAAGATGAGTCACCCGTGCACCCATGGTGTCTGTTCAAAGTCCCATTGTGTCCTGTTTCAGTGTATTGTCCATATTTGCAACACATTCATCCAATTTTTCTCATATTTAGCCTCCAGCTATACTGATCCGTCTTTGAAAAGCCTCGATCTGAGTAATTGACCATCCCCTCTGTAATCGAGTCAGTCGCTGCCAGGTCAACGATACATATCATTCTTTGACAAGAGAAGTTATAATTCCACCTCTCATCTTTTCTCTTTCCATCATCATTCTTGGTGTCAATCCATTAGTCACAATACTATGCTCCTTATTCCTTTGTTGAGGAATCATCATTGCCTCAACTCTGGAAAGCCCATATTCTTTAGACTTCAGCCAATTTATTCTGAGAGAGTTTTTTAGAGGGCAGTGTACCTTGGTCCCAAATTTCATCATTTTTCAGTGCCTTGGATCAAGAAAAGGGAATCCACATTACTCTTTGACTTGGCTGATTATCACACTATTGAGCATTGCACACTTGATGATCCAGTGATCCAGCAGATTGTACCAACTTTTCCTGGGTATGTGTGAGATGTTTCAAACCCCATGAGGGGATTTCCCTTCAGGTATCCCCTCACATGCCCAGATGTCAGTAGCTCATGATCCAACCTTAGATGTGGTCCCATATATTTGACTGGCTCGGTTCCCATCCCTTGCAGCACTCACAACATGCATGCCTCCTTCATATGACCCATTCAGATCTTCAGAGCCCTTTCCTGTTCATCAAGGCTTATGTGGTTGTGATCCCCCCTCATCATGTCAAATTGATGGAAAACATGTCTCATGTAGTCAAATCAAAATATTTTATTGTATTTAGTTTTTGCCTCTGTTTTCCATGCACATCATGTATATGAGACTCATTGTATCACTTTCTGGCCAATTGATGCCAGTATACCATGTATCATGTATCATGTACTTTGTTGTTCAGTCCCACATTGTTGGGCACACCAATATTATTTACTCAGTTATCTCAATGCATATGGGTATGCATCCCTTGCCTCCTTTGAGATAATGTACTCCAAAACAAAAGGAGACTTATATCAGATCAATAGGTCTTTCCCCCTCCATTCCTCTGTCCTTCCTTAAATTGCTTCAGTTATCTATAACTCTCTCTCTCTCCCTGAATCCCCTTCTGGTGTCTCATGAAAGTGTAACCTACAACGTATTTCGGTCATATGATTTTCTCCTAACACTCTTACGTTGGGGGGAATCTCATGCCACCTAAAAAATGATTACCTATCCATTTATTACCAGGTGGATCGAAATAGACCATGTAGGATTAATTTTACCATGGTAAAACCACTTTTTCTATGGGAAATAGTTTAGCAAACCAATTTTCCTAAATTATTTCTCATTAAAACTCAAAAACCCCATGAGAATAATCAAATAAATCACTATTTATTTAATTTTCTCTAGAACTAACTATTAAATTATCATTTGATAATTATTTTTTAATTAATTTTGACTTAATCACCTTGGAATCTTTACATAAATCACTATTTATTTATTTTTCCTTATATATTCCATATTTTCCTTATGATATAATTATTAAAGCATTATTTAATAATTACTTCTTTCTTAATTCTCACAATGTGATTAATAAATAATTTTTATTTGTTAATTACTTCAACCACTTTCTAAATAAAGATATTTGACCATTTTGAATATTTTTTCCTTCTCCAAAAAATATAATAAAGTATTCTCAATGGCTAGATTTGATTTGGTCAATAATATTTTATTATTTTCTAATTCCTAATTTAGTTCAATACTTTGTTATAAATTGAGGGTTTTTCCATTCATTCTTCACCTTGATCATTCTCATCATCACCACTATCGTCTTATCACATTTGAGCTCCCACTTGAGTTCAAGTTACTTCCATTTTTTTTAGAGAGAGAATCAGATCGTTGAAGCACAAGGACATCAAACGGACCCATCCCATGGAGGGGGATCTACAGACCCATGCTGTAAATATTCCTCACTAGGTGTTTTAATAAAATTATTATTCATTTGAAGTCCTCAACATGATGTTGAATCAGATGGTATTTTGTATTGATGTGATTTGTTCGATCATGGAACTTTGGGTTCTTGGAAAAATTTATTACAGAAGTGTTGTCGATCATGAGTGGTGTTGAATGCATTTGTTTCATCTACAGATCTTCTAATATTTTCCTGAGCCACACAATTTCCTTTGTTGCTTCAGCTACTTCCACATATTCTGCCTCGGTTGTGGAATCTGTTGGAACTGACTGTTTGCGTGATCTCCATGAGACAGCTCCTGATTCAAGACTCAAGGTATAACCTAAAGTAGACACCCTAGTTTCTTTGTCCCCATCAAAGTTTGAATCAAAGTATCCGATCAAGCTGAAATCGCCTACCTCTGTATATTTGAGTCCAAAGTATTGAGTCCCCTTCAAGTAATTTAGAACTCTTTTTGCAGCACACCAATTTCCTTCACAAGGCTTTTGCATAAACCTAAAGAGGATTCCAACAGCAAATGAGATTTCTGGTCTTGTGGTAGTCAGGTAGATAAGACTTCCTACAAGATGTCTATACTTCGTTGCATCCTCGAATTCCTTCCCTTAAATGGATGTGAGCTTCAAGTTTTGTTCCATTGGAGTGGTTAAGGGATTGCATTCATCCATGCCAAACTTGTTCAAAATATCTCCAATGTACTTCTTTTGAGAAAGAAATATAAATTTAGGATGTTGAGTTAATTCAATACCCAGATAGTAATGAAAATAGCCCAAATCATTCATTTCAAAACCTTTATTCAATTATTTCTTTATGGATGCAATATAAATCTCATTGTTCCCTATTATCAAAAGATCATCTACATACACCACAAGATATACAACTATTTTTCCAACTTTCTTAACAAACAAAGTTGCATCATCAAGATCAAAATGTTTGAAGTCAAGTTTTAGAAGTTGCTCAGTTAATTTCTCATACCAAGCTCGCGATGCTTGCTTGAGGCCATACAAGGATTTTATAGGTTTGCATACTTTGTGTTCTTGGCCCTTCACAACAAATCCTTCTAGCTAGGACATAAAAACTTTTTCCTTTAGATCTACATTCAAAAATGCAGTTTTTACATCCATCTTATGGATTTTCCATCCCTTCTAAGCTGCTAGGGAAAAGAGTGTCCGGATGGTGGCCCATTTTGCTGTGGGGGAAAAAGTTTCTTCATAATCGACCCCTTCTTTCAGTGCAAAACTTTTTGCCACAAGCTTGGATTTGTGCTTGTCAAGTGAGCCATCTGCTTTGTACTTTTTCTTGTAGACCCACTTACAGCCAATTGGTTTTGTTCCTAAGGGAGGATCAACCAACTTCCAAGTGCCATTATTTATCAAGGCATCATACTCCTTTTGCATTGCTTCATTCCATTCCATTCCACATGAGAAGCTTCTTCTTTGAAGGAAGTTAGTTCATGATCTGTAGACAAATTTAGTTCACAATTATAAGCAATATCCATATCAACAGGTGAATCAAAATTATCTACGTCACCTTCCTTTTGTCTAGTGGAACTTCTTGTTCCAGTATTTCCAACCTCATCCGGACAAAATTTTTCTAGTGTCTTTGTCAACCATTTGGGGGGACCTTTTTGAGATGGACCAGGCTCATGCTCATTTGACTGAGTTGGAATTGAATCAAGATTCAATATCTCAATTTTGTCAATCACATCGTTCGAGGTGTCATTCGTGGTTGGTTATTCATATGGGGGAGAGAATGCTTCAGAAAATGATTCCACAAATTGATTCAGTATATGAATCCCCCCTTCAAGATGTGGAATCTGATTATCAAATTCTTGAAAATACTTTGCATGTGTGAAACTATCCAGGCGATCAAGTTGTTGCTCAACAACATTGTCAGTCTTGGAAGATTCAAGGAATATGACATCTCTTGCTATTACAAACTTCTCATTGACTTCATCATAGACACATTATCCTTTGGAGGTATTGGAATACCCCAAGAAGATACATTTTTGACTTCTAGCACCAAGTTTATTCCTTTGTACATTGGGTATCAAAGCATAGCAGGTGGAACCAAAGACCCTGAAATGCTTTACCAAAGGAATGTGGCCATGCCACATTTCATAAGGAGCTTTGTTTTTGATTGAATTTGAAGGACACCTATTCTTTATGTATAAAACACATAGAACTGCATCAACCCAAAACATCAATTTTACATTCTTAAAAAACATCATGGAGTGAACCATATTTAAAATTATCTTGTTCATTCTTTCAGCTACACCGTTCTATTGGGGATTATAGGGCACAATTGTTTGATGTTTGATCCTATGTTGACGAAGATAATTTTCAAATTCGTTTGAAGTTTATTCTTGTCCATTATCAGTACGCCAAGAGCCAATATGAGTTTGTGCATCATTTTCAATCCATGCATGAAAATTCTTGAATGTTTGAAAAGCATCAGATTTTTTCTTCAATAAGTAAACCCAACACATTCTGGTGTAATCATCAATAAATGTCATCATATATTTATTTCCATTTGCAAAAGAAACAGGCATAGGGCCACTTAAATATGAATGAATAAGCTCAAGTTTTCTATGTGCTCTGGAATGTGAATCATGAAATGGCTATTTGCTATGCTTTCCTAGAATACAAGCATCACATTGCTTAAGTTTCCTAGGAATTGTAAGCAGTCCATTAACACCATTTTTCTTCAACAATCGAAGGTTGTCATAGTCTAAGTGTCCAAATCTAGCATGCCATAAAAGAATTGATGGGAATGTACCTTCATCGTGATGTGAACTAAATGCAAATTTTTTTGCATGAGCAGAGGAACCTTGCAGCTTCAAGAGTCTTACTTCTTCTATTGCCTCCATGACAAGTGAGTGATCTGATGCTTTTCTGACCTCAACCTTGCCATCAAACATGTGAATGGAGTGTCCTTGCTAGTGGATGTGGACCAAGGACAGCAAGTTTCTCCTCAACTCAGGGAGGTATAGAACCTCATGTAGAAGATGATCTGGAACACCAGGCAACTTAAGCCTGATTGTGCCAAGCCCTGATGGCTTGAGTTTGGATTTATCTGTGAAGTATAGTACTCCATAAACTTTGTCAGTAAATTATTCAAAAAAATATTTTCTAAATGTCATGTGACATGTTTCTCCTGAATCTAGCAACCAATCATTTCTCTAATAAGTAAATGAAGCATCAAACAAGTCTTTAGTTACTCCATTGTTACAATGTGCTACAACATAATGAGCGGATTCAGGTGCTTTACCTTTGTCTCTGGCATGAGTTTTACCTTTTCTTGATTTCTTTTCTTCTCAATTTATCCCAAGGCAACTTACATGTAGATGCATCATGCCAGTCTTTATTGCAGCGTATGCAATGAAGATCATATTTTTCAGTTTGAGTTTGTCTGCCCCCCCTTCCTCTGAAATTTCTTCTTCCTCTTCCTCTTCAGCCACCTCTTCCTCTGGAAGAATATTGATCATGACTCTTCTCTCTATGTGCAAAGCATAAGCCTCTTCAGAAGACAGAGGGGTTTTCATCTTTCCAAAAGCTTTCTCTCTTTCTACAAACTTTTTCTCAAGAGAATCAAAGGTGATTTTTATGAGGTTTCCACTTGCTTGCAATGACTCAAGATAATGTGAGTAAGTGGGATACAATGCCTTAACATATGCTATGAGAGGTATATAAAATTCTACACCAGTGTTCTTGATGTCATGCATGATAGATCTTACTTCTGAAGCTAAAGAAAGAGGGTCAACATTTTTCAATTCAAGACTGAACAACTTAATCATGAATTGAACAATTTCAAGTTATGAATGTGAGTCGTAGAGTTCTTTTAGCTTGCTCAAGGCTTCATAGGAATTTGAAAATGGTGTAATATGGCGACTCATCTCTTCATTTACGGAAGCTGCAATCAAGGCATAGGCCTTGCAGTTCTTGTTTTCCCAAATGGTGATCTCCTTGTCTGAAGTGGGCTTTGCTAGTGGAAGGTCTCCTTCTCCACAAATTCCTCTCCACGGCTCATTAAAAATGAGAGTGTGCTTGATTTTCCGAGACCATTCAGGATAGTTCTCCTTGCCGGAGAGAACAACTCCTACAATAGATATGAGAGAATTCATTATTTTTAAGAAAATAAACATTCCTGTCATGGTAAAAACTCAATTCTAGTTTAAATTCTGCAATATATATACATATTTTGTAAAAACAATTTGGGGAAAAATAGAGGTATTATCTGAGGGAGGTATTTTCTAGGGGAGGTGTTTTTTGGGGAAGGCGTTTATCAGGGGAGGTATTTTCTGGGGAAGGTGTCTTCTAGGGAAGGTGTTTACCAAGGCAGGGGGAGGCATTTTCTGGGGTGGGTATTTGCTATAAAAAAGATTCAAAAAAAAAAAAATTTGAAAAAAATGTCGTAGAGGCCAAGGGATGGAACGTAAAGAATGGAAGGGGTGAGTGGCTGGGAGGGGTGAGCATGTGAGGGGGCAAGGGCCGAGGGGCCGTCAGTGGGGAGGGGAGGGTTGTGAGCGTGTGAGGGGGCAAGGAACGGTTCTATGTGAGGGGGGCGAGGGCCGAGGGGCCGAGGGGCCATGAGTAAGGGAGAGGGAGCATCGGCAGATGAGAGAAGGGGTCATGAGTGAGGGAGATGGAGTAGCGGTGAGTGAGGGAGAGGGAGCAGCGGTGAGCGGGGTTGGGAAATGGGGTGGGGAGCGATGTGAGGGAGGGTGAGTGTAGGGGAGGGATATGAGGGAGCGACGAGAGGGAATGAGGAGGGCCGAGCACTGTGAGGGAGGGCGTGAGGTGCGGTGAGTGACTGTGAGAATGGAACTGTAAAAAAATAAGAATTTTCAAAGTAAAAATTAAATGTGCAGACAACGTGAGCTCAGAATTTGAGCTAAAATTGCACAGTGGTGTGCAGAAATGAGGCAGAATTTGCCAAAAAAAAATTGCAAAACTATTCCAGAATTGCAGAATACCAGGAGCAGTAAAAAAACCTGAATGCACAATGATAGTCTGCAAAAAATGCAGAACATAAGGGAGTTACACCATAAGCAGGAATGCCAAAAATGGGACTGGCTCTGATACCATGTCAGACTAGGAGGTAACTCCGCAAAACTGAAGATGCATTAGATGGAGATTATATGTGTACTTATACATGGAGGTGAGGCTATTGGGATTCACTTCCCAATGTCTCTTGGCCTTCCTTATTTACTAAATTACAATAATATACAATCTCACCCAATCCCTTAGGATTAGGTGTCAACATTTCACTTCCATTTACTGTTGCTATATGTTTTGGGTTTGCATCAATTATTTTCTTGTAAGGTTTTCTCATGTTTTATTCCAAATATTAAGCATAGAAGCAACCATTTTCTATTTTTAGGGTCACTAGTCACCAGTGACCTATGTGAAGAATTTTTAGTACACCTACTAATAATTTTCATGCTAACAACTTGCATGTAGTGTTATTCGATTTAGAAAATCTTGGAAACCCTCTAACTGCTCCAATTTTGTTTATCTTGGCTAGGTTATCAAAATTGACATGGTAAAATATTCTATGATAGAACCGTGATTCATATGTTTTTCTCATGCAATACTTAAATATGGAATCATAAAATACATACATCTTGTTATCATTTTTTATTTATTTTCCCACCAAAATTCTAGATCAAGAATTTCTTATTTGACAATCGTTAGATCTTAAAATTACATCATAACCATGGTGACACATTTGACTCACACTTAGTATATTGTGATTCAATCCATCAACTAAAATCACATTTTGAGCCTTGGCATCTCCATCCAACGTTATAATCCATTTTCCTTTAAATTGAGATGGGGCATCATTTCTGAAGCTAAAATGTCCTTTCTCGAACTCTTTCAAATGAAAAACATTTAACTTATCACATGCCATGTCAATGCTAACCCACATTTTTCATATCTATAAAATTTCTCCTTTCATATTTTTACCACTCTCTTCTAAGTTGATGTCTCTTGAATATGTTTCTTCAGAGGACTAGCAAAACTAGATTTTCACTCACCTGCCTTATGGCCAAAATGGTTACATCTAAAACACTTGATTTCATTCATTAGTGGAGAAAAAGGATTTCTACTATCAGCATGCAAGCTATTAGTTCTTTTAACAACTCTTAATTTATCAATATATTTCGAAAAAGAACTTCATTCTACAATTGATGGCTTTGTGCCCAAAATTATTACTTGCAAAAAAATAGCCATAAAATTAATTTAGATACCTGACATTATTTTTCCAACGATAGCGAGTTGAATTGATGGACCTTTATTCCATGTCTTGCTAGTTTTTAAGATTCCCTTGATGATTTTCTATTGATTTCACTCGATCAATATTATTTTGAGTTCCCTTGTTGTTGGTTGAAGTATTCGCTTGGTTTCCCTTTCCTTTTAGTGCATCTGTATAGTTGGATCTTGGTTGTCCTTTTATATCTTGTTGAGAGGTATCAAACCCTATGTTGGTTTTTCCTTCTAGAGACCTTTTCACACCAATAATATATTTCAAAACTTTAGATCCTTTCACATATTTTAGATTCAGATCCGATTAAGCTTTTTCTTTCTTCAAATCTGATCTCAAAGGCACAAATTTTGCTTCAAGTCTTTGGAATTTTTTTTTGAATCTCCTATATGATTAGAGAGCAATTCCTCCTTTCTATTTTCCTCCTTTACCTATGTTTTTAAGAATAGTATTTTGGGTTTGGAACTTGATTATATTTCTAATTCTTAGGTCTTTGTTTCAACTGGATGTATGCCCCAAGAATACTGTACAACCGTCCACTAGGGGGGGGGGGGGGGGGGGTTCGATGGGGAAAGCTAAAAATAGATGTAAAATTTTCTTGTAAAATATTGTAATTTTGTAGTCAATATGGGTCGTTCATTAGGCGGATGATCTGACGATAAATTTTATGTTTAATTTAGGCATTTTTTCCCTAGAAGGAAACCCCTCGGTTTATATGAGGGAACTGTATTGCGGCTGGTTATTATGTGTGTATTCTGAGTGAGAAAGAGAGAGGAGACTGTGCGAGAGAGAAGAGAAAAATATAGCGGATATGTTTTGTATCTATTAATTTTAATGTATAATATATAAGGAAATACTAAATGTTTCTCCATGGATGTAGCCCAAATTTGGTGAACCATGTATATCTGTGTCTCTCTTGTTTTATGTGTTTTCTGTGTTTTTTTCCGCATATTTTATGTGTTCCATTTCTATGTAGTATATAATTTTCTAACATATTATGTATTCTTCATGAGCGCTTGGACTTTGAATCCCACATGTTTTTAGCTTTGAAGACTCGTTCTCTACTTCCAACTCATCCAAGTTGCTTTGTTGATTCTTCAGATGTTGGACCAAAACTTCTTTGAAATTTTCAAGCTCCTTAAGTTGTGTATTTAAGGATTCATCGACAAAATATGACATATATTATTTTAATTTTCAGAGTTTATCCTTCAAAATTTGTTATTTTTCCTTGCCTTACTCGGCTCATCAAATGCATTGACGAGACCTCCTTCATAATCCACAATTTCTTCTTCAAAATCAAATTCATCTTTGGATTCAAAATCCATGAGAAAACATTCATCAAGCTCCTCTTTAGATGATGGTTTGCTACAAGCTCCTTGAGATTCACTTTCTTCTTTTGAATAAAATCTCTTTTTCTTTTGATATTTTCCCTTCTAATATCTCTGAAACTTACTCTTTCCCTTCACCTATTTTTATTTTCCTCCTTTTCTCCTCTTGTGAATGGACACCTTGATGAAAAATGTCCAACACTTTCACAATCAAAACATTTGAAACATATTTTTCCTTTTTATTTTCTAGATCCCCTTTCCAGCTTGTTAGCAAACTATGGAAATTATGGATTTGATTCAAGCTGGATTATTCTTCCTCTTCTTTAGATTTCCTAGAAAATTCCTTCACTTTCTTGGTGCGTTCCTTGTATTTATTGGAAACTTTGAAGGTTGCTTCTCTAGATTTGATCATATGTTGTGAGGGTCCCAAGCAGTTGCTTCATGTCGAGATTACTCATATCCTACATTTCTTTAGTGACCTAAACTTTTGGATTGAACCTAATTTGTAGAGATCTCAATATTTTTTCGGCAATCAATTCATCTTTGAGCTTTTCATCTATACCTTTGATAAATTTAGTAACTTCCTCAACTCTGAGAAAGTATTCACCAATATTTTATTATTCTTTCATCTTCAAGCTCTCAAATCTCATCCTGTAGATTTGGAGATTTTCCTTCTTCACTTTATCATTTCCTTCATAGTTATTTTGGATTTTGTCACAAACATCCTCCATTGACTTGAAATGCATTACTTTAATGAGTTCAGTCTCATTAAGTCCACTCAAAATGACATTTTTGGCCTTTGAATTGTTTTGATAACCCTCTTTCCATGAGGATCTATAAGGAGAGTAGCAATAATTATATATCCTAACACAATAGTTTCCTTGAGATAAACACCCAAACTCATTATATCTCCTTCCATCCGTATTTTCTATATTTCATAGTTTTATTCATCAAAAATAGGAACTTTATAATCTTGAGAAGTCATGATCCCTTTGAATATCCTTTCAACGATTAACCTACACTTGAAGGAGTTGGCTCTAATACCAATTTTTTGGATAAAACAATACTAAGAGGGCGGTGGGGTGGGGGGGAAATTAGTATTGCAAAAAATTTACGAAATTTTACAAGATTGTAACTTTTTGAAACTTAAAAAATATGAAAAAAGATGCAATAGTTCAAGCACAAATAACAAAATACAGGAACACCAAAATTTTAGGTGGAAACCCTCTAGAGGAATAAAACCACAGTATTTCTTTTTCTTGCTTCTCTTTTAGTCTGAAAATTTCTTCTTTACGTATGTAATCTATCCCCCACTAGCTATTTTTTTGTCCACTACCAACAAGGAGGCACAATTCATAAAAAAATATGGCAAGCATCCACTTGATTTAGGCCACAACCTCAACAAATACAATTCTAAAATTTGAGATCAATTGCAAGACAACTATTTCATTGAAATTATACATGCAACTGCATATATGACATAAAAAAAAAATTGCGGAAAAGCCTTTAGCTGCCTCTTGAAAATAACTCAACACAATCCAAATGATAGAGACAATTCTCCACAAATTCTCTTCAATGAAAGTCTTCATTCCATGCATAAAAATATGGGTGATACATGCATTCCAATCTCTGATATAATTATTTGGTAATCTTCATAAATTTTCTACAATCACTGAATACATACATCTCCTCATACAATTGGCTCACAATGCATAACAATGTCACACTGTCACAAAGGAACCAACCTCAACTGTACAAATTTTTATCCTATAAACAATTTCACTTAAGTGATTAAATCAATGATTATAATTAGAGCGATCTAGAGATAATAATCTTTTTTCGTACATTATTTATTTTGTTTGTTTCATAGAAACTTCCTCCTTGAATCAATCCACCGTGATCTTCATTGAATGAGAGATCATTTCAAACTTAAACATGCACCTTTGATGAGGTTGAACTCACCTTGACTTGGTAAAAGCAATACCATGGGAAATTATCATTGAAATTGCTAGAGGTTTTACTTTATGCATGTGCATGTCATCAGACACTCATTAAACATAGTGAATCTAGGATGGGGACACTGGTTAAACACAACAAATCTACACTACAAAAGTTACAAACGTTTTTTTTCCATGGAGAACTAGTGTCTTTACTAGAACATGGAGAAAATTAGAAATTCATTACCCCATACTTGCAACACAACTTCATGGGATAACCATCCACTAGTACATTTGGCGGAAATTCTGACACTTGGTTCCGACACTTTTGACCAAATGTCGGAAATTTCCCCAAATTTTTTCAATCCCACCCGAAATTGTCGCTATACCGACGTCAAGAGAAATGTGTCGCAATACCGACACTTAGAAAAAGTGTCGCAATTGTGATGTTTGAAGGAAGACGTCGCAATTGCGACACTATGCCCCAAAGCGTCGCTATTGCGACGTCTGCTTCCAAACGTCGCAATTGTGACACAATGTCTAAGTGTCACAATTGCGACGTTTGGAGGCCACCGTCGCAATAGCGACGCTTTGTTTGCGACACAATTTCTAGGTGTCGCAATTACGAAGTTTAGAGGGATCCGTCAGCGACGCTCTGGTCGCCGTCGGTATAACGACACTTATATGCAATAAACGACAGTTATATGCCTTTGCAAAAATGGTCGGCTTACAGAGCAGCATGAGGAGTAGTTAATGGAGGCACCTTTGCAATTGCGCATAATTTGGAGAGAAAATAGTAATAATGAGAGAGGCTCCTTTAATTGCGTGTTTGATTTGTGAAGGTATGGATTTTATAGCCTACAATTCTATGTTGTTGAGAAAGACTTGCAATCCTCTGGAAACAAGAATGTTGTGAATATGCCTGGCAAAGAAACAGACATCGGGTTCACGACTGTTGATGAACACATCGTAGTCCGGTGAAGAAGGCACCAAGGGGGGTATTCTCAGTGAATGAGGGATGTTGAAATATTAATTTCAACTACCTACCCTGTCCTATGGCCTCTTTCTAAATCTGTTTGAATGGCTCTGTCAAACAGCCGCTTTCTAAAACTGATGAACAGTCAATTTTGGTTTTGAAATCACAGTCCCTGCACACTTAAAAATAGAGCGTTGTATTGTTTTGGAAACAGAGCAATTTAATAGTAAACGCGGGAGATTTTAATTCAGAAGAACGTGGTCCCACAGACCACAGACCAAATCAGCCATCCACGTGGAAGCAGGCGATTCGATCGCGTTATTTTTTGGCCCGTCTGCATTGTGGAATTCCGGACCCGAAACATTATAGGGCAGAATTAATTTGATTTTCGCGTCACAGTTTTCCTCCGTACGAAAAGCCAAAAAACGGACCCGAATTTTTATATGGCATATTCTATGAAGTTTTCGCGTCACAAATTAGGGTGACATCAGCAGGCTATTTTGGAACGCGAATTTGTGATTGAAATCGGGTTTATTTTTTTTGAAGTCCGGACGTATGATATAGTTTTATTAATATTTTGTTATAAGTTTTGTTTCACCGCTCGATAGTTATTTAAACCATTGGCTCATATATAACATATGCGCAAATATTTCACTTTGGGCATTTGTAATGTGGGCCCAGAATACTTTAAATAGGTACATATACATTAGACAGTTTAAAAGTTTTGAGGATTGCACCCCCGGTGCAATTGTTTGTTTATAAGATTATATGATACATGTGAGATAAAGGTTTATTATTTATCATATATCAATAAATTTTATCAATATTGGACATTTACACTTTTATGAGGTGATGTTATAAGTAAATTCATAAATATCTCTTTTTAATCCTCATTTTACTCCATGAATATGTTTGGAAATGAAATTTCAATAGATTAATTTTCTCCTAACCTATGTATCATCAATATTGTACATTTACATTCTTAATTATGAGGTGATGTTATAGGTAGATCCATGAATATCTCCTTTTAATCTTCATTTTACTCCATAAATATGTTTGGAAATGAAATTTCAATAGATTAATTTTCTTGCTATTATATGTTTTACGAAGATATGGTAAGGAATTCTCTCTTGTTCTTCTTAGAAATAATTATATATAATTTTTTTATTTTTTTCAAAATAGATTAAAAAAATTATATGAGAAAAATTATTAATTCATCAATATGTGTGTGTGTGTGTGTTGTGAGGAATAATTTCATATTTCAACTTAATGGTTCATTATATAATCATGTGATCATCACCAATGATATATCTTAAAAAGCAACTGAAAATCCATGTGTACAAAATCGATGTATACTCTAGAGAGTGGTTCTGATATCACTATGTAAATTTTTGTATGCTACTTCAACAAAATTATAAAATAAACTGTAATACACATCATATATGCACCATAACAATTGGTGCAGGGTAAAACCCACCTGCCACACCTTTGTACTCGATCCAATTTTCTCTGTCAACTCTTCTAGTTGTGGGAGTTTCCTGCAAGGATCATAATACCCCCAAGGCCTGTTATCACCCTAGTAATTCTCAGGTTGTGGGATAGGGATTTTGTAGTTAAGAACACCAGGGGTAACCAAGAACCGCTTTGGGAATTCAAGATCTAGCCTTCTTGAACTCTAGACAGGGATCTCTCTATATGATTTAGCTTTATTTTAGTAACAAATATTAGGCTAGCTATGATTGTGTATTTGGGTTTGATTTTAAAATATTGGTGGGAATAAAGAGATTTCAAGGTAAACCAGAAGGATCTACCAGAATATTGGGCAATGGAGTCAACTCTCTAGGCAAGCAGAACTAAGAAATAAGGCTCGGAGATGCAAATGTGCTAAGGGCAAGATAGGTGACCTTCTAAGGCTATGTATAGGCTTGATTTGATGGAGTGGATGGAATCTGAGAAAAAGGGCACTTAAGAATCCTTAAGCTACAGATAAGAAGATTGAAGAAGGAGATCTAACTGGGAACCGTAGAACTGCCCATAAGGTTTTACGAACAGGCTATTACTGGCCTACCATCTTTAAGGATGCCAAAAAATTCGTGCAGGCCTGTGATAGCTGCCAAAGGGCAAGACGCCCTGGGCAGTCTGATGAAATGCCTTTGAACCCTCAACTAGTGATTGAACCATTTGAACGTTGGGCACTTGATTTTGTTGGCCCTATTAGTCCTCCCTCAAACCAAAAAACATACATCCTAGTTGCAACCAAATATGTCACTAAGTGGGTCGAAGCAGAGGCAGTTTCAAAAGCTACAGAGGACTCTGTAGTACAGTTTCTTTTCCAAATCTTTGTGCGCTATGGTCTCCCAAGGGACATAATCACAGATTGAGGACCACAATTTGTAGGTAATAAATTAGCTGAAACATTGCAAAACTACCACATTCAGCACAAGATTACAACTCCATATCACCCACAGGCCAATGGCAAAGTAGAGAGCACGAACAAAGTAGAAAACATTAAAATGCCAAGTAGAGAGCACGAACTATAGTTGTCTTGAGAAATTTTATTCACATTGAATACTTCAAATTGTGAAGTATTTATACAAAAAAATGTTTACAAAATATCTCAGGAATTGAGATAATGTTTTAATCAAAAATAGGAAAGAAAACTTAAAAAGAGGGACAGCTGCAAAACAGTTTGCAAGTTGTTACCTTTTTACAAGCAAAAATAGAACTGATTATTCTAATTTGAACTAATTGTTGTTGTGCACTTTAACCCTGTATTTTTACCATTTGAGGTAACAGTAAAAAATGAATTTCCAAGTGAATTTCCTGTTTTTTATCCATTAAATTCATAGCAGATCTGTGAATTCTTGCCACTTTTCTGCAGAGGGGATCTTCATAGTCTTCAATTTTCTGTAACTTTCATCTGCCTCTGTATACTTGAAAAATTTAGGCTGATAGTGAACATATGCCTGATATCATTATCTAAAAAGAACAAATTTTCAAAATACTGAAGAAGTATTTTGCCTGTTGGTGATCCTTGAGGCAGTTGTTGTCTGGCTTGCTCTTTTGCATGATTTATGATTTTTAGATCATAATATTTCTGAGGCATTAACTTGTCATTCAATGCGTGAATATCAGGAAAACCTGCTTCTGAAAATGTTTTGTATTTGGCTAAAAATCTTGAGATGGATAAATTCATGTATTTACACCGGTCCTCTAGATTACTCATTATGTTTCTTTTGTTCAGGACCTTTTTGATTTGAAGAATGGTTTCTGTTCTATCAAAAATTTTCATTTCTTCCAACTCTTCCCTGGTTTTACTTTTTTTAAAAGCTATGAGTTGGATTGCTTGGGCTGGTTTTTTGTCAATTTCCCTCTTAGTCTTGTCAATCTCTGCACTAGCAACTTGAAGTAACTCCCTTTGTTCATAAATTATCCGAATTGAAGGCCATTGAGAATGAATGCCATCAATAATTTTGGTCCATAAATGATTTTTTATAAAGGCCACTTGATCTGTAAGATTTACTTGTGCTTGCATAATCTTTACCTGTTCTTGTAGTCGATCAGCCCTTTGCTCATGTCCTCTAGAAGTAGTCAAGGCATCATTTTTGGATTTTTCTAAATTTTTAATAGTGCCTCTCAAACTAAGAATCTCTTTATCTTGGTCTTGTGGTGTGCTCCTCTGTGAGGATGAAGAAGAAGAGGCAGAGATTAGAGAAGTAATTGGCACTGCAGTTGGCAGTACTCCGTTCGGTGCCAAGTGTTCTTCCAAAGTAGATGGTATAGCAGTGTTTACAGTGGGGATCACTGTAGGAATGACCATTGGTTGTGATTTTCTTAGTTCTTCATTCTCTTTCATTAGAGCTTCTATTTGACTTTCCATTGTTTTTATCTGACCTGTCATTTGATGTACAAGCTGCTTTAAATCATCATTCTCTATTTTTTGCTGTAGAATTTCTTTTGCTTGAGAGTTTTCACTCTGAGGCAACTTCAACTGTTTTCTAAGAGCAGCTATATCCTCATTTTTCTGTTTAATTAAGACTTTTCCCCTTCAATGTTGGTTGGGTCACCCCCTGCTTCAATCACTATATCTTCTAGTGCTTTTATTCTTAAATTATTAGCATACAGTGAGGCTTTGTCCAACCTCATTTGATTTTGGAGGTTGAGCACTGTTTTCTCAAGCCTAATTGATTTCATAGTTTTACTAACAATTTTGGAATATAGCATTTCAGTATTTCTCCTATGAAATTCAATTTGATCTAATTCATGAATGGCATCTGCATCCAGTTCAAGATCTGTTTTGGAATAATCTGCCACTGATTTTGGCTCAGCCACTGTAGGCTTCAAGAATGACATTACCAATTTATTGGATGAATAATCAAATGCTGAAAGTAGCCTGTCTTTGTTTCCAGGCTTTTCCTTAAGAAATATAGAATGAGCTTGATTCTTGAGCTCTTCATTCTTCTCTTTAATCTGTCTGAATCTGATCTGAATCTCTGACTCTGTATTGTCAGTTTCCTGAGAAGAAGGAGGCAAATCGACAGTAGCCTGGTTTTCCTTCATGATTGTATCTTTTTGTTGTGTTCCAATTTTTACATTTTGAAGCTCTTTTAATGTTTGAGTGACTATTCTTGTTGCTTCATCATTTATATCAATATTTACAGCCTTATCCTTTTCTTCTTCTGTTGACTTGCTTCTTTTACTATAAGGAGTTCTGAATTTTATGTCCTCAATAGTCTCAGCTATGAAACCATCTCCTTCTCTGTCTCTTTTACGTACATTATCAATATCTTTACTTGTAGAAGCCACATGTACTGTCTGTTCAATCTGTTTGCCTTTGCCATTGTCTACCTGTATTACCTGTACTGCTTGTGAATCATCATCAGATAGGGTGTTTGGCTCCCATTCAATTTTATTTACATATCTTTCAATATGGGGCTTAGGATCATGCAAGTAAACAGACAACTTACATTTACCCTTATTGCACTCAAAATACCTTGTGGGTCATACTTCCATGTAAAACTACATGGGAACTTCTGCTCTTTAAGTTTGACATTTATCTCATTGGCAGCTTCTCTGTTATTCACAATGAATGGCCTAATTTGATTTTTTCAGCTTAAATTGGGTCTTTTTCTTGAAAGCTATGAAGTGGATTTCATCTACGTTCAATAGTTGTCTCAGATATTCTAAAGCAAATATTCTTGTAGTAACAAATCTGGGTAACTTGTATGGGGCCAGGGATGAGCCATACACTCTTATTTCTGTATGATTTTTATATAAATACCAATCTCCAATTTTGTAGCTTTCTAATAACTGCAGAATTCTTCTTGTCTCATCATTGATCCTAGGGATCTCCTCTTTTACCAAGAGATACATAGCAAGGGCTATAAATGAGTCATTGAAATCTGTAAAACTATACTTTCTGTTCCATTTCCTTAAAAGAGATGACCAAAATACTACTGATATAACTTTTCCTTCTACATCCACTTTCTTACATTCAATTGGAAACTTATCTGTTTGATAATATAGGAAGAGGTGGAGTAGATAAGAGGAGTATCTGAAAACTCCTTCTTCTGATAATCTGGATAAATGATAATGCATACTTTTAGCAATAAATCTAGCAAAATTGAACTGAATGGATGGTGATTGACTAGGGCTTATATTTGACTGAAAACCTAGGATAGCCACATCAGTGAATTCATCACTGGTGTATCCTAGTATGAAGGAGAGCATTGAGACAATCTGTCTAGTTTCATCTGGGAAATCAACGGTGTCAAAAGGAGGATTTAACTTAGGAATATCAACTTGATTTGGACAAAAATTTTGGTATATTTTGAATCTAGCATTGAAATCCAAGTCAAGATATAGCTGGGTTAAATCTTCTATTGATAGGGAAGAAGAATTGGGGTCATGATTCATTTGCAGCATGGAATTTATCGACTCTTTAGTGATGTAAAACAGGGTATATTTTTCTTTGTTTACAATACATCTTTGTTCTGGCATATAATAGGCTTGGCATAATCTGATAAAGTCAGGAACAGAATGAGTGAGAGGGACAATATATCTAGGTAGATTGGATTCCCAAATTGGAATATCTTTGTCACCCTTTTCCACTGATTTTCCATAGCACCAATTATAGACATCAAGCGGGTTAAATTCTACATTAGGGTCTAGTATTCTACAGTCCAGATCAACTAAAGGGTTGTTCTCTGGAGAAATGACTGGAGGCTGGACTGGTCTGACCACTTCTGTAGAATCAGCCGTGAGTACAGGAGTTGGTTTGTCGATTTTGAAGGACATAGGCTGAGGAATCTTTGCAGAAGAATTATTTTGAGATTTTGGGACTCCATTCTTGGGGGTTACCTGTTTCTTGGTCATTTTTAGTAATGAACAAAGCAAGCTTAAACGGTTTGCTAAGTTCCTTTATGAGAAACAGGGGTTTCTTGGAAAATTTCCACTAAAAATGGGGTTTCTGAGCAGGGTTTTTAGGAAATTCAAGGAATTTAAAGCTCAAAACATGCATTTAAAATCGATTTCAACAGCAAAACAGACCAGGGTATGGAAAAAACTGCGAGAAAGGGAAATTAGGGATTCCAGGGAAATTTTGACAGAGTTTCCCCTGAAAAATGGACACTTTTTTCCAGTAACTTTGGTAACTTTGGTAATTTTGAAATCTCAGAGGGCAACTTCGAAGAAAAGTACCTGGAGAACCAGCGAAATTCGGTTGAAGACGTTGCAAAGGGGCTCAGTCTTCAATTTTTTGAAAATGGCTTCGTAGAGGACAATGTAGTACTTTGTAATGGAAATTCAGGGCAATGGGCATCGAAAAATGGTACTGGTAGGTTGAAAATGGCTCTGCAAAGTTTCTCAGGGTTCAAATGGCGCGATTTTGAGGAAAAACGGTTCTGCAATGTTTTTACAGGTTTAAAGTGAAAAGGTGAAAATTTGAATGAAAAATATAATTTTAATGTATTAAACGATGGTATAACCATAGTTAAATGACATTAAACTCTGGTTAAACGGGTGAGGTTTAGGGAATACCGCCAGTGGTATTCGCGAGGGTAAATGGTGGTAAGCGGAAACTCGCTTTTCGAACGCAATACAACGTGGTGGCGACACGTAAGCGCGGGTGGTTTGGAAAAACCACCCATTTCGCGCGGCTTTGCCAAAACATCAAACGATTACTTTATGAGCACGGAAATGTATTAGCGCCATCAGATCTGGATTCAACGAGCGAACGACCACGATCAAAAGGAAAGGTGCGGGGAAAAGGTAAGTTATCGGGTTCACTTTGAGCCATTGATCTTGGGAAACCGTCGCTATACTGACATTTAGAGAAAAGTGTCGCAATACCGACACTTAGAAAAAGTGTCGCAATTGCGACACTATGCCCCAAAGCGTCGCTAGACGGCTACCTCCAAACGTCGCAATTGCCTCCAAACGTCGCTATTATATGTTTTATGAAGATATGGTAAGGAACTCTCTCTTGTTCTTCTTAGAAATAATTATATATAATTTTTTTTTTTTTTCAAAATAGATTAAAAAAATTATATGAGAAAAATTATTAATTCATCAATATGTGTGTGTTGTGAGGAATAATTTCATAGTTCAACTTAATAGTTCATTATATAATCATGTGAGCATCACCAATGATATATCTTAAAAATCAACTGAAAAGCCATGTGTACAAAATCGATGTATACTCTAGAGAGTGGTTCTCATATCACTATGTAAATTGTTGTATGATACTTCAACAAAATTATGAGATAAACTATAATACACATCATATATGCACCATAACAATTGCCATACAACTAATTTGTTTTAGGATACATGTGGCATTCTAGGGGTAAATTCTATATGATGTGTATATCAATCTATTAGGTGTTGGTAAGTTGTGAGTATCTAAGAAATGATAAGGAATATCCATACATCATGATCTTGTAATGTGATTATAAATTGTGTCTATAATTTTCATAAAATGTATAAATTATTTGTTTAAAAAAAATCAACACAATCAACCCTAAACAATGCTCATGATGTGGAATGTCATTGGCGAAACCAAAATGATGGTCACATGTCCCATTTCTATGGTAATGGTGATCATATATATGTTGTAGCGACACTTGATGAGTAATTAAATAAATCTTAGAGTGTGACTCATTGTGCCATATTTTTTTAAAGCATGATTTGTTTTCCTTGTTTTTACTAATTTGTTAACATATTTTATTCATTTGGAAAGCTAATTAATGATGCTTTAAGTAATTAGGACCTAATGAGAGATCATCTTCACATCTTCACTGAAATATATTTGGTAATTTTAGTCACTATATGGACCGCACATGCATGCTACTTAAGAAAAAATGAAATATAAACTATAATACACATCTTATATCTACCATAACAATTGTCATACAACTTATTTACTTCTAGATACATATGAAATACTTCAGGTAAATGCCATATTATGTGTATACCAATATAGTAGGTGTTGGTAAGTTATGAGGATCTAAGAAGTGATAGGGTATCCACACATTAGTAGTGCCCTGGTGAATTTTTTGCATAATTTTCTATTTGTTGTAATTTTGTTGCCTGGATTTGTTATAGATTTCAAATAATATATACAATTATCTACCAATTGTTCTTTATAAAGAAGAATTATAATAAGTAGTCACCCAAAAGTGAGCCATGTGAAAATATTGGTAACATGAGTAACCTGGTAAGCTGTAAATGAAAAGTGAATAACCTCCACTCACCAACAAGTGGCATGCAGGGTTGGAATTTGGATTTCTCTTTACCCGTCACACAATTTCTTTTGACGTTTTGGTCATTATTTTTCTAGTCAATAAAAGTTACGTTTAAAATTTTGCACTTCATTAATGATTTTCTCGTAATAAATTAACCCTTCACCAATAAAAGTTTGATTAAAAAAATTGAACGCTCTTCCATTTTCTTTAGATTTTGGAGTGTGATATATCTGTGTCATGGACTTTTAATACCTAAAGTTTCAAGAGAAATAACTGATTCTTTTCAAACTAATATTTCCTCAATATATGCTATGATCTACCAAAAATTACTTCAGAAATCAAGTAACCTTCCAATATAAAGAAAAAAACATGAACGAGCTTTCCCTAAATTGCAATAAATTTATGTTTATTATTAATATTGTATAATCTTTCTTATAAAAATTGCATAATCGGACTAAGAACAAATACTCAGTGCATTTTTTATTGTTGTTGTGATTAAAAAAATGAGCCAAAGAATGCTAAGGCACTCAGAGAAATCAATCTACGTATTATTTCTCACAAAATCATGTTGAGTAGTGGAGACTAAGCGCTAGATTTTTTTTCTGTCCTCAATCTCTCTATTAATTATGTCTATGTAGTTATAAGAATAACAAGCCAAAGAAATCTGAGGCTTCCAGAGAAATTAGTCTTTGTGTGCAGAAATTGATGATTATTGTTGACTAAATGTTATACCATTTGAAATTGCTGAGCGAAATTAATCAGACCATGATGTACCATTTGTCAGTATCTATTTTCTCATGTATGAAAGTTTTTTTTTTCTAAGTAAAATTAATTCTATTAACAAAAGGAGTACAGTACAGCGGGCCGAAGCCTGATCATTGCCGAGTGTTGTGGCATTTGAAACAAAAAACCATAGTTTGAAGACTGCCCTGCAAGAGGGAAACCAGTCTGAAACAGTTCATTTGAAAAATCCCGCGCAGGGGAACCAGAGAATTGTAGTACTGGAGACCATATCGAAGAAAAAAAAATAGATGCATTTTCAGAGACAGCAGGAAACACATGAACAGGCCCGTGAGAATGGGCAGAAATAGAGCAAAAAACCAGAGTGAAGAGGAGGAACTATTCATCAGGAGGTTCGTAGACAACTCTGCACCAGAGTTCATCTGGTTCCCCGTCAGCATTATACAGGTCAGCAATAGAATGGATCACCTTCCCGGGAGGAGGAGGAGTAATCTGCGCCTCGCTTGCTTGCACTGCGTCCTACCTCTTAGTAGGTTGACCCACCACTTCCTTGTTCGCCAGGTCCTGCGTGGCCTTGCCCATCTGACCCTGCACGTTTGCACTATCAGGGTGCTTCAGCCCAAAAAACTGTGCCGAATCATGAGCCGCTGAGAGGCTGCATTCCACCGGGCGAGAACTGGGAACAATTTCCTGAGGCTCTTCACAAAAGACGACCGTAATTGAGGCAGTCACCCTGGGTCGATTGAGAGTGTTGTTAAAGGAAAAATGCACGGTGTGGGTTTGAGCAGGAGGAACGGAAGGAGTGGGGGAAGCGAGGCGACGGCCCGAGCGGAGAAGGCGCCCTCTAGGTTGACTGTCAGAGTGGGAGATAGATGCAGAGGAGGTGCTAGAGGTGGAGGGAGAGCATCGAATTTGGCGCCTCGTGGAGCCTCTTCAGCAGCGCATTCTCTGCCTGAGGCGCGGCATAGTCGCACTCGAGACAGCAGGGCAGGGAGGCAAAAGATGGACAAAATACTAAGGCGAGAGGGGCAACAGGGCGACAGAAGCAAGCTTGTAGGAACCAGCGTGGGAGAAGTGGATATTTTCTCCAAAATCCAAACAACAATTGAGACATCTCCTCTTACCAGTTACAGTGCGAACATTAGAAAGCCCTGCTCCTGGAGCGCACCACAGATTCACAGGCGGGGGAATTCTGTTCAAACCATAGGGACGCTCCATAATAACAACCCAGTCTACCGTGAAACTGTGAATCGACTGCAATAAACCACCATAAGTATGAACTGGAGGCTGAGCCATGTCGTGGCATGCGAATGTGTATCGAGGAGCGGGACTATGGTTTATTCGAGCACCAGGAGTAAATGGCATTAAACGCCGATCAGTCGACATTAAGAACTGAATGACAACACTCTTGTGGGTGGGCCAGTGGCTTCCCCTTATGCCACACCCCCATCCCATCACATTAAACACTACCAACTTCACCCGCATCCGGGTTCTCATGTATGAAAGTTGATGTACCATTGAAAGTTTAATAACTATAATAACTATATATATATATATATATATATATATATATATTTTTTTTTTTTTTATTTATTTATTTATTTATTTTTATTTTTTTTAATTTTTTTAATTTAATGATTAATAATAATTAAATTAAAATTCTTAAAAGACAAAATAAAAGCCTAATAATCACGAACTATTATGATAATTTAAAAATATAGAACTCAGGCTGAACATAGTTACAAAGATACCAAGAAAAGAAGAGTGCATGTGCATGATAACCTCTTTCTTGACAACCTATGAATGCCATTCTCAATGAAGACTCAAGACTCAACTGGATTGGATTGTGTATCAAAACAGTAGGAATGAATCAAAGTTCAATGAATCAATAACTTGATCAAGAAAATTTATAGGGAAAGGTAACTTGACTATCAATCTACTAAACCTCACTTCCATGATTAAAAAAACACCCCCACCTTCTCAGTGGTCCCATCATGGTCCACCTATTGAAAAACAACCAAAAAATATTATTTTTTTTTATATTTTTGCATGGCCATTGGACAATGATTTACTATGGTTTTCCTACTAAATTCCAATGGATGATTATTCAAAAATATTGAGAATTAGTTTAGTCTCAAGGCATAGCCAAGAGTCTTGCTGGATAATTATAGATTACCTCTCCATTGGATGATTGTACATTTTTCATCTACTTTTTCACGTGAATTTCAGTTGATGCTAGATCTTTGCCTTCTATTTCTTTAGTGAAGCTAAGAGTTAACTTTGATCTTACATTAATAACTATACTTGCATGAATATCCATGCTTTTATACTTCCCCATTGTGGTCAATGTTGATGTATGGCCTTGGCCCATTGATCTTACAATTAACTCACTATTCATATTCAATTTTCTCCAGTTTAGCCCAATAAAATAAGGAAAACAGAAAATGAAGTCCTGATTTATCTTTCCAGTGCTCCTACATAATACAAATACTCTTAAAAACCAATTAATATATAAATTGTCATCATTCATGCTAAAATCAGTTTGAATTTTTACAATGAATCTACTTACAATTAATAGATTACATTGCTCACAGAATAAGAGATAATTTAGAACTATGATTTCATAATAATAAATTATCGGGCTCCCACAGGGCGATGAACTTGGTCGGATGTGACCCTTCTGCAGCAGCTCCTGAATCTGCCTCTTGATTTCATTGTTCTCCAGAACAGAGCACCGATAGATCGGTCCGTTGGGTAGCAGCGCACCTGGGGTCAGATCAATCGGGTGCTTGACTTGACAGTGTAGAGGAACCCCTGTGGGTGAGGTGAAAATGTCCTCGTACTCCTCCACAACCTTATCCATTTGTTGTTGTCATGCAGAGGAGCCTTTTCTGGAGGTTGTGGCCATAGTCTTCTTCTTGCCCTGGGGGCGGATCATCAGGAAAACGAATTTCCTGGTTTGGGAAATGAGCTTACTGCATTGTTTTGCAGTAACCAAAGAGATAGCGGCAGGAGGTGGTACCTCTGGTATCCTGTAAAACTTATTTCCCAAAGTAACAATAACAGCACGAGGCCGAGACTCATACACAGCATGACGCTTCCACAAGTATGGTTGTCCTAATAATACATCAGAAACATCAATAGGAGCAACGTCACATAATACCTCGTCCGTGAAGGGCTTGATGCTATAGGGAAGGCGGCACTGCTGGCTGACGCGGAGATCTCGTCCTTGGTGAAGCCACCCGATGGTGTATGGATGTGGGTGAGCTGTGGTCGGCAAGCCCAACCGCTTCACGGCGTCTGCTGAAATGAGGTTCTTTTGGCTCCCATTTTCGACAATGAACTGTACCGGGGAGCCCTTTACCCACATCTGGGAGTGGAAGAGACGTTCCTCCTCCTCTGGATCTTTCGGTTCCTCCTTCTGGATCTTCGTAGTGGCAACAGTGGCATTGGGCTCCGCATCAATAATCTGTTTCCCTTTGTCATTCCCCTTGTCAGGTTCTGATTCAGAGTCGGAGCATGCATCTGACTCAGAAGCCCGCATCTCGGCCACCAGCGACTGCTTGGCCCGACACTCACTTGTGTTGCGAGTGGAGCTCTTATGGAACTCACACCACTTTCCCGTGTCCTTCTTTGGCTTTGCGGTGTTTTTCTTTGCTTGTGGCTTTGAAAAGTTGTCTTGAGTCACCGTGCCTTGGCTCTGTCCTTTGTTCTATGGTTTGGGAGCACCTTTCCCTTGCTTTTGATTCGCAGATCCAAAATCTCGCTTCTTCTCTTTGAATTTCTGCTCAATCTTGGCAGAATACCGGTATGCCGTACCAAGCGAGGAGATGTCGAGGAACTCCATTACCTCCTGAATGTATCTGTGCAGACAACTGCGATACTTTAGCACCATATGTTTCTCTGAATCTTTGATACCCAACTTGGTGCGCAGGGTATGGAACAGATTCGTCAGCTCATGCACATCTTGATCCCTTTGTTGCCGCAGCGTGGTCCATTGTATGTACTTGTCCTCATAGCTCCCCACGGGATAGTATTGTTCCTTGACAGCATCTCGGAAATAATTCCAAGTGGGTATGACCGAGAACAAAGAGGGTTTTGTCTCTTCCTTTTTCTCACAGTAGCTTTCCCACCAGTACTTGACATGGGGGGCAACTTTGAGGAGTGCAAAAATAATCTAATCCCTATCGGAAAAGTCATGAACTGAGAAAAATCCTTCTAATAGATTCAACCATCTATCTACAGCATCTGCATCTATTTGACCCTCAAATATGGGAATTTCAAAATTTACTTGTACCTTAAAAGGAGTCACACCTCCAGAGTGGCTGCTGGATGCAGATGCGCCACCGATGGGCAACCGTTGAAGGATCTGGGAAAAGTTATCCATCATCGCGTTCCTTTATTTTTCGAGGGCCTCCTTGAGAAATATTTTGATAGGATCTCTTGCTCCCTCATCTTTCTTTTCGTCCCCCATGGACGTCCATTGGGGTTTGTGAGGCTGATCTTGCAAAGGTTCCACCAGATTGAGCCCTAACTCCTTATACCCCGACCTCGTTGGGGACATGCAAAGAAGGATCGAGAAAAAGCAGACCGCTCTGATACCATTGATCCGGATTTATGCAAGAACGCAACAGAATAAACACATAACCATAAATACAGAGATGCAGTGGAAATAACACTTCATTTTATTAATATCAAAGAACTGAAATTTGCTTATAGACAAAATGGAAATAAAACTAGCTAGGGCGTTGATAGCTATCTCTGAGGAGAGATGAGGCGGCTACAGGCCTCTGAACTGAGTTACAATGAGGCTCGAGGGCCTATTTATTATTGAGAAACAATGGAGAACCCTAAACATCCAAAAACCTAACCCTAGGAGATGAAGCTCCAAAACTATGGGCCTCGTTTGGGTAAATTGGTGTTTCAACTTCCCAGGGACGTAACTTTGGCATACTATCTCTATTTGACGCACATGATACATCATTAGAAAGATCTATCCGAGGACTACAACTTTCGCCAAAAATATAATTCCAGAACAAAATGATACATAATGATATTCGCTGGAGGTGCGATGCCCAAAAAACGTCGTTTAGGGCCTCAAAACGGCTCTGGAAGTTCAGGACTCGAAAAACTGCTAAAAATAGTAAGTTGTGCTGAAACTGAAAAAATGAAAGAGACAATGGTTGGGCCCAAAGTGGAATAGGCGGGTGGCCACCAGTATCCACTTGGATCATTGAGTGAGCCAAAAAATTAACTTTCCTTACTTTTTGAGTACAGCCTTGCAATTGCGAAGAGGACTAGTGTTGCAAAATTATTGGTAAGTGGAAATTAAAGGGCGTAAGAACGTTTTTGAAAAAATTTCAAACGTCAAAATTAAGTCTTCTATCCTTCCTAGCACCTCATGGAAAATGAGAATCCGCAAATTCTACTCATCAAATATGTGCAAAATGCCTTATGACGGGCAAAATGGAGGACTGGTCCTATGCTGCTACATGAGTTAGGGTTTCATGTGGCAACAGGGAACCTTGTATAGTTTTTCAAGGATAGGAAAGGAGAATATTGTCAGTTAATCATCACATGAAACTTCATCACCATTTGAAAATTGTGTCCTAATTTGAAACAATAAGACTACCCAACTATTTCATTATTTAATTTTGATTGTGTAATACAAAAAATATCCTAGATAACTTAAATAATGTAAGCACTTTGCAAAAATTTAGTGGAGAGAACCTTCAATTACATTTATTTTGAAGTTCCACTTGCATTTTAAGCCATTTTAATTAGTCTTTCATGGCTATCTAGTAAAAATTTCAACCTCTTGTAGAAATTTGTTTGTCACTTGTATTAGAAATGAAAAAATCAAATGTAAATAAAAATGATTTGAAATGCTAAAATTCAAATGCGTGCTACATAAAAATGATTTTTTTAAAAACGACATTAACGTCTGATATCACGCGCGCATTCGCCCTCAGCTCTTGCAAAACAGCATTCGCCCTCAGCTCTTGCAGAACAGCATTCGCCCTCAGCTCTTGTAGAACAGCATTCGCCCTCAGTTCTTGCAAAATGGTAAGTTCTTACTGCAGGCCCTTCCTCCTGTAGTAGGGTTGACCCTATTTGGGTTTTTTTGGAGCCTCTAAGAATACAAAGGTTGTGATTGATTACGGGGCACTGCCTATATTTGTGGAACTTCTTACCTCTAGGAATGATAATGTTCGAGAACAAGTAGCACGTTCATTTTAGAGGCATAAAATTATTCTTCCCAACTATCTTTATACGTCTGTAATTTTGGAATTTGATTTAAAAAACTACTACCCAACTTTGAGTTCAACTGTTGTTTGTGTAAGGTTGTTTGGGCTTTGGGAAATATTGCTAGAGACTCAGCATCATTTAGGGATCTTGCCCTCAGTCATGGAGCTTCGAGGCAGGTGCTTGCCCAGTTGAATGATACTGCCAGAATTTCAATGATATGAAATGCTACATGGGCTCTGTCAAATTTTTGCTGTGGTAAACCCCAACCACTATTCGAACAGGTAAGCAGAATACATTTTCTGCCTCTTCTTCTTAGTTTGCAAATACTGTGGATTTTTTTTTATAGATCTTCGTGCTTGGTAGATTTGGACGTAATATGGACCTAGGCGCTTGTTCATTACAATGACTCTGTCATCAGGTTTTAGAAAATGCTCAGAAATTTGGGTTTCACAAGGGGATTACCCTTGCTTGCAATTATTGATTATCAATCACATTCAAAAAAAGTCTTTCGTAGCATTGTTGAGCTCTTTGTAGGTGAATTTCTGAGGCAATTTCACAATATCTGAACTAAATTTGTCTGTCCTTTTCAATACTCTGTGCTTGTAACAGAACCAGACAAACAATCTAGTGGCCAATGCAACAACAACAACACCTCCTGTTTCAATGCCTGCAATTCACCCTCTATGCACGCATGAATGACTATGGCACCCTCTTTTGTGAACAGGTACTAGAGCTGAAGGTACTGGTTTCCATTAGGATCGTGAATTCAACATCCAAAATAGTATCAAATTCCACTGCAATAGTATTCCCCAGCGAGGGAAACAGTGCATTGAGACCTATTGGACTCATCACCCCCAAATAGCCTCCAGGCTACCCAGAGTGTGATCATCTGGAGCAATAACAAATGCTCATCCATCCCCAATTGAAACAAGAACAAGACCCACATTGGTTACAGAAAAGGAGAAACACGTTTTGAAAGAAGAAGAAACTTTTGTATTAGGGTCCAGAAATCTAACTGGTCTATTGTACAATGCCCTACCTGCACTTCAAATTGGTACTCCCAACTCCATGCTAAGGCTCACTATGCCATTCTTTAGATGAGAATATTAACCTGAAGTTTGATTCCAAAAAACCCAAGTCCCCTGTTCTATGCCCAAGACCTCTGTTACAACGAGTAGAGTTCTGAGCGAAATACTTCATAATAGGAAGCAAAAGAAACATCGCAAAATTGCTCCACTTTAGACTGATAATTTTCTGTGCGAAAATTCAACTGCGGACAGTAAAAACATAATATCAAACACAACCAATCGACAATGGAATTTGAACATGAGGATTTATAACCATAGAAAACCCTCTCCAGGTTAAAAGAATTCCAGAATGGCTTTAATATTCTACTAATGAGCGCTTACAACACCATATAAATTACTGTCACAATGAAATCTGCTGGAAGCAAAGCCCTTGTACAGTTTCTACATTTCCACAGTGGAAGCAAGAATCTTGCTATCTCTCATGATCTGGTTCTGTGGTCAAATCCTTTGCTATGGCTGTCTTGTTCTGCTAAACGTGGATCTATCTTAGCTTTGGCTCTGGTTCTCATTTAGGATCGTGGCTATCTGATCTTGCTGTGGCTTTGACTATACAAACTTGTTCAATAGGAAAATGTTGACTCTGCTATATATAGGAGCTTCACTGGGTGCTCTCAAACACTTTTTTGGGCAGCTTTGTTTTGTCTCTGATTCAAGGCAGAACTATGTTGGCCTTGGTTTTTTAGTCCTTGGAACTTAGTTCTCTCATATTTTCCATCCTATCCCCAGTTTGCTACCGAGAAAGACATAACTTCACAATATCAAAATTGACTATTTTTGGCCATTTATCTTTAGTAATGGTACAGCCTTAATTTGGTGCATTCGTACAGTATCTGAAGAGCACTCTGAAGCTTTTATCCAGTATTTTACAATAACTACTACATTTAACTACCATGCTCTAATATTAATATCAACCATAAGCATTCTTAAGGTAGTTCCACGTTTGTGAGGCAGAAGGAATGCTTCTGACAGCTTCTTATCATAGTGGTACAATTTTGTTCGCAGTTTATCTTTTATAAACCTCCAATTTTCCAAACGTAGTAGAGACTACAGTTTGCATCTGAAATTTTGGACAAATCTACAGAAAATGCATTAAGAATTAAAAAATCCCACAATTTGTAAAAAGCCCAGAATTTTGTAAAAAGCCCACATTTTGTAAAAAGCTCGCAATTTGTAAAATGCCCACTTTTATTTTCTTTTTGCTTATATATTGAGCTCTGATTGAGTTCAACAAGTCTTGGGTTTTCTACACCATTGAGAGAGATTTATTGTTTTCTTTATAGGATAATTTGCATCAATGGAAGAAAACATTGGAGCTGGAAAAAAAATTCAAAAGGGTGAAAGGGGTGATGGCAGAGTTTATTACCCTTGTAAAAAATGTTGTATGAGAAATAATGTTAGAGTTTTAATAGCAACAGCAACAGTGCATTATAGGAAATATGGGCACATTGATGGTGGATCGAATGACTATCGTCCCGTGGTAATTAATTATCTATCTTCATTTTGATTATATCGTAAAATTTTATATTATTTTAATATTTTTTATATGCGCACTAATGTTTAATTATTAATGTTTGTAATTTTAATAAAGGCACAGTTGCCCCCCAACTTTTTGCATATGATCAACCAGCTTCCATAGCAAAATAGTAGTAGATTAGATGATGCTGCACTAGTACAAGAGAATATTGCAGCAAATATTAGTATTGGAAATGATGTTGTACAAGGTGAAGAACATGAAGCGAATGATGAAGGTAATTTTAATGATCCCATGGAGGTAGATCATGATGACAGTAATGAGACAGTTCACATTAATGATGGGACAAATCAAATGCTCCAAGACTTGTATGGTGAGTCAGATGATGATGGTGGAGATAGCAATGACGGTATTTATGATGTACCTCTGATTAAAAGGTCAAGTGAACGACTTTTTGAACACTCAAATGCAACTCTTCTCTCTGCTACATTGTTGCTGGTGAACTTAAAGGTTATGAATAATTTGTTAAACAGATGTACGACACAACTCCTAAGGTATGCAATATGTATATATGATCACATATATGTAAATGTTGATTATTTTCCCTTTTTTTAGTTGTAACAAATGTGTAAAATAATAGCTTATATATGTATATGTATATATCTATATATATACATATACATATATATATACATATATATATATATATATATATATATATATATGTATATATATATATATATATGTATATGTATATATGTATATGTATATATATATACATATAGATATATGTATATATATATATATCAGAGTTATCAAACCGTTTATTGGGGGACGGTCGCCGCTGTGGAACCGGCCTTGCACCTCGGTCAATAGCCTATTTCACCTATTTTTGGCCGGGTAAGGTTAACTCGGACCCAACCAACTAAGTTAAGTAAGGAAACCAATGAGTTTGCTTATGTATTTTTCCATTTGCTGCCATTTTGATATATTCACCTTTGCATGGTATATAAATGAGCAAACTTTTCATATTTTGTCTCTATTGGCTTGGAATCATGGTTGAAAATCTTAAAAATAGTTTTTATTTATTTATTTATTTTTCATTTTATTAAAAAATAATTATTTAATGTATTTTTTTTAAAACCGGTTCATTGAGATCTGATCGCTACCGGTTAGACCGGTTCCGGTTCGAAACCCGGTTCATTAGCTCCACCGATCCGGTCACCGGTTCCGGTTTTAATAACTATTATATATATATATATATATGATTAATAATCTTTACAAGACACTACTTTTTGTTTCTGTTGTAGATTTTTGGGTGAATATTTGTTACCATCGCCAAATACTTTACCTCGAACATATCGAGATCTACGTGCTATTATGAAACACTTTGGAATGGAATATAACACTATAGATGCATGTCCTAAAGATCATATTATATATTACGGAGAACATGCATTGAAAATAGAATGTCCGAAATGTGGTACCAGTAGATATCGAACAGATCAACTAACCAAAAAGGTGCCTCAAAAGGTTCTTCGTCATATTCCCATAATTCCACGTTTGCAGCGAATGTTCAGGTGTAACAACATAGCACAGTTTATGGATTTCCATGCAAAGAATAGAAGTGGAGATGGTGTTCTTCGAATGCCTGCAGATGGTTCTGTATTTAGAGAAATCGAGGAAAAATATGTAGATTTTAAAAATGAACCTCGTAATGTCAGGCTTTCATTGGCAGCTGATGGTGTTAATCCATTCGGAGATCTTAGATCTACTTACTCAGTGTGGCCTATTTTCGTTATCAACAATAACATTCCTCCTTGGATGTCAATAAAGAGGGAGCACATAATGTTGACTATGATTATTCCAGGTATTTGATACATTATTTTTTTGAATGTAACATTTTCATTTCTCTCGTTGTTTGCATAAATATATATTTTATTTATTTACTTACTTATATATACATATATCATGGGAGTAATTATTATGTATCGTAATTTTGAACAATTAGGTAAGTACCAGGTCAAAGATATGAATGTATATATTGAGCCTGTTATTGATGAGCTAATACAGTTATGGCATGGCATCACTATGTATGACATCACTAAACCAATCAAGCAGAAGAGATTTCAATGTCGTGGAATGCTTGTATGGACAATTCATGATGCCCCAGGACTAACACATGTTTGTGGTATGTAATATTTCATTTCACTTTAATATCATACATAATTATCTAAATTAGATATACCATATTGCATGTTTTAAAAATGATCTCATAGTATATTAATTGTTATTGATCCATCTATTGCAGGTCTTCAAACAAAGGGTAGATTTGCATGTCTAGTTTGTAGCCCTAAGATGAAGTATCGTCATTCACCAGACTTAAAAAAGATGGTGTTTGATGAGTTTAGGCACTTCCTCCCTAGGAACCATAAGTATTGTACTACTGAAAAACATATTTTCAATGATAAAGAAGAAACTAGATTAAAACCATGAAGAATGACACCTCAGTTGTGGATGTTGGAATATAACAGAATTAATAATCGTTGAGAAGCTGGTATGTAATTTGTGTGTATATATATATATTATTTGTTTATGTAATGTTTGAATTTTTTTTTTTAACTAATGAATTTATTTTATTGTATTTTATAATTAATATTGTTCTGATTTATTTTATTCTTTGATATCAAGATCATCGTCGTCGTGAAGGTACTAATATTGTACTTCCACCTGGAATGAAATGTTATCCTTCTCAATTCGCGAGGTTGCCCTACTATGAGGACCTAAAAATAGCTCATTTGTTTGATACAATGCATGTCGGGAAGAATGTGACAGAAATGTTATGGCGAACCATAGATGGTGCACATGATAGAGATAAAATTGACAAAATTTGTGCTGACATTGAGAAATCAAATCATGCAATGAAAAGTGTGATCGACAGATCAAATAACAATGGAGGTCGAAATTATAATAATATTCCATGGTTATTAAAAGAACAACAAAGCAATGATGTAAAAGAGGTCGTTAGAAGAATTAAATTTCCAATAGGTTTTGCTTCAAACATAAATAATATCTTAACGAAGAAAGGTGACTTCAGTGGGGTGAAAACACATGATTGGCATACCTTTGTTAAGGTAATTTTTTTAGTATACGTTTTTGTTTGTTATTGCTTGAATACGTATTTTAAATTTTCCTTTTTTCTGTTTAATTTGGAAACCAATAACGATTCATTTTTTATTGTTATAGTATGTTCTACCTGTATCTCTCCCAAATGACTTCGACAACAATGTCAAACAAGTTATATATGGTCTTAGTAAATACATGAGGTAAGTAGTTTGATTTATATGCAAAATCTAATTGCTACAATTTCTTTTCGTACTTGATGAAATGATGTATTAATTTACTTGTAATGAAATATATATTATGTTTCATTGAAATAACCTTGCGTAATGATTTTCAGATGGTTGTCATTGAAAGAAATCCATCAAGATGAAATAAAGTATTGGAAGAGAGAAATTCCTCGGCTAATGTGTGAAATTCAAAAGTATCTACCTCCAACATTTTTCAATGCACAAGAACACTACTTGATACACCAAGTTGAGGAGATTGAAATGTGTGGACCAGTACACACAAGGTCAATGTGGATGGTCGAGAGGCACCTGAAATCCTTGAAGGCTTTGGTTAAACAAAGAGCACGACCCGAGGGTTCTATGGTGGAGGGATATGTGGTATATCAATCCATGGTGTATATTAGTCATTATCTTCCTAAATTAGCTGCGCCAGTCATGAAGGCGGTGGATTACATTTGGGATGTGAACTCCATCAAAAAATTTGAAGAGGAGCACCTGTTGGGAAAAGGTAGAATGAAGAAAGTGAGAGGTAAAAGATTTATTATGTATAATACATATAATGTTTCAATTTTTTACATCATGTATATGATCATTATATTCATTTAGGTCTTATTCTTTCATAGTTTATTAATTAATATAATTTACCATGGTTATAAGTAATATTTATTAATATTTGTGAATTATTGTTTTTTTATTCAGGTGCTCAAAATTATGAGGCACTACTTTTATACATTTCAAACAATCTTGAGTGGATGAGTGAATGGATTGAAACATGTAAAGCACGTAATGACGGTAGGTTATCATGGCAACTATTATCTGAATTGATTAGAGAAGCGTATCGTAGTGGAGATGGGAATGTTACGGACAGGGAAATCGATTTAGCATATGGTTTGAAAGATAGAAAGGTAAGCAATTAATTCACCTATTTTATTCATTAATTATTTTATACTATATTTATAATGTGACAAGAAGTTTGATTTTTCAGTTAATTTTCATGCTGTGTAAATTATATGTTTAATTATTAATTGAGAATGCATATTTTTCATGTTTGGCATATTGCAGTTGAAACACCACAAGGCTATGTGGTGCAATGGTCGTCAATTTCGCGTTAAACAGTTGGATGATAACAGGAAAAATTTTGATAGTGGGATAACTGCAGTATTCCAGGTCACTAATATTTCCTCCAGGAGTGACAAACATCCTCGAGAATCTAAAAATAGATATTATGGGTTCTTAGATGATATAGTTGAGTGTGACTTTAATTCCTTCAAAATAGTTTTGTTCGACGTAAAATGGTATAGGCTACGAATGAATGTATGTGATGATGATAGAACACTTATTCAACATGACAATGGATTTCCAATGGTTAAAACATCGCAGTTTGAAGCAGGAAAAGATCGCTATGCTTTTCCAAGCCAATGCGAACAAGTCTTTTACTCAGAGGTTCCAGGTGACAACGAATGGTCATTTTCTATTAGATATGATCCAAGAGGAAGGCCAGTAGAGTATACTATAGAGGAAGAAGATGATATTGATCACGAAGAAGATGATGCAGTGGCAGATGAGCAGGAAGATGCATTGACAGAAGAAGAAGATATCTTATAAGATGAACCAGGCACAGGAGATGAGGCAACAATTATTGATGATGATGTCAATGAGGATATTATTGAAAATGACATAATTGATGATGATGATGACATGGTCGATCATTTCAACACCGTTTCTGAATCAGATGTTGATATAGATGTCGATTAGTTGGATGAAGATCAAGAAGATACATAAGAAGAATATTGATACAGATGTTATGTTCGAGTATGAGATGGTATGTTATAACTTTATATTTTAATATGTAGGAATTATTGTCTATTGGGAAAAATACTGAGAGGGGGGGTGAATCAGTATTTAGGGCTGATTGAAAACTTTTCACCAGAGATCTTATTATGCTGTTAATTCTTTACTTAGATTATTGCATCATTATTTTAGTAAACATGTGAAAAGAAATAACAGAATAAGCCATTACACAAAAGGAACACATATGAACACCAGTATTTAAGGTGGAAACCCAATTTGGGAGAAAACTGCCGCTGCTGTCGTCTCAGTCTTCAATATTTATTATAAAGAAAACATCTTACAATTTTGTGTTGCCGCAGACTCATACCAGCACGCAGGCACCAACCTGCAGAAGGATTCAACCTTCTCTCCTTCTTCAGCCTCTCCTGGAAGGGAGCTTCGACCCCCTGATTTAACACCAGCTTGAACTGGCAGAAAGCTTCCACTTCTATGCAGAAGACTTCAACCCTCAGATCCACCGAATTTCTTCAATTTCTTCATCAGACTTGCATCAGATCTTTATTATTTCTTTTTTGATCTTCCTAGAGCTTTTTCATTTCCTCGATTAACTCCATAGGTGCATCATGGATTCAGCGTTATCAGAAAACAAAGTTCGATCATGAAGATCTCATAAAGAGATTTTTATTTACAATGCCTCTGCATGCACACCTCGTACTATGATTCTCATCACCTTATATAGTTTTCGCCTTTATTGAAACCATGGGTCAAAACCATTCAATTACTAATGGTATTATTAAAATTCGAACCAATCCAAATTGAAATCCTGATCTTTGTTCTTCCATGCTCGAATTGTCCCAAAGGTAATCTCTATCTCCGCCAAATAATACTATAGCCAAGGTAAAGTACCAATAACGTGCTGCTGATGGTTTTCTTTCTTTTATTTATCAAATTCGTGGAATTTGATAAATAAATATTATTCACAACCTTTGGAAATTAAATATATAATAGAACTTTATAGTAATAACCAGCGCTTTTATCAAAAGGCTTTTAAATAGACCTTTGGTTCCGGCCCCACATACATAATCGACGGCCCAATCAATATAATTTAAAAAACTGGGGCCCATCGCTTACGATCGTTTCCACCCGACGGCGGAGAACACATCGCTCGACATCAGATGATCTGACGGATATCGTTCGTTGATGATGCATGGATGATAACGCGCGATGGTGCGCCGTACCTTGGGTAACTTTCGCGCATCTATAGCAAATGAACACCGTCCGATGACCCCTTCCTAGATCAACGGTGCTTATCAATATCTCTGGGCATCCTAGGTCGAGCAATAATGCGCGATGGCGTGCAACGACAAGTGGTTTTTTGGAGTCGTACAAGGACATGTGTCGCGCGTTCTATGGAATCGCTCCCAACCTCTTGAAAACTGCTTGCCCGTCGAAGGTGGTGCGATAGAAACCACAAACCACCTTTACTGTTTTCTCGGTCACAGTTCCGCTCTTCCACGCAGGGTTCCATCGCGCTTCCGTTTGTTATGTTCCACCTCTTTCCTTCCAGGTTCCGTTCATGATTCCAAAGGGTTAGTCCGTGATCCACCAAAATTTCAATGCCAAATACTCTGTTTTAGTTCTTTCGCGTTATAACTGGTTTGCTCTCGCTCCTCGTTCCTTTCTCCATGAAAGCCAGTCAGCTCCTTACTAATAGCGTAGACCCTTCCATCATATATTTAACGAATATATATAACTCCACTGTCTACGAGTTTGGATACACTGTCAACCGTATTAACATCGGTTCCTCGATCAACATACAGAGCACAGGGTTTCTTATGGATGTCAATTATCCTTCATCAGGATGCATACATATGTTCACACATGAATTAACTCATCCTTATTTATATTGATTCTCCATTAAATACAGATCTTTCCATCAAGGACAATCATATAATAGGATACAGGAAACATATTGCCAACATTGTCTTTAAATAATTTACTAATTATGCGGGTTTGTTGCATGTTGTTTATTATTTCAAACCAATAAATAATGGCCTTACTATTGTTTATTATTTCGCAGGATTCGCATGATTCATTTGATTCTATGGTCAGGTCTCTGAAAAAACCAATTAAACACTTAAATAGTCAAGATCTGGAAGACAGGCTTTACCCCCACCATAAATTGCTGAAAAACTGGCCTTCAGTTCAGCTTGCTGTGTTGAAGATGAGGGTGGATTTGCATGATCAGTTGAATGAAAATGAATCAGATATTTGGGATGCTTTTGAGGGTAGATCCATAAGCCCCATAGATGAAGATCCCATTGCTGCAGAATTTATGTCTGCGTTGAAGCACAAGTGTAGTGTTGTATCGGAATACAAATTAGAGGACAACTATACGAAGTCTAAATCAACTGAATCCAGTTCTAGTGCTCTTGAACTTACCAAATTAAAGCTATAAGAAGGATTTACAGTCTCTAATGGGAACGGGTATGGTAGTTCCAATATTGGATTGGATGTCCGGAGCTCTGCAATAAGCACTGGACCTGATCGTAATGAACCCCAACTAATTCAATGTGATGAAAATATGGACTTTGATGATGATCAAGAAAACAAGCCAGAGCATTTTGGCAATATTGAAGAAACTGAAGAGGTTTCCTGTGATCGATTGAATCAACTCAGCCATAAGACATCTACTGCAGGCTGGTTTGTATCAAAAGGAGAATTGGTTTTTCTTTCCCATGATGATGGATGCTGCTCTTTTCATGATATAGCAAATTCAGAGGTGTGGAGGTTTTAAGTATTTTACTTAATTTTGGGGTTTATGGGTGTTATAATTTATACATTTTGGGATTTTCTATTAGAAATAGGGAAAAGCCTAGGGGTTAGATTATTCTCATGGTTTAAATTTCTATATTTGAAATAAAATTCACCAATTTCTATTTAAAAAAATGATTTGCCTAAATATTTGATGTATTTTAAATAGGATGTAGTTCATTTCAAAGACTGTTGAAATTTTCTAGAAACTATGATTGGGATTTCAAGAATATTTATGCACTCTTTAAATTTTCCCTTAACATAAATGGCAGTTCATGTATGAGTAATACTCAGTATTGTTTTTTTCCAATCTCCAGGAGAAGGCTGAATATAAAGCTCCATATGGGCTTACCCCAAACATGTGGGGTGATTGTTGGTTGATCAGAGCAGCTGGTTCAGATGGTCGCTCTGGTAAATATGTTGTGGCAGCATCTGCAGGTTGTACATTGGACTCAGGTTTCTGTTCATGGGACTTTTATAATAAAGAAATTATGGCATTCCATACTGAATCAGAGGCCTTCACTTCAATGTCCAGTACCATCTCTCCAGTTTTGGCACAGAGGGATGTCTCGGGGAGAAATTTTGGCTTTGCAAATGTTGTGCCAGAGAATCAACATTGGTGGTACAGGCCATGTGGGCCTCTTATGGTATCTACTGCCAGTGCCCAAAAGACAGCTAATATTTATGATATTCGTGATGGAGATCCTGTGATTTCAATGTGTTTGTTTTGAAAGTTTAGGTTTCATAGTAAATCATCAATGGGCTCTAAAATAATGCCACATTGAAATCTTGGATACATGTTTCATGCCAAAATCAGTTGTATCTTCCATAAATACACAATCTTGGACCACTCTGTATAAATCTGCTTCTCGGACAATATTACATCTCCCTCATTATACAGGTGGTGTTCTTACATGCATAACAAAGGCATTGTTTTGGCAATCATTTTTTAAGTCACTAGATATTGTGGGTACAAGGATCTAGGGTCTCCACATGAAATTGTGTTGCCCGGAGACTCACTCTGCCTGTCCTTAAATTTGTAAACATAGTAGTATGCCAATGCTTCTTTCATTTTGTATGCATAAGACGATTTTTTGTCAAAGTCCATAATTGTTTTTAAGTTTTATCCATCCCATTTTTTTTGTGAATGCACAGGTTTTTGGCTCAACACATATCTGTTATATCTTTGTACTTTTCCTTTACTAACTATTTGAAATTTCTAGTTATATTTAGAGGTGTCTTTTAAGGGATGAGGGGAATTACTTGGATTTAGTGCTCCCAGGCTTATCATTTATTCTCCAAATGAAGCCCTATAATCTGTAACACTATATGGGCATGCCACTCACTTGTTAAAATATAGTTGATACAATATGTTGTACATGAAGCCTGGAATTGTGTACATTCCTAGAATATATTAATTTGCAGGCATGCTTAAAAGAGAGATAGGGTTTGATAAAATCAAAAACCCTGAACATGAAGAAAAAAAAGAGGCAATTATTTTATACAGATAGAACCAAGACACTATCTCCTCATTAATAACAAAACCTCAGTGCAAAAATCATATGTACAAATTCTAGAAGTCGAAAGTTGAAAATTTCTGAAATGGAACGATGCCCTTTTCAAAAGAATAAATTTAGTAAAAACGAGGGTGAAGAAAGTTATCTTATCAAAATTTCCACATACCGTGTTAGCAAGGAATGAATCCGAGTCCTGAGCAGTGAGACTGAGGAATTGCTCTTTTGCTGCAGGTTGTAGTTCTCTTCTCCAACATGATGAAAATAAAATTCTTATCTTTCGAGTCTGAAGCCCGAGTCACAACTTGGAAGTTGGTAAGGAAAATTATTAGGGTTGTTGCCAGTTGGCAAGGAAAATTATCAGGGTTGTTGCCAGTTGGCTTGGAGTTCGCAGCCTCATTAATTTTCTTTAATGCATTTCCTTCAATGCTGTAGTTGTCACTGGCCAGCAACCTTTACAATAAAATTTCTTAGACCCGTCACGATACGAGGAAAATTTGACGTGATCACTGATCATTGATTTCTTATTGTGATAACAAACATTGGAGATTTATTGTCCTGTTTTAAAGTTTCATTTTTTTTTTTAAATTGAAACCGTCGCCGGTATATCGACGCCTTGTAAGCATCGCTCTTCTGACGTTTTGAATGATTTCCATTTTCGTCGGTCTTGTGACGACCGTCAATATTGTGACAGTTCTAGAAACGTCGGAAGAGTGACAGTATAAAGACGTCGGAAATGCGACAGTTTAGACACGTCGGAAGAGCGACAGTATAAATACGTCGAAAGAGTGACGTTCAAAACGTCAGACGACATTTCATCGGAATGGCGACACTTTACAAACGTCGGAAGAGCGACGTTAAAAACGTCGGACCAAATTTCGTCAGAATGGCGACACTTTACAAACATCGGTTTGGGAAACGTCGGAATAGCGACGCATGTTTGGAAGCGACGGAAAAGGTGTCAGTAGTGCGACACTTTGTAAATGTGTCGGACTTGCGACTGCATGACAAACCACGTTTTTCCCGACCTCGAACTGTCGCTCTTGCGACGACTGTGTGTCGGAATAGCGACGATTTGGCCGTCGGAAATTGCGCCAAATTTTCTAGTGATCCATACCCATACACTGTCGCAATTATGAGAGATACAACATTAGACTCATTACAAGGCATACAAGACATACAAGGAAAATATTTCTTGTTGACATCAATTCCGACAAATCCTCCTCTCGTAAACCACTAGAGGTGTTCTCTTGATTTCCTAAGAAAATTTTCTACCCAAATAAAAATTATGGGTTAATAGATGAATTCTCCTCAAAAAAATTTCATAGAACACTCACTTGACTAATTTTGATCTATGATTTGAAAGCCATGGCTTGTTGAAGTTCAACTATTTTTTCCCAATTTTCCCCTATTTTTCTATAAAACATTTCTAATAAATTCCTAAGACTTTGTATTCCCATATTTAAAATTAGAAGCCATGGCTATGTTCTTTTATCTGAGAGATTTTGTTGACTAATTATTTGTCCCAATCTTAGCTATGGTTAGATATTTGTGCCCTTTGGAAGCCAATTATTTCTTGAATTTCCCATGTACTATTTATTCATAACTTTCTCATGCAGGCTCTATTTTGCAGGTGCAATATCTCATTGGAAAGCTTTATGAAAAATATTTTATTCAAGATACATACATTATTCAAGATACATACATTATGTTTTCAATTTTGTCTCCCCATCGTGTGTTATCCATCATGAAATTTCATCAATTAAAATGAATCATTGCCATAGATCTACTAGATCTACCACCCAAACCCTCCACTTCATTGTTGATGTCACCTTCCACTTGTGATGTGATGTTCTTATATCATTCGTCCACTTGTCATTATTAGGGTCATTTCGGGGGGATTAAAATGAGTTTGAAATCCCACTCAGTTTTTTGAAATGAACCTAATTATGCCATGTTTCCACTTTCTTAAACCTTGGTATGTATTTTCGTCCCCCCAACCTGTATTAATCGTCAATCATGTTTGTTGGTTAAAACAAATATAAGCTATCAATATGATAAATCATGTGAATGTAGATTTAAACTAGTAAGCACCTACATAGGTGCATTTACTTGCAATTGAGGTTGTATTACTAGATATTAATGCCCAATCAAACACTCCTAATATAGACCACTTCATTAAACAATTCAGGTCCATTTTTTGGTCTCCCATTCTAACTATGTCCTAAAATCACTGCATTCCAAGAATATATATGCCATTCAATCATTATATTAAACACTTTTGGAGGCTAAATCCATATACCGAAAATTTATATATATGGCCATGAGACCACATATTTTTGAGGCATTACCCAAAAGAATTTTCCACTAGAGGATTGTTTGATTGGGCCCTCTCCACGGAATCATTGAGATATTTTGGCAAACAACTTGTAGCCAGTTAATATATTTTATTAAACAATTTGTAAATATACTTGAAACTATTGCTTCTTCTCTGTGTCTTTGGCCTATGCAAGCCCAATATTGGAACTTTGGATATGATACCACTTATTAACATCCCAGTCACCCCATAGGTTATATTATTATATCTAATCTACCATGGATATTCCACTAGATAGTTCATCAAAACAAGTCTACTAAAATGTATTTGAAATTTTGAAATATGCACTACGAAGGTTAATATTTCCTCATATTTCTGAATTTTTTAATTAAAGTGTTAGGCTTATGCATGTAATATACAAGATATGAAAAATAGAAAATAGAAAAAATCAAAATAAAAAACCATAATGAACATAAAATATGATTTAGGAAACCCTTACCAAAGAGAACCTGACTGGAAGGTAAGGTTGATCCACTCTCTCTTTCTCTAAATGGAAATTGATGCAATTACAAAGGAGTAAGTCTTGTGGATTGGGGGATGCTATAGTACACAAACCCTCTTTATTTTCTCTCATACTATCCACTTTAAAATACTCTATTCATATATGGAACAAAATGCACTCGAATAAAATATAAACCATTTTCCTCAAAGTAGCACGATTATAACACAACCTCACAGCATGTTAATGGTCAATGGCCTATTTATAACACAACTTGATAGCATACTAATGGTTAGTGGCGTGGTTATAACACAACCCGTTAGCCTATTAATGGTTAGTGGCCCAATTATAACATAACTTGGTATCCTACTAATGGTTAGTGGTCCAATTATAACATAACCTGATAACCTAGTAATGGTCAGGTTTGACTCTTCAACCCTTATGTAGAGTTACAATATCAACCCTTCTAGAGTATTCTTCATTATGATCATGTAGCTATCCTCTTTTCTATGAATAATGGGGGATGATATGGCATATTCTTGAAACATGGTGATCAAAATAGGAAGGTCAATTTTCAAGTGGCATAAATTTTTCATACTAACTCTGATTGAGGCAATTATTATGTCAATGGAAAGGCATATGTATGTAGAATATCTCTAAGGGATGCATTTTCTGACTGTAAAATCTTTTCTTAAAAAACTCTATTGGGTGCATCAAACTTATTTTGAAAATTTTTAAACCCTAATTCTCCAAACTTGGACATGTTGGTAAAAACGGTCCTGTGAGTTGATTCCTCCATTTTTTCCACTCTAAAAGCATAAAGATGAAAAAAAATATAATTATCTAATATATATCATATTACTATCTCTGTAACTTGGCCTCTTAATCTCCTTAAATCTGGACCATACCATTTTGATACTATAAAATATAATTCCCAAGAGGCTCCATTATCAAAACATAAGATAATTTCCTACTCTATCATGCATACCTAATGAATTTTTCCATATCAAAAAAATATGATACACATATATATTTCATAACCATGCCTTCATGAGTAAATACACATAAGAACAATAACATACAACACATAATCATAAAATTAACTTATCTTTTAATTTAAGAACCAACTGAATATATACCTTAGACATTCCACCCAACTATAGACCATGCTACTCATAATCTCTTAGTAATATGTCACCCATCAGTTGGAAATATGACTCCACTAAGGAAAAATGCCACCAAAATCTAGCCATGGTCCACAGTGGCACCAATAAGGTAGCATGCCAAGGTACTTGACTCTAATATCCTCCAACCAATAGTCTCTAATTCAACATCGTCCTACATAAGCTAATGTAAGGAACCCTCTTCTTTGTACCCATAGCCCATAAAGTTGTGCCACTAACCTTCTAGGATTCCCAACTTATGTTGGCCAATTCTTAGAGCCCTGTGGCTTCTATAGTTCCAACTATCCTCATAATCTCTAAGTACCTTACTAGCCTCACAATGGAGAAACCTATCCCCATGCCCACCCAAATCATCCTAAGATTCATATGGTAACAATTGTAGATTCATCTCCCTCTTCCTCCACTAATAATTCCATTAACCAACTATAGTTATAATGATAGGATGGAATTATCATAATCTTTGGAACAATACTAAAATTCCCCCCTTTATGTGCATGTTCCTTTTTTGACGAGTGTAACTTTATGAAGTCACTTTATGGTATTAGGATAAAAACATCTCACTTTTGAATTTAGGTATATTTTAATGATAGATTACCCCTTTAGACTTAAGCTCCTAATTATTTACCCCTTAGCCCCTTTTCCTCTCATTGATTCATCACCCCCCATACTCTCTTGTTTGACTTGTTTTACAACAAAAATGTATTGTATTAATATGAATGTGCTTATAGATTTACAAGGTTGGGCTCTCTAGCCTTTTATCACATGGGATCATCAGTATAAAATCACATAGGAACTCTAACATCAAAACATATAAACATAGGCATGTTGGCCTAAAACACACATATACATAATATCATAGGCCCCAAAATATTTCTCTGCTCACCAACCTAAACATGTAATGTACAATAAACACAAGGATCATCCTTGGGATATTGCACTAGCCATGGTCTAAATCCAAAAACTAGATTTGGGGTCTAACTATTTCTTTTGGTGTTTGTGGGCCATATGTTGGGCCCTTGACCACCACACGAATCCTATAACTAGAAGGTTTTACTTATGAATGCCATATGGGAACCATTTTGAGTTTTGGAACACTATGAATAGTTATTAAGTTCCAATCCATAATATGGGGCTGAAACCAAGATCTTAGGGCCTATATATTACTTCTATTGGTCATGAGCAACATGTGGGGTGCTAACTTTCCACAAAATCCCTATAAAAAGAATTTGTTTCCTATGATTGGTATGTGAGAACTATTTTGAGATTTGGTACATTCTGTATGGGAATAGAGGCAAAAATCATGGTTTGTGACCAACAAATAATTCTTGTTCTTAACTATTTCTTCTAGGACCTGCACCCCATGTGTAGGCCCCATAACATCCCACATGCCTTAAAGAGGAAATATTTCACCTAAGATTGGTATATATGCATAATTTTTGGGATAGGCATACTAAGGATGGGTCTCAATGCCTCATTCATGTTCTAGGGCTAAAATATAGGTTATTGAATCCTAACTATTTCTTCTAGGGCTCATGAGCAATATGCATAGCCATAGACCCCCACATTTAGCTCATGGGTGCTATAAGGGAACCATTTGGAGGTTTGGTTGGAAAGAGTTGATATCAGGTAACAATTCATGTCCAGGACCAAACGAATATTTTTTTTCCCTAGTTATTACTGCTAATGTTCATGCCTAAACTATAAAACCTTAAACCACCATATAGTTTCTATAGAGGGAGGATTTTACTTATAAGTATCAAGGATTAAACCTAGTTTATGGACATATTAGGCTCTTTGGCCCTAATATTTGCTTCTAGGGCTATTGGGTCATGCATAAGGCCTCCTTAACATGACATGTATAATGTAGAAGGAATCTTTCTTTAAAAAATGGATATGTGTGCCATTTCTAGGATTAGAGATTAAGGGATGGGTATTGAAGTTTAAGCCATTTTTCAATGAAAATGACTAGGGCTTAGGCTCTAATTATGCCTTCTAGGACTTATATACCATGCTTGAGGCCTTAACCCACTACAAAGGTCTATGGGGAATTTTTTTTCCGTGACTGGTATTCATTTCTAGCTTTAGTGCATGAGGGATGGCTCTTGAGTTTGGATAATGATCCAAGACTAAGAACCAGAGCCTTATGCCCTAACTATTTTTTTTAGGGTTTATGGGTTATGTATGGGGCCTTAACTTACCACAAAAGCCTTTTATATGGAATATATCTCCTATCAATTGGATACCATTTCAAATTTGTTCATGAAGGATGGGTATTTTTCCTATGGGTTGTAAATGTATACCAATTTGTAAATCCTTAATTCTATTTTTATTGTGTGCAAATAGGGATAAAATCCCTTAGATGAAAAAAGCTTTTAAATTTAAAAAAAAGAATAAAGGTTTGCATCTTTAAGGATTTGATCCCTCTCGATGCATGATAGATATGAAGTTAGGATGGATCTATACTAGCTTTACTTGTGTGTGATTACTTAGAAAATTACAACTAAGTTTGTGGGTGTTTTATATCTATATTCTCTTCCTATTATTTTCACATAATTGTGTATAAAAATAGAACTAAGTCTATGAGAATTTTATCCTATATTCTATATATATTCTATCACATTCATTTTATTATTTTATTTCTATATTCTATATCTCTTCTATCACATTTATTTTATTTACATTTGAATATCTATGATTTTTTTGGTATTATGTTTTTTGCATTTCTATTTGAATTTTATTTCATGTTATTTGATATCAATAAATGTAATTCACCTCTATGTCCTCCATATTTAACTTGTTTATTTTGAGTGATAACCAATAAAATCAATGCACTTTTTTTTCAATGTACAATTGAAAACATCGTTGAAAACTTTGTACCAAATCATTTCATAGTTCAGTGTTAGTGATATATTGGTGCTTTATATAAAGTTGATATTGAAATATTTTTTCACATATAGTAATTGAAATATTTTATTTATTGGAAATATTGATATATATATATATATATATATATATATATATATATATCATGTGTCAATTTCATGTTGAGTAAGAATTATACTATAAGTATCCACCCTCAGCAATAATACAAGAGTTTACCCCAGGAACAACACTAAAACAAAAATTGTATTTATTTACTTATCTCATATAACTAGCAAAATAATATTTTTTTTTACCCAAATCTCCATGGTGATAATATCATGTTTGGTCTGGCAGTGTCAGCCTTCCATTCATTCAGGGTACCACTGATAAGATTGCTAGGATCCTTAAGAAGCATAAGGTGTATTCGTATTTCAAGTGCATTAATACGATTTGCAGTTCTCTCAAGTCGGTTAAAGATCTGATTGACCCCAGAGATGGAAAAGGTGTCTACATAATTCCTTGTTCATGTGGGACTCCTTACATTGGTGAAACTGGTCGGTCTATTAATCAAAGGATCTGTGAGCATGTTGCTGACATCAAACATAGAAGATCTCGCTCGTCCGCCTTAGCTGAGCATGCAGAAAAGACTAACCATCATGTTTGCATAGAAGATGGTAAGGTCATTGCTAGGATCGACCATTTTCATCATCGTAAGTTGAGAGAGGCCATTGAAATTGAAAAAAGACCCGTTAATCTCAATAGAGATGACAAATGGAATATCATCAAGTGCTGGATTCCTGCCTTATATTCTTGATTTTTATTTATTTGTTTATTTTATTTATTTATTATTTATTATTTTTATTTCATTTTATTTTTATTTTTATTTTTATTTATGTATTTATTTTTATTTATTTATTTTATTTTTATTTTATTTATTTATATATTTATTATTATTATTATTTTATTTATTTATTTATTTATTTTTTAATTTATTTTATTATTATTATTATTATTATTTTGTTGATTCTTTGATAGGTCGTTGGTTATAATTTCCTTTTTCCTTGAACCTTGGCTCTTATAAATAGTCAAATATACAATTAAAAATAATTTATAATTATGAATTAATAATAATAATTAATTATTAAATAATTAAATCAATTAAATTAAATAATAGATATATACATATATACATATTATTATCACTATTGGTTAAATAACTAACTATTAAATTAATTAGTTGAATAAATATATTAAACATTTTATAAATAATAATAATAATAATAATAATTAAATAATTAAATATTCAAAGTCAAACTAGTCGTTATCCTAACGACTAGTTGAGCCATTTCTACATCTATTTAAACTTAATGTCCAGATCTAATCTCTCACATAGTCTTGATGATGAACCACACTAGTTGGTTCGAAACACATCGACCATGTTCCATTGCATGTGATTATTACCGAAAGAATTTTGCAAATTTATATGATGGATCACAGAAGCTTAAATTCCAAAAATCATGTCTATTGTCATTAGGAAGTATATATTATACTTCTGATGAACGCACTTTCGATATTATAATTTTTCTTATTACACACTCCAAGATTTAACACCTACAGGTTGATATTTGCACCATTGATACATGCATGTAATACATAGTAAATACATCACTTAGGAACTCTCCAGAACCCGATGGGCGTGTCACCTAATTAATTATGGATAGCATGGTGGGAAAAAACTGGGTGCATTCCCCCCGTTGGATCTTAGGTTCTGTTAGCATACAATGGTGAATCAGTTGAATGGTTAATGGTATCGGTTTGCACCCTAGTCACCCATATATACTGCCATTCCATCCTTTTGTCAGAGAAGTTCCACCACTTCTCAAACCCTACGTATACTGGTTTAACTTGTCGTATTGTTGCAGAGGTTTTCCATCACCCGTGACTTATTTTGTTGTCCAAAGTCTGGCAAATAATTTTAATCTTTCGCTGCTTCGCTTTATGGTGAAACCTAAGTGTTGTGGAACTGTTGTACTTTGGGGTGTGCTTTCCGACATGCAGAAATTGTTCCTTCAGAAGGTATTCAACTGGATGTATGTATATTTACTTACTTATACGAGTTTTCTGATAACCCTCCTTGATCATAACTAATACTTGTTGGCCGCCAAGGGTTCTTCTTTCACATTTTGGTTGGTTTCTTTGGCATTTCCAAATTCCAGGTATTGTATCTAGTTCATTATGGGGTTTTCATTTTTCTTTAAATTCTAAGAAAGAATTCATAGAGGCTCAAGACACTCATACTTATTATTGTTTCCTCTGAATTACATGTGTGTATTGTGATTTGGTCTCTATTTCATGTTTTGGTGTTAGAGGCAGCGTATCAACGTTCTAACCATTTTGGGGGCTCTCCCTCTTTCGCGTTCCTAGATTATCTACTTTCTTTTGGAAATTTAGTTTTCTTCAGTCGAAACTATAAATTAAGATGATTGTCATTTTAAAATCCTCAGAGAGGCTTATGAGTTACCTTCGAGAATTGTACATTGACTTAAATTTTGCTATTTTTAAAGGCTCATGAGTTACCTTAAGAATTGTACATTGACTTAATTTTTGTTATTTTTAAAGGCTCTGGAGTCTTTCCTGTGAGCCTAGTTTATGCTTGTGAATTTTAAGAATGATTAAAGATTTATTTTTTAGAAAGGTCTCTCGGTTTTGTGGTATATTTTCATTGAAATGGTTGTATGCTTGGCCTTTCATTGAAATGGTTATATGCTCGGCCCTATTTTTGCTTCAATAAGTTTCCTCTAAATGGTTGTATGCTCAGCCCTATCTTTGTTTCAGTAAGTTTCCTCTAAATAGAGGTTTTGTTTCGAATATTTTCTTGATATTTTAGTATACCCAACTATGCTCAATTTATAAGTTGTTGGTACTGTGAGTACTGTTTAAATTCCTCCATGCATGAAGATGAGTTGGTTTTGTTTGTATTGTTTGTATTTTGTTCCAACGATACTTTATTGTTTGATTCCAAGATACAAAGTGTTCGAATTTTGTTATGTGTGTGTGCGCGCTTCTGAGAAAGTTTCCAGGACGACGTAACATGTTCATTTACTTAATAGTTGAATTTATTTTGAATTACAATATGAGGTTCCTCTTATTGTATCTTTGCCACAGCTGGACAACGTAACAGGTTCATTTACTTAATAGTTGAATGTCTTTTGAATTACAATATGAGGTTCTTCTTATTGTATCTTTGCCACAGTTGGATTTTATTCATTTCCAATACATTTGTTAATTTAATGATAGGGGTAGGGTTTCCTTTTAAGTGTTATGTGTGATTAAGGAAAACGACATCCAAAACTATATAAATGTGAGCGATTCTAACCCGTAGAAGGGACTACCCTAACCCTACCTTCTAAATTCAGACCTAGACTCACATAACCTCATTTGTCCTCGGGTTCATTTACTTAATAGTTGAATGTCTTTTGAATTACAATATGAGGTTCTTCTTATTATATCTTTTCCATAACTAGATTTTATTCATGTCCAATACATTTGTTAATTGAATGATATGGGTAGGGTTTCCTTTTAAGTGTTATGTGTGATTAAGGAAAACGACACCCAAACCTATATAAATGTGAGCGATTCTAACCCATAGAAGGGACTAACCTAACCCTACCTTCTAAATTCAGACCTATACTCACATAACCTTATTTTTCCTCAGGTTCATTTACTTAATAATTGAATGTCTTTTGAATTACAATATGAGGTTCTTCTTATTGTATCTTTTCCACTGCTGGATTTTATTCATGTCCAATACATTTGTTAATTTCATGATAGGGGTAGGGTTTCCTTTTAAGTGTGATGTGTGATTAAGGAAAACGACACCCAAACCTGTATAAATGTGAGGGATTCTAACCCGTAGAAGGGACTAACCTAACCCTACCTTCTAAATTCAGACCTAGACTCACATAACCTCATTTGTCCTCACACGTCAGAGTTTTTATGTGTGAATAATATTTAATTTTTTTATAACATAAAAGAAGAATTCAGAAATTATACTCATATGTCTTAGCCATAGCTAGCTCTTGTCAAGAAGGAAACCAAGAAGAGACTCCTTTAACCCCCAACCAATGAGTTTGGAAATCACATTTAGAACTCCCCCTGAGCCCTTAGTTTCCAGAGTAGTTAAGACAATGATTGTTCTAAGACCTCGGGACCTCTAGTCTAGTCCAGAATTCTCTTTTCAAGGGTTTCCACTGGTTGAAACCTGTTGTTACAAAGCATTTTGTCACCGTCCCTGCAATCCCTCGTCCCGTACATTGGAGGACTATTCCTGTGACCTGTGAACAGTAAAATGAACTGAAACCACCTTCATGGCATCCTCTTGCATAAGGACAAACATTCTCCTGAAGAAAATTTCCTCTGAAAAACCATAAAAATAGATGTTTTAGCCTTGGCGTGACTAGCCAGTTCATCCCTCGCGCCAATGGGGGAAATCCACACTAGAGGGCGCGCTAACTGGCGCTCTGTCCCTGTGTTTCACTCGCGCCAAGCTTATTAAGGGATGCTTTTTAAAAATAAATGGCGGAAGTTTGATTCTAACAAACTCCTGAATGAATCATCAAAATGAGTTGAGTGGTTTGGCTCCGGATCTTCATGTATAGGAAGTGGTTTTCCACCTATCATGGAACCTTCCTAAGAGATAGGGCCTATCCCATGATTATAGGGATCCCAGCTTCCTTTCCTCCATCTATAAAATCTTGCCCTCTCCATTAGTAAGCTAGCTGAACTTGTAGGAAGGAAACTATAGCTGGGCAACTATCGAGAGCCAAGTCGAAGAGAGAGAGCTTCATCTAGATTCTCGACAGGCTTTTTTGAGACACGCTCTGCTGCAAGCCCCGCCGAAGGAAGATCATAGTGTCATAGCATTTGGTTGTAATCTCCCTTTTGTCATTTATAATATAAGAAACTCTGATTTTGGTTCCATTCATGTGTTCATTTCTTTATGTAATGCAATGAATTATATCCTCTCTGACTCATATATAGTTACATGCTTTAGATTTTACGTTGTATGTCATTGTTTCCTTGCATGTGTACAGGTGTTCGGACGTGTCAAACGAAAGGATTGTGATATGTCAAGCGAGGGATGGGAAACATCATCTTTTCTCCAACGACAACTGTGTGAGATTTGAGGTAGGCTACTCATCGCAATATTTGTATTTTTGTAACTAGGAACCAATGTCATTGCATGACTTGATTGTTGCTAGACCCGATCTGGGCTAGTGGGATTGCCTCTGTCCGCAGACGAGATTTACCTCCTCAAAAAATTGGCGACTCCGCTAGGGAGTTTCCTTTGAGTTTGTCACTCTTTGAGGTCTTAGTCATTCGACGGATTTAGTCAAACGACCATTTCCCTGTTTGTTCCTATGTTTTTCATCAATTGCAATCTTTTAGTTTTTTCTTGAAGTGGTGAGTCTGGTCTTGGTTGGAAGAATTTTTTTGTTTTTACTTGTTCAGGCATTGGCGCTTTTATTTTTCTAACAATCGCACCGATTGGCGCTAGTTTCCAGTTAGTAACCCACGCCAATTAGCCATTGGTGCTAGCTGTCAGTGAGAAATTCACGCTAGTTGGCGCTAGTTTCACCCACCAAGGTCGTGCCAATTTCAGGGTGTGAAAAATTGAGGTTTTTTCCCTAAATCCTTCACCAATGTGTCTTTCCCTTCTGGTCTTTTTCTCTGTATGATTTACTCGTTCTATCCTCTACTTTTTGACTTATGAGCATAGATTACATTGCTCTTTGTTCAACTAAAAAGTCTTCTTTCTTGATTGCTTGATGTAAAAAGGAATGAATGCCTTGTTTTGAGTTCATGCTTTGGAAGTCCTTTTTGTGCTTGACCTCATATGTCTTGTAGCCTTTTGAGGAATTTCGTTACAAAGTGTTTAAAACAACGATTGAATTCTGAGTGTGGTTTTGCATCCTTTTTTCATTCATCCTTCCATTAAGAAAATTTGCGTTCATTTAGTTTTCGTCTTAGAGCTTGCTTTTAGTTAAAATGCATTAGATCACATTGCATTGAAAAGTATTTTTGATATTTATCATTGAACTTAGATCACATTGTTTAATGATTGAAAGCTAAAAATCGCATCGAGTGCATTCTCTTTCATTAAAAGCATGCATTAAGTAGACTCTCATTTCATCAAAAAATGCATTGAGTGCATTCTTATTCTTTCAAAAGAAAAAGGAAATTGTGCATAGATTACAATTGCATAGTTTTCAAAAAAGAGGATTTTGCATAGATTACATTGCATAATTCGCATCATTGAATGTTTTAGATTAATTTTGGATAGTGAAAGTCATCTAGTTTGGAAAAAGTTTCGTTTTTAGTATTGATGTTTGTTGCATCATTGTTTGGAACTCTTCCCTTAACTAGATAACATTCATCGAATTGAAAGATTTATTTCCTCATATAGCTGCATATAGGAGATTTTCAGATGACATGCGGTAGGACCTTGAAACCAAGACATAATTCAAGATCAACTTTAAAATTTATTGAGTTAACCTAAGGAAGCATTGAAACCTAACGAAACATTTTTAGTGGTCTAGGCTAGAGACATGTTTTGGCGTCTTTAAACCTAGCAGTTGTCGCTCGCCATCTGGCTTCAGACAGTGCTAGTACGGACTTGTGCTCCTCGTACCATCGAGTATATAAAGGGAGACCATTCTAGGTTTAAATCCTTTATCCATAGGAAGCCAAGTCTGCCGCATTGTAACCGTGATACACCGAACACAGCATTCGGGGAGACTACTTGCATGTACGTCAAGTCCTTGGTCATTTCTGTTTCATTTGATCACCAAGGTGTATATGGAAGTTCACAGAAACTTGGTATACCCTCTTGCTTAGATTACCTGAGTAGTCATTTTGGTCTTTTCGTGACTCTTTAAAAGTGAAAATATCATCGAGCTCTTGTCCTTTCATGCTTGTTTCAACCTAAAAGTGATAGAGTCATCTTTTGCCTATTTCTTGACTCTTAAAATATGAAACAGTAGAGTTTTGTTTCAATGTTTTAAAAAATTAACTACCCACGAAACATTCCTGGTTAAAGTTAGTTTCCTTAGGGTGTTGTTTTGAAAATTGTTTCGATGGCAACGATTCTGGAGTTCACTAACCCAGGAATCCCCTCAGGAGAAAATCCTGGTCATTTTCCTACTTTTGGGAATGTTGGTGCTCCTTATATGGCAACATTGTCCCTTCCTGGGTTAATTTTTGGTTTGCTTGTTTGGTTATTTTCAACCTCAGTGGTCCCAAATGCCTCGATCTCTGTTCAATCATCTCCTCCACCTAAACAACATCATGTTGATTCTAAATTGGACCCCTCCCCTTCTTCGCCCATTTCTTCGTCCTCCTCTTCTACTTCGCCTGGTGAAATTCTGGATTCTAGTAACCAGGTGGCTAAGAAGAAGAAGAACAAGAAGAAGAAGAAGAAGTCAGATAAAGGAGAGGCTAGCTCTGTGGCTATTGTGCCTAAGAAACCATCCAACCTTCCATGGACAGTCAAATTCCCTTGCATGTTGTGCAAAGGTGACCACCTTCTTCGAGACTACCCTGGCATTCCTAAGGTACTTGAAGTATGGTCCGATGGTCGTCCACCATTGCCTTTGACTTCTGGAAGTCATGTTGGTAACACATCCTCGACTAGTGCTAATAAGACTCGTAAGAAACAGGGTAAGGTTACCAACCCCTGTAAGTTGTGTGAAGGGCATCATCCCATTCACCTTTATCCATACATGGATGAAGCCAAGAGAGTGTTGGACAACCTTACTGTTTCTGCACCCTGCCTTCCAGCTAGTTACCAGAAGCTTTCTTCGAGTCCTCCACTAGTTGATTCAACGATTAGTCAAGAGTCATCCTTGGTCGATCTTGCTCCCCCGGAAATTCAAATTCAAGAATCCATTCCTGACCAATCATTGGACATGGCATCGGTCGACTTGATCCCGTCTATGGTTCATTAAGTCTTTTCCGTCGAGAGTGGATCTCATCCCCCTCATGTTCTTCTTATTTCATTAGATTATTCAGACTTAGAGGAATTTTCTTCTGTCCTTGTAGTTCAAGAAGTTTCTCCCCCTACTCCCGAGATGGAGATCAAGGAAGATGCTCCTCTTGCTCTAGTAACATAGAGGGAAAACCATATCAGTCCGATGGTACCCCCTCCAAGTAGTTTGGTCACTTCCTTCTATTGGAGTCGATTTGAAGGATACTACCTTCCGTCTTATGTGCCTTTTGAGATAGCAGTATAGACCTTTGATCTGGTCGTACCTAGCACCATTATAGATGAAGGCGCGTTTGTTAGTATTCTGTCTTCCACTAGTTGGCGGGCTTTTGTTTCTCCACCGCTTATGCCTGTTACGTAGAATCTATTGGCTTCTAACAGAGAAACCAGTCAACCGTAAGGGATCCTTCCGAAGTTGCATGTTACTTTGGGAGGGAAAACCATCCATATGGACGTGATGGTTGTTCCTGGCCCCTTGGACTTTAATTTACTCTTGGGCCACGATTATACTTATGCCATGGGAGCGCTTGTCTCCTCCCTCTTTCGTGTGATGTGTTTTCCACCCCAAGGTCGGATCGTGACCATCGATCAGCTTGCATTCTTTGGTCCTACTATGGCAGCTAGCCCACCATCATCCCTGCCAGATCTTTATCTGCCGGTTGTGTCATCCCCGCCGCATGTCAATTATGTGGCTACATGTCCTGTGCCCGTATTCAGTGATAGTGCCATTGTACATCATGTGCTGGGGGTATTGGGTCCAAACTTCCAAGATGTTTTCCTTCCATCGGACGAGCAACCCTTGGAAGCTATGAATTCTTATTCATTATGATGAATTCTGTTGGAGCAGAGTTCGTTTTCTTGTGTCAAGCTCGTTAAAAAATGAAACAAGGTGTCTGGAGCATAGTTCCTTTTCTTGTGCCAAGCTCCTTAAAAAATGAAACAAGGTCTTCAGAGCAGAGTTTGTTTTCTTGTGTCAAGCTCCTTAAAAAATGAAACAAGGTCATCGGAGCAGAGCTTTTTTTCTTGTGTCAATCTCCTTAAAAAATGAAACAAGGTCGTCGGAGCAGGGTTATTTTTCTTGTGTCAAGCTCCTTAAAAAATGAAACAAGCTGGTTGGAGCATAGTTCATTTTCTTGTGTCAAGCTCGTTAAAAAATGAAACAAGGTGTTCTGAGGATAGTTTGTCTTATGTATCAACCTCGTTAAAAAATGAAACAAGGCATTGAGGATAGTTCTTTTAATGTGTCAACCTCGTTAAAACCATGAAACACATCCCTATTCAATTCAATTCTTTGATTAGATCTCGTAAAATCCCAGTCGAGTCCTTCTATTGATCTCGTAATTTGAACCTTCACTCCATCTGCCGTTCATATGGACTGAAGCTTGGGGGGCATGTACCTCGAATTGAATCACCATGCTGGGGGCATGCAAAAATTTTAAAGCATAGTTTGTTTCCGTTTCAAGCTTGTATAAAAATGAAACCGGTTTCAAGCATAGTTTATCTTTGTTTCAAGCTTGTGTAAAAATGAAACCATTCCCATTTTACCTCTTGTGATTTCCATTTTATCAGCCTGTTTTTGCCAGATGAGCCTTGGTTTTCTCACTCCATCGTCACTATCTGCTTGGTCGATCATATGCCTTCAGTTGGTTATTTTACCCATTCCTGAGGAACCTCTGCCATGAGTGGTCTTGTTAGCCAGCCTCTTGACCTTTACTTTTTCTGAGCAGTTCCACCATTACCGGAACCAGTTGCTACCCTTTATACCACTTATTCCTTCAGGAGGAGTCAACTTTCAGCTCTTTTCTGACTCTTAAAAATTGAAAAGATTCCCGAGACTCTTGTCATTTTGAACTCGTTAAATGGTTGCGAAGCGATATCTACCTAGTATATGTTTACCCCTTTTTTGGTTTGGGATGGATTATTTACGAAAAAAGAATACCTTAGCCGATCGCGACTAAGAGGTTCTCTCGGACACAATTTTCTACCTTTTCAGATCTGAGGGACTTGTTTGGTCTTAATCTAGTCTCCTAAATTGAGCTCATTTAATTGTCAACCAGGGTTGGTAAACTGCTGAAGTGAAGTGTACTGTATGTACCTAGGTGTTTGTTTCTTAATGCGTTGTGTTTAGTGTTTTATGATGTTTTTGGTCCTTTGTGATGATTTATGATGTTTTTGGTCTTTTGGTAGTTTTATGTTCACAAGGAAAATGACTAGAAAGCTAGTGGAAGGAAGCTAATGATTAAAAACAGAGTGAAACCTGATTGGTTGATGACAAATGACAAATGCAAAGGCAACTACTGAAACAAAATCAAATCCAAACTATGACTAAACAGAAACAAAGCTTGATAATGACTTTTAAGCAAATGATTCAAAACATAAACTCAACTTGTCAAATTCTTTCATCAAAGGTATTTTGAGAGAGAGCTTGAGACATGGTCAGCTAAGCATGCAAATTCTCCTAACTAAACAGTTAAACAACTAACTTATAATGATGCAACATTTTATCCATGGTTAGAGATTTGTTGAAGCATATTTGGAGTAAAACATTGATACCATCATAAGATCTCTACTTTAAGACTAGTTCCTAACTCTATTCTGCAACTTAGTTTGATAACACTACACTTCACTCAAAGGTTATAGATTTTTAAAGTAGTCTTTTGAGGAAATTTTTGTTTATGAGATGATAAGGAAGTTGCAGAAGTACTTCAGGCCTTAAAATGATATTGTCTTCTGTTCATATGGTTATGAATCAATTGTAGATTTTAGAACAAGAAGAGGTTTGTAAATAATGAAGGTTGTTTTGTTAAGTTTAACAACTGAAGTAATCTAATATGCAGTGAATGACAACTGAATGTGGAGTGAAAATGCAATGAGTTAAGCTAACACTGAACTTAAGATGTCACTAATCTAAAACAGTTCTGAACTACCAAGTCATTATCAAACTTAAAACAAAATAACTGAGCATGAATTAAGTGCAATTAATCTCTGGAGTATCCTATCTAGGCTATCATGCATTATTCTATGGAATTATACAGTCTGTTTGTCCATCATGATTGGTATTTTGGAAGAGTTTCTTAGAACAATCCTAACTGTACAATTCAGTGCAAATGCAAACATAAAGACTGAAAGCAATTAAAAACTAAGATATCATAGCTATCTCCTACCCATCATTATGATATTTTGGAAAAACGTTTTAAGAGCAAGAACAGCTATGGTACTTAGTGCAAACACACAACTGAAACGTTCAAGATCACAATCATGCTTAAGACATTATAAGGATTTTTTGGAAGAGTTTTTTCTTTTGGAAGAGTACTTAGCATAAGTATAACTGTGATGGTGAACAAAAGAGATTGCAATTAAATCCTACAATACTATAGCCATTTCCCATTCATTATCATGATCTTTTGGAAGAGCTTCTTCTTTTGGAAGAGTTTTTAGAATGAGTGTAACTATAGTAGCTAATGAAAACAACTACGAATTCAACTTCAAAAACATAAAGGCAGCTAGGATACTTATCTAAATTACGCAAATAAAACCGTGCAGGAGGCAGGGGCCCTCTACCACCAGACGGAATATAACACCAAATCAACTCAACTCTTTCAAAACAATACTGTCTGCTTCATTAAAGGTGAAATAACTTGAACAGAGCAATCTGCGTCTTCAGAAATGTAGCACAAAATCTAAGCAAAATCTGGAACAAAATCTAGCCTAGCTCTCGGTTTCCCCAAGTGTTTTTATAACAAATTTACATAACAAGACTTGCAACAATTCCAGGATCATTGTCTTTCCTTATCGAAATCACATTAGGACTCTTGAAGTGGCTGCGTAAAAAGGAAAAGGAAATCTGGACTAAGACAGTCCTATTAGAAGTCTGCCTTCTTAAATGTGTTCCCACGTACCAAAACCATATCCAGAATCCGTTTCTTCCTTCATGGTGAGCAACGAACAATGTAGACATGACGTGGAATATACCCATATGCGGTTTTTCTTGAGAGGCCACCTGGAACATACCCAAACGTGAAGACAGCTGCAGAATTTCCGGTTAGCTACGGAATGTTTGCATTCTGCAGCTAGTTCCGGTCAAAATGTATTACAATGACAAAAATCACAAAACTTAGCAAGTCAGTCATGTTAATCATTCTAAAAGTAATTTTAACTAAATTCATTGATTAATTGGGTCTAATATAACAATGGACAAAGGAAAATGAGGTAAAGTAAGATGAAAGAGAGCACAATCTTGAGGCTCAACATAGCCCCACTGTTGACTTCTTGCATGTCCTGATGCAACTTATCCTATAAACTCAGATGCTTCTGCAAGAACATCTAATCCTCTCCTTCTCCTTTGCCTGGAAGCTAGAGATCTTCTGGGTTTTCTGATGACAAGTTTGAACCTTAAGTTGGTAAGTGCCCTGATTAGCTTCTTGTTCCTCTTTTTCAACTTTTCATTAGCCTTTTCCACTTTGTCTATATGTAGAGATAAGGTTGAGTTCATATTGGTTTTGAGTTTGACTTGTTCCTTCAGAATGTCATTCTCATTTTTTATGTGTCTATTAAGTATTTCCAGCTCATACCTATCCCTTCTTAACACATCTATTTCGGACAGTGGAGGACTAGGGGTTCTCTCTCTACTCTCTGAAGCTTTCCTTTCCAAATTTTCAACATAGTCATAGACTTCTTGCTGAGCAGGGTCAATTTCAGGGGTTCCTTCATTAAAATCCTCTTCAACATCTTCTTCAATAGATGTTTCCTCATCTTCTATATTTATCACCCCTGTTTGTTTGATTTGAGTTTTCCTTAGTTTACCCTTTATTCTATGGCTTCTTCTTGGCTGGGAAGATCCCTCTCCTTTCTCTGTGGCAGATTTCCTGATTACCTTCTCTTTCTTAAGTTGTCTCTTGATTTGAGTCAACTTCTCTAAGATGATCTCCTCACTACTTTCCTGGACTGTTTTGTCAATTTCAATTTTTGAAGCTCTCCATTTTCTGCTTCTCCTTGTAGGCTGTTGTTCAGGTGAGGGCTCTTTTGGCTCTTCAAAATGATTTCTTATCAAGAAATTGTCCCAAGTATCATTTTTTTTGGTTAAATGGTGTTCAATCAAAATTTTAACCAAGCCATGATGATATAGAGTTGTCTCTAAATATTGAACCCTTATTTGAACACAAGAAGCCATCTTTTTCAAACTTTGAAGCAAGAAATAGGGTAGGTTTAAGTCTTCCCCCAGAAAATGCATTATCAGTCTAATGTGGTAAACATAAAATGTGCCATATCTACCCTCACATGTAATAATTTTTTGCAGAATAAGCAGTATGTTTCTCCATTTATTTTTCAAGGCAGAACTTGGAATTCCTTTCTTAAACACAGTGATATCCATACCTGGTGATTTTAGAATTTGCTTCCAGGATTCATTATGGAATTCTCTGTTTTTGAACCATCTCTCTCCATTTCTAAGCAATCCCGTAGCTTCTGCAATGAAAACTTCAGTGACACTGAATTTAACATCCCCCACTTCAACCTCAACTCCTTGAAATGATCTTGCAAATGTTTTAGTGACTTCTTTGTGGAAGCCATTAAACTTCTGGAAAAATTCTTCTCTTGAGAGTGGTTTGTGATACAACTTCAATCTATGACCATTCACAAGAAAAGTGACCTCTTCTTCATCTATAGTTCTGATTTTTACTGCCCCATTATCAAAAATTTCAACAACTTCATATGGCCCAAGCCAATGTGTCTGAAATTTACCTTGAAAATCCTTGAATTTTGAATCAAACAAGACAGCCCAGACACCTTCTTTGAATTTCTTCTCTTTGATGTACTTATCATGCCATCTAGCCCTTTGCTGTTGGACTAGACTTGTTTTCTGAACTGCATCTTGTCTGATCTCATCCAATTCATTAATTTGCTCCAATCTATGCTTCTGTGCCTCCGTCAAATCAAGTCCTAACTGAACTGCCATTTTGAAAGTTTGAATTTGGAACTCTATGGGAAACAAAACTTGCTTTCCATAAACAAGCTCATAAGGAGTATGGCCTGTTGTGTTTCTCCATGTAGTTCTATATGCCCACAAGGCTTCAGGAAGCCTATCTACCCAATCTCTTCTATGTAAATGAACAGTCTTTGTTAGGATTCCTTCAATGACCTTATTAGTAGATTCCACTTGACCATTTGCTTGTGGATGATAGGGAGTAGATTTTCTATGGCTGATTTTTTACCTCTCCATCATTTGCTCCACTAGCCTTGATGTAAATTGAGCTCCTTGATCTATAGCAATTTACCTTGGGACACCAAAACGGGTAAAAATATCCTCAAAAAGAAAAGTAACTACAAATGATTCATTAGCAACAAGTAATGGCTTGGCTTCTACCCATTTAGTAACATAATCAGTGCAAACTAATATATACCTTTTCTGTCTTGATGGAGGACTAATAGGTCCTACAAAATCCAAAGCCCATTTTTCAAAAGGTTTAATATGTACCTGAGGTTGTAATGGCATTTCACCTGAAGGAGAAGGTTTCCCTACTCTTTGGCAACTGTCACACCTTTTGACATACTCTTTAGCATCTTTAAACAAGGATGGCCAATAATATCCTAAATTAAGGATCTTATAGGTTGTCCTCTTATCAGCAAAGTGTCTGCCACAAGGTTCATCATGACATGCTTTGAGAATCTCAGGCATCTCATCTTCACGAACACACCTTCTAATGATTAAATCTGGACCTATCTTGTACAACTCATTAGCAACCCATGAATATTTTGCACTATCATGAATGATTTTTCTTTTATCCCTTGCATTCATTATTGAAGGAAATTTTCCTGAAACTAAATAATTAGCAATGTCAGCAAACCATGGAGTTTGAGTAGAGATTGCAAAAATATATTCATCAGGAAATTGATCTTCAACTGGAGTGTCATCTTTGATATTTTGGAGTCTAGATAGGAAATTAGCTACTGTGTTTTGTTTTCCAGGCCTATCTAGAATGGTAATGTTGAATTCTTGTAATAGCAATAACCATCTTATAACTCTGCCATTAGTAATTGATTTGTTCATTAAGTATCTAATTGCAGAATGATCAGTGTGAACAAAATTTTCATAGCCTGTTATATAGTGTCTAAATTTGTTTATGGCATGAACAACAGCTAAAAACTCTTTTTCAATTACAGTATAGTTTAACTCTGCAGGAGTCAAATTTTTACTGGTGTAATAGATGGCATATGGATTCAAATATTTTTGTCCCAATACTGCTCCTAGAGCTGTATCGGAAGCATCTGTCGAGATATGAAAAGGTAACTTCCAGTTAGGTCCCCTTAATATAGGTGCTTCAGAAATTTTGGTTTTCAGGGTTTCAAAAGCTAACTGGCAATCAGAAGTCCATTGGAATTCACAATCTTTGGTAAGTAATTTGAAGAGTGGAGATGCTATTTTGGTGAAGTTTTCTATAAATCTCCGATAATATCCTGTAAATCCTAGAAAACTTCTAACATCTCTTTGAAAACTTGGAATAGATAAGTTAGAGATGACTTCAACTTTTGACTCATCAACTCTAATCCCATCCCTTGAAATGTGATGCCCTAAAACAATACCTTCAGTAAACATCATAAAACATTTTTCATGACTAAGTGAAAGATTTGCTTCCTGAAATCTCTTTAAAACTTTTTCCAAGTTTTCTAAAGCTTCTTCAAATGAGTTTCCATAAACTGTGAAATCATCCATGTACACCTCTACACAATCATGTATTAGATCTGAAAAAATTCCTAATACTGCCCTTTGGAATGTTGCAGGTGCATTACATAATCCAAATGGAAATACTCAGTAAGCATAGGTACCCCAAGGACAGGTAAATGTGGTTTTGTCTTGATCTTCAAGTGCTACTTGGATTTTGTTGTAACCACTAAACCCATCTAAGAATGAGAAGTATTTTTTGCAAGCTAATGTATCTAACACTTGATCTATGAAAGGTAAAGGAAAATGGTCTTTAAGAGTAGCTTTGTTTAGTTCTCGGTAGTCAACACATACCCTCCATTTTCCATTTTTCTTTGGCACAATTACCAAAGGAGAAACCCACTGACTATCTGAAATGGGATAGATGAAATTGACATTTAACAATTTTTGCAATTCTTCTTTAACAATCTCCCTAAGATTTGGATTCATCCATCTTTGAGGTTATCTGATTGGTTTTCAATTTTCCTCTATATAGATGTGATGAGTGCAAGTCTTGGGGCTTATCCCTTTCATGTCAGTGTACTCCCATGCATATGCAGAAGAATGTCTCTGTAATACTTTGACTAACTCTTCTTGTTGAGATTTTTCTAGGTTCTTGTTTATGTTCAAGGTTTTGCCTGGAAAAATCTCACTTGTAGAGCTGCCAAATTTATCCATAGAATGAAGAGACATCTGCCTTGATGACAAAAACTCAATATTGAATCCGTCTTGAAATGATTCATGTTTGTGTTCCGGAGAGGATTCAAAGTTTTCTAGAGTATTCAGAATTTGATTATCTTCACTAATTTCTGAAATTGTGAAGAGAGGTTGTAAATCTTCCTCATCCTCTATCCATTGAGTGTCATCTAAATCTGTAATTGTCCTAGCTAGAGGATATAAAGTGAATTTCTTAGTTGAACTACCATCAGAGATATACATATCACTGGATCTACAACTAATAAAAGCATCAACTGCAGCCAGCCAAGGTCTTCCTAATATAACAGGATGGCCTCCTAGATTATTCTTAGGAGTTAGGATCATGAAATCCACAGGGTACTCCCAAGAATCTAGGGACACTGGAATGTCTTCTATTACCCCATCTAGTTTGATCACAGATCTATCTGCTAATTGTAATAGTGTGGGTGTAAAGAGAAGATCAGGAAGTTTCAGTTTGTCCATGATTTGTCTACTCATGATATTTATTGCTGCTCCTAAATCAATGAGTGTGTTTTGAATTTCAATTCCATTGATGTGAATTTTGACAACTGGATTTCCTGGGTCAAGATACTTTGGAATAGAAATCTTGCCCATCATAATGTCTGCTATTTGTCCTGCCAGTTGTATTTTCTTTGTTTCTCTTATTCTTTTTCTTGTTGTCTTCATACTCAACTCCTTTATTGTTTTGGCTAAAATTGGAATTTCTTTGATGGCTTGTAATAATGGAATTTTAATGCAAACATTTCTCAGCTCATCCAGGAAATCATAATTAGGCACCATGATTTGTTTTTCTACACCTCTATCAATTTGTAGTCTTTCCGGAAAGGGAGGTATAGAAGTAGATGTAGATGGTTGCTCTAATACAGGAGTTGAATTTATTGGATCTTTTTGTTTTAATTTTTCAGTGTTTGGGTCTTGAAAGGATGTGTCTTCCTCAAGACTTTTATTCACTCGTAGAGAGTCTTCCTCAGAGTTATCTTGTTCTTGTATAATCACAGAAGGTTTCCTCTTTTCAAGTATTCTTCCAGACCTAAGTTGAACATCACTAAGGTCTAGAGGAGTAATTAAATAAGTTGGAAACTGTTGGCCTTCTATCATGTATGTATTATGAGGATTTTTATTATTGGGGTTTGGTATGGGTTGAGCAGGCAATTGATTTGATTTTTGAGGAAATGGTAATGGGAGTGGTTGATTTTGATGTGGTTGGTTCTGATGATGTTGTTGAGGATTTTGTTGAAAATTTTGTTGAATATTTTGAGGAAAATTTTGTTGAGGATTTTGAGGATAAAAATGTGGATATGGTGGATAGGATGGTGGATACTGATAATATGGAGAGTATCTTCCATAGGGACCTTGTGATCCTTGTGCCCAAGCTTGAGATTGATTTTGAAATTGGGGCCAAGGTTGCCGCCAAGAATTCCAAGGTGGAGGTTGATTATACATTTGATCATGGAATCCTTGTGTCTGAGATCCCTGCCAAGGTCTTCTAGATACAAAGTTAAGAGATTCTGTGGAGTCTGTAGGAGTTTCTTCTTGAAAAACAGCCTTGAGACCAAGAAGAGAAGGACAATTCTTGGTCTCATGTTTCTCAGAACAAATAACACAGGTTTCTACAACTTTTACATCTAGAGGACACTCTCTCAAGGCATGTTTCTTCCTACATTTGGGACAAAAGATTGCCAAGGCATCAGATTCAGCATTTTGCTTGTTTTGTATCTTGAGGGTGTCTATTTTTTCACTAAGACTCCCTAAGATGTCAGATTTAAAATCATCAAGCATGTGTCCTATTTCTGATCTACTTACTGTCCCAGAAGCAGACTTACTTGCCCTTGCAAGAGCAGGATCTCTTGGACCTTTGACAGTTTTAGATTTCCCTCTTGAAAGGTTGATACATAACTTAGATATTTCAGGTAATGTGAGTTGTGATATATCCCCTTTTCCCATCATGTTGAGGATATCCAACCATTCATCCCTAATTGTTTTCAACAAAAGAGATTTTAAGGTGTCTTGATCTAGGTTTTCCATTTTTGCCCTTTTGATGTTGTAATTAAATCTCTCCAACAAATCTTCTAAATTTTCATCTTCTTTTTGTAACATCTTGAACACTTCTTCCTTATGATTAACCGGCATACAATAATCCAAATACCTCTCTAGAAATGCTTGTTTCATGTCTTCCCATGTTCTAATAGAACTGCTGATCAGACTCATAAACCACTTCAATGCTGCTCCTTTCAAGGTTGAAGGAAATAATTTCAGTTTTTTAGCATCTTGTAAGTAGTCATAAGTTCTACACAGAACTTCGAATTCAAATAGGAAGGTTTCATGATCTTTATTTTTAAGTCCATATAAGTTTGGAAGGACAGAGGGTGAAATGTTTTTCATGGTTGTATTTGTTTCTTCATCAATTATAGGGAACCCAAAAGAGCTTCCTATTTCTCTTCTACCTCTTCCTCCATCTGCACCTCTACCTCCTTCTCCTCTACCTCCTTCTCCTCTACCTCTACCTCTACCTCCAAATAGTGTGTGTTCTCCATTAAAAACTCCTCCTCCTCCTTCTTCTGCCATGGTTGACTCTCCTGTGGAAGTGGAAATATTTGTGTCCCTACCAGGAGTCTTTAGATCTTCTTTTAAGGCAGGTTTAGTGGATGAAGTGGAAGGTTTCTATAATGGGATATCTGACCTTAGATCTTCTAGAAGTCCAGGATCAGTAAAGGATGGAATGTGGGTCTGAGTTGAAGGTGTACTAGCTCTGGATCTAGATGAAAAAAGTGGTGTTCTAGAAATCAAACTTCTGCTTCTGCTACTTATAAATCTTCCCCTTGAATCTCTCTCCCTACGCATATAATTGTTTTTGGATGCTAAGAAACAAAGGTTACCTAGTTTTCACTTCCCCGGCAACGGCGCCAAAATGTTTGGTCTCAATCTAGTCTCCTAAATTGAGCTCATTTAATTGTCAACCAGGGTTGGTAAACTACGGAAGTGAAGTGTACTGTATGTACCTAGGTGTCTGTTTCTTAATGCGTTGTGTTTAGTGTTTTATGATTTTTTTGGTCCTTTGTGATGATTTATGATGTTTTTGGTCTTTTGGTAGTTTTATGTTAACAAGGAAAATGACTAGAAAGCTAGTGGAAGGAAGCTAATGATTAAAAACAGAGTGAAACCTGATTGGTTGATGACAAATGACAAATGCAAAGGCAACTACTGAAACAAAATCAAATCCAAACTATGACTAAACAGAAACAAAGCTTGATAATGACTTTTAAGCAAATGATTCAAAACATAAACTCAACTTGTCAAATTCTTTCATCAAAGGTATTTTGAGAGAGAGCTTGAGACATGGTCAGCTAAGCATGCAAATTCTCCTAACTAAACAGTTAAACAACTAACTTATAATGATGCAACATTTTATCCATGGTTAGAGATTTGTTGAAGCATATTTGGAGTAAAACATTGATACCATCATAAGATCTCTACTTTAAGACTAGTTCCTAACTCTATTCTGCAACTTAGTTTGATAACACTACACTTCACTCAAAGGTTATAGATTTTTAAAGTAGTCTTTTGAGGAAATGTTTGTTTATGAGATGATAAGGAAGTTGCAGAATTACTTCAGGCCTTAAAATGATATTGTCTTCTGTTCATATGGTTATGAATCAATTGTAGATTTTAGAACAAGAAGAGGTTTGTAAATAATGAAGGCTGTTTTGTTAAGTTTAACAACTGAAGTAATCTAATATGCAGTGAATGACAACTGAATGTGGAGTGCAAATGCAATGAGTTAAGCTAAAACCGAACTTAAGATGTCACTAATCTAAAACAGTACTGCTGAACTACCAAGTCATTATCAAACTTAAAACAAAATAACTGAGCATGAATTAAGTGCAATTAAACTCCGGAGTATCCTAACTAGGCTATCATGCATTATTCTATGGAATTATACAGTCTGTTTGTCCATCATGATTGGTATTTTGGAAGAGTTTTTTAGAACAATCCTAACTGTACAATTCAGTGCAAATGCAAACATAAAGACTGAAAGCAATGAAAAACTAAGATATCATAGCTATCTCCTACCCATCATTATGATATTTTGGAAAAGCGTTTTAAGAGAAAGAACATCTATGGTACTTAGTGCAAACACACAACTGAAACGTTCAAGATCACAATCATGCTTAAGACATTATAAGGATTTTTTGGAAGAGTTTCTTCTTTTGGAAGAGTACTTAGCATAAGTATAACTGTGATGGTGAACAAAAGAGATTGCAATTAAATCCTACAACACTATAGCCATTTCCCATTCATTATCATGATCTTTTGGAAGAGCTTCTTCTTTTGGAAGAGTTTTTAGAATGAGTGTAACTATAGTGGCTAAAGAAAACACTATGAATTCAAACTTCAAAAATGTAAAGGCAGCTAATATACTTATCTAAATTACGCAAATAAATCCGTACAGGGGGCAGGGGCCCTCTACCACCAGACATAATCTAACTCCAAATCAAATCAACGCTTTCAAAACAATACTGTCTGCTTCATTAAAGGAGAAATAACTTGAACAGAGCAATCTGCGTCTTCAGAAATGTAGCACAAAATCTAAGCAAAATCTGGAACAAAATCTAGCCTAGCTCTTGGTTTCCCAAGTGTTTATATAACAAATGTACATAACAAGACTTGCAACAATTCCAGGATCATTGTCTTTCCTTATCGAAATCACATTAGGACTCTTGAAGTGGTTGCGTAAAAAGGAAAAGGACATCTGGACTAAGACAGTCCTACTAGAAGTCTGCCTTCTTAAATGTGTTCCCACGTACCAAAACCATATCCAGAATTCATTTCTTCCTTCATGGTGAGCAACGAACAATGTAGACATGACGTGGAATATACCCATATGTGGTTTTTCTTGAGAGGCCACCTGGAACATACCCAAACGTGAAGACAACTGCAGAATTGCCGGTTAGCTACGGAATGTCTGCATTCTGCAGCTAGTTCCGGTCAAAATGCATTACAATGACAAAAATCACAAAACTTAGCAAGTCAGTCATGTTAATCATTCTAAAAGTAATTTTAACTAAATTCATTGATCAATTGGGTCTAGGATAACAATGGGCAAAGGAAAATGAGGTAAAGTAAGATGAAAGAAAGCACAATCTTGAGGCTCAACAGGACTATTTTATGAAAAGGGCCTTGTTGTAGTTTTCTTTTGTGCTTTCTTTTTAAACTCTCTAAATATGAAAATACATCGAGTTCTTCCTTTGTTAGACTCGTTAAAAACTGATAACATCAGACTCCGTCGTAATGACGTTACTCGAGTTCCTCCTTCCTAGGGCTCGTTAAATGTACTAGGTTGGATTTTTCCAAAGGAAAAAATTATATCGCAAGCATATGCTATCCCCTTCAAGCTTGTTTCCAAAAATAATTGGAGTACTCGCCAGAAATGGTGGGGGAAAATGGAACCAGTATCACCGTCGTGTCGGCAGTATGTCGCTCTTGAACATGGCACTTGTCTGCATTCGTGTCGGGTTAGGGACATCTCATCTCGTTATCTGCTTTCCTCCATGGGTTTGGGTAATATCTTTTGACTGCTCATCTTCTCTTTGCCATGTCATCATGACCTTAGATCCTTTGATGTCAAATACTGCCAAATCCAGTGTCGTGCCGCCGATATGTTCAGGAGAAGTTGGCCTCTGCAGTTTTCAACCTCCCTCTGATTCTCTATTGATCTCGATTCACAAACATCATGTTCCTCTATCTCGCGTTGATGATGTGGGAAACACTATGGCCCACCTTCGATCAAGGTCACTTCCTGTCGACTTCAGCTCATTATCCAGGAAGATGATCTAGAGACTCCCTTCAGGTACCTTGATGCAAGGTTTTCATTATTGGCCTTTGATCGGATGATTCTACGGGTGTTCAATGCCAGCTCACTGTTCACATTCCGTGGATTATACCTATAGTACCTTGAGGTCCATCCTCATTATTGGTGGTTCCTCTCGCGTCTGTTAATGGCTTTCATTATTGGCTGGTAATCAGACGATGTTCTTGCATGTTCGACTTTAGCTCACTTATTCACATGTTCGGACTTGTACTCCGTTCAGGTCGAGATGGAGTGCAAGACCCTTGATCTTGTCTGATAAAATCCAGGATGCAGATTCTTTGTGGATTATCATGATTAGTTACATGAATCATTTTATTGTATGGTTGCGACCATACCTGAGTCTACTAGTTGATCCTTCTTTGTTGGATGGCTGTGTCCATACCTTGGATCCTGGTTATTGTACACTCTATTATGGATGGCTGCGCCCATACCACATATCATGTATCAGAGATATCAGTTGTATTTGTATTTGCAGGTCTTTCGACGGCAGTGTTTTCAGTTGGGTGCTTTCTCATAAATCATTTCACCCCTCCCCCTCTCTCGGACCTCATGCTTTAGGGGGCATCTGTTACACAACATTTTTTCACCATCCCTACAATCCCTTGTCTCGTACATTGGAGGACTATTCCTGTGACCTGTGAACAGTAAAATGACCTGAAAACCACCTTCATGGCATCCTCTTGCATAAGGACAAACAATCTCCTGAAGAACATTTCCTCTGAAAAACCCTAAAAATAGATTTTTTAGCCTTGGCGTGACTAGCCAGTTCATCCCTCGCGGCAATGGGGGAAAATCCACACTAGAGGGCACGCCAACTGGCACTCTGCCCCTGTGTTTCACTCATGCCAAGCTTATTAAGGGATTTTTTTTTTAAATAAATGGCGGAAGTTTGATTCTAACAAACTCCTAAATGAATCATCAAAAGGAGTTTAGTGGTTTGGCTCCGGATCTCCATGTATAGGAAGTGGTTTTCCACCTATCATGGAACCTTCCTAAGAGATAGGGCCTATCCCATGATTATAGGTATCCCAACTTCCTTTCCTCCATCTATAAAAGCTTTCCCTCTCCATTAGCAAGCTAGCTGAACTTGTAGGAAGGAAACTATAGCTGGGAAACTATCGAGAGCCAAGCCGAAGAGAGAGAGATTCGTCCAGATTCCCAACAGGCTTTGTTGAGACACGCTCCGCTGCAAGCCCCACCGAAGGAAGATTATAGCATCAGAGAATTTGGTTGTAATCTCCATTTTTTCATTTATAATATAAGCGACTCTAATTTTGGTTCCATTCATGTGTTCATTTCTTTATGTAATGCAATGACTTATATCCTCTCTAACTGATATATAGTTACGTGCTTTAGATTTTACGTTGTATGTCATTGTTTCCTTGCATGTGTACAGGTGTTCGGACGTGTCGAACGGAAGGATTGTGATCTGTCAAGCGAGGGACGTGAAACATCATCTTTTCTCCAACGACAACTGCGTGAAATTTGAGGTAGGCTACTCATCACGATCTTTGTCTTTTTGTAACTAGGAACCAACGTCATTGCGTGACTTGATTGTTGCTAGACCCGATCTGGGATAGTGGGATCGCCTCTGTCCACAGAGGGGATTTACCTCCTCAACACCTACTCTAGAAGACCCTCTAGCAGTACCACTACTTCATTTTACAACGTCTTGTCTTCTTTTTCATAATCCTTCCTCTCCTTTCCACTAGTGGCCTTTCCCACTGAGATATTTTCCTTTAACCTCTCACGTGAGGAAATATCTCCAACTCTCTAATTGTTTGGAAAGTAACCACACTTTTAAGTTCTTTTACTAGTTCTACCAAAATGAATTACCCACTCTTGTAGTAAATATGTCAAACTAAATTGAATTACCCACTCTTGTAGTAAATATGTCAAATATATACATAACGAGAGATGTTACATATACATTTAGAAAAGGATATTGAATTTTTTTTTTTTAATGGACAATATTGAAATAAATGTATTTATATATGACTTATAAACTCAATGTTGAACAAGAATTGCACATCTCCCTCACACTCAACAACACATTATATAATTTTTTTAACCATATATATATATATATATAAGATATTAAAATATTTTATTTAAAATATAGTTGAAATATTTATAACTAATATTGAATTATATTTTTTTATTAATTTTATTTTTTTAAATGTCATATTTCAACTCCATATTTGAGTATGGAAGGAATTTTATGTCTTTCGAAAAATCACACGAAAATTTTACTTTTACAATAAATGATACATAGATATAGTTTTAATATGTGGAGGACTAGGAATGATTATTAAAACGTGAACCTTATTCTTTAAAAAAAATTATTAACCCCATTTAACTATATATTTTCAAAGCTTCACTAGATATATTAATTAAAAAATAAAAATAATAATACTAAAATATCATTATGGTGAAGTTCTCTACAACCTAGTATGAGGGAGATGTCTAATATCCTATGTTGCATAGGTTCCCGAACCCAGGGGTGGGGTTCTCGAACCCAAGAACTGGATTCAGGTACGAGTTCTTCTAAAACAAACCCATAAGAACCTTGTTCTTCTACCAAGAACTGGGTTTTTCATTAGCAAAAATTGGGTTCTTTTGATGTTTAGGGTACTTGGAACCTCGATAATGGGTACTTGGAATCCCAAAATTGGGTTCTTTAGGTTTCTTTGTTCAACTACTTTTGAAATAAAAATTTAAATATAAAAAAATCGTGGAAATTCAAAAGGTGAATACATAACTCGTAAAACCTAAAATCTCTTCACTCTACGATGATGACATTCTGTTTGAAACAATAGCCATTTGGTTTGACTATTGAGACGCAAGCATTCCTTGGTTTGTTTGGGGAATTCGTTGGTGTATGTGCAGATGACTGGAGGTTCCCACAAAGACGCAATCCACAGAGATCACTGGAGGTTCCCGCAAAGACGCAATCCACAGAGATGCAATCACTGCTTGAAGATTCACTGGTAACTTTTGAAGATTCACTGTGCGACGTGAATTATTCTAATTTCTGTGTGTTCAAACTTCAAACTTCATTCTTTGCATAGAAAAATTAGTAAATTAAAATTTAATTCTAAATAGTAAATCGAACCATGATGTCAAATATGGGAAAGCTTTCTTATGATGAGTATTAAAATATTTGAAGAAACCGCAACAAATAGTCTATTGTGATATACTGCCATTCCAAACTCTTGTTTTTCTAATGTAATCTTAACATTCTCTCATGGCCAAGTAACATCACTTTCTTTTCTAATCACTTTTTTAACTGTGTTTTTTTTTTACATCTTTTGCCAAGAGTGTAACTTTTGGTCTTTTCTTTCCCTTCCAGAGTTTTGGGCGAAATTGGCTTGGGGACAGATTTACAAGTATGTGTAAACTCCAATTTTCACTTGATATCAAAATAGAAATTTTGAAATTTCAATGTAAATTTTCAATGTTCAATGATGTGCATGTTTAAATATTTAAATTCTAAATCATAAATATTTTAGTTTTCATGTTTAAAGTTTGAAAATATACAAATTCACACACACACACACATATATCCTCGATGAAACCAATTTCAAAAAATGACACACCCATCATGTCCTTGTCTCTATCCCCATGTTTCTTGGCAACATAGCTCATATCATTACATTTGAAAATAATAAAATAATACTTAACATTGACAAAATAAAAAATAATAATTATAAAAAAATGTCAACCATAAATAAAATACTTCAATTTCCACTTTATTTTTATATAGAGAGATAAAGTAATTGAAAGTATATAAAAAATATCTAGATGCACCCGTCCCTGTCATTACATTTGAAAATAATAAAATAATACCGACATTGACAAATTAAAAAATAATAATGATAAAAAATGTTGACCATAAATAAAATACTTCAATTTCCATCGTATTTTTATATATAGAGATAAAGTAATTGAAAGTATATAAAAAATATCTAAGGTTTGTTCTAATTCAATTGACATGTAAAATTTAAAATTAAAATATATTAATAACAAAAATATATTTTATTGTTGGCCATAAAGAACATATTTCAATATTCATATTAAATAACATAATTTTAAAATAATAAAATAATATCTACATTGACAAATAAAAAAATAACAATGATAAAAATTGTCAACCATAAATAAAATACTTCAATTTCCACATATAAAATTTAAAATTAAAATATATTAATAGCAAAAATATATTTTATTGTTGTCCATGTAGAAATTTACAAGGTAAGTTCCATAGATCAAGAACCAAAGGTCACCGCTCACAAACAGATCACAAATCAGTACACTAGTATAATCACGTGGTTAAAACCCTCAAAGAGGAAAACAGTCCACGGCCTGAGCCAACGCGGCCACTTCAGGAAATTTATTAATATAAAATGAAAAGTTACATATGTTTCTCTCATAAACGGTTACCAGAAAAATGACCCTCCATGCTCTTTAAATAGAGATCATGGACCAATTGGGTGTTAAGCCACGGATCAAGTGTCGTTAATACCGAGGTGAGAGATAACCGTCAGATCACTACAAATCGTGACCATCAGATTATAAGTTACAAATGTACATGGTAAAGAAACACACTTTACCTAACTCTACACTAGACTAATTTATTCTTAAATATTTCCTATGTGTCGGAATATCCTAACATCCCCCCTTAAGAACAACTTCGGATAGGATTGAAGGATTTACAAAGGTGGCACAAAAGGAGGTTATTTCCTATGTGTTGAAATATCCTAACATCCCCCCTTAAGAACAAATTGGGATAGGATTGAAGGATTTACAAAAGTGACACAATAGGAGAAGGAAGGAGGCATTAGAGCCTATCCCCCCTTAATGTCAACTTTCCTGGACTCCAAGCATGGATCGAATTTTGGTAAACTTCGCTTCTGTGAGAGCCTTTGTAAATATATCGGCTACTTGATCATTGGTTGGATAGTACTGCACTTCAAGAACACGATCATGAATGAGCTTTCTGATGAAGTGTATGTGGAGTTCAATGTGTTTCATACGATAATGATGAACTGGATATTTACATAGCTGAATGGAACTCTGATTATCACACCAAAGTGTAGTTGGATGTTGCTGATGAATGTTGAGATTGCAACAAGATGACGAGCTTAGTGGAAAGAAGTCGCCTTCACTAAGTGGGCCCGCTGGCTATTTTTGGCGCAAGTCTATTTTTAGACTATGTCTATTCTTAGACATGTCGATCATGTTCTATGAGTTGCAGGATGCTATTTGTGGATGGTTGGTCAAGTCGGAAAAAATAGATGGACTTCTATTTTTAGACATATTGCGTGAAATCTATTTTTAGATTGCCAGTCTAAAAATAGATATGTCGAATATTATTAGCTCTTAATAATATTTGGACTATAAACATTATCTTATTCTCTTGGAGCACTTCAGTTAAGTGCAGAGATGTGGCACAGAAGCTGACAGAAGGAATTACGTATTCCTGAGGGTTAAATGGAGCTATTGCATGGATACTTCAGTTAGAACTCATGTGACATACTTTGGTGGAGTTATTGAGCTAGTTGATGGAGTTGTGTTCAGTTTAACTGAGTTAAACATAGTTGAGCTAGTTGTATCTAGTCTAACTAATTGATACACTAGTGAGAGTGGTGTGAATTAATTATTAATTAATTCACTAATTATTAACTCATAAATCAACTAAATAATACATCATTTAACTACAGTGCATGGACAGTTTCAGTGGAGACCAGTGAAGAGGTAGGTGAAAGAGCAGTGTGACTATCAGTTGTGACTATAGTGTTGCATGATTTGCAACACACAGTAGTTGGATATGCCAATGAGGATTGCGTGAGAAAGGTTGGACTAATTCGATTTCATTCAGAGCCATTCTTTAGTAGTGATTGCGCAGTAGAGGCAGGCTATTAGGTGGCAGAGATTGGAGCATGTGATTTGCTAGATCGGGACTTGATTACTGTGTAGCAATTGGAGATTGTACTGAGAGCTAGTGAGGAGCTTTGTATAATGATTGTTACATGATCTCTATGAAATATAATATACAGATATTTTGGGGTTTTCAGCTTTAAGCTTTCCCATAAAATACTGTGTTCATATGTGTGATTGTTTATGGTTTTAATGTGCGCATGCGATTGTTTTTATTTCCGCAATTAATGATCAATGGTAGAAGAGATTTTGTATTATGCATGAAGTTAAAATAGTGTGTGATTAGGAGAATCTCGGTGAATAATATATCAGTTATTCAAATTTCTACATGGTATCGGAGCGATATTGATCATTGGAGCAATTGCAAAACATTGAAGCGGTTGAGTTTTGTGCTGGTGGAATTCGAATTTGCAGCAGTGTTTTCTTGGTGTCGAAGTTTAGATGTCTTTCAACGGATTGCGATTGGAGTATTCCCTTGAGGGAATCTCAAATTATATTGCATGGAAGGACAGGATGGAGGTGGTTCTGGATGACAATGGGTTGAAGGAGTTCATAGATGCAGAAATTCCAAAACCTGCTTCTAGCGATGCTGCCGCACTTGATGCATGGAAAAAGAAGACAACAAAGTGTTGAAGAATTATGTTGGAAGGTGTAAAGGATCGCATAGGTTCTAGCCTTCATGGTAAGGCTTCTTCATTCTTGATGTGGAAAGCGTTGACAGACTTATTCCAAAGCAAGAGCGACCAGAGGAAGTTGCTACTGCCAAAGGATAAACTTAAACATAAATGGAGAAAGGCTTACAAGATGCCCAAGTACCTCATTTAAGTTCACTGAATGTGGATGGAGCCTGAAGTGTGGGGTGAACTGGATACGAGGAACATGATCTGCCTCTGCTTCAAGAGTTGGAATCTCATCATCCTCAAAATGGCCTAATCACAGCATAGGATGCACTTTTGGTCTATCTGTAAGAGGAGATAAGGCAAAGTACCAGGGACAGATCTTCATCAAATAACTCCGATGAAGAGAATTGTGCTTTGGCTGCCAAAGCAAAGAAGGGGAAGAGCAAGAAAGCTTCTCAATCCGGTGCGAAAGGCAAGAAGCAGGACATGTCCAAGGTGAAGTGATTTCACTGTCACCAACATGGACATTACGCCACTAATTGTCCACAGAAGAAGAAAAATAAGCAGGTTGCTGGATCTGCAGCTGGAGAGGCCTTAGCCTCGCAGTTTGAGCTGGATTTTTCGTTGATCGCATGCTTGGTCTCAAGTGTGATGGGTTCAGTGTGGTTTCTTGATAGTGGTGCGTCTTTTCACACGGTAACTGCAGACAAAGATTTGTCATCGATCTCGGATAGAAAGATCTTGAGTGCCATCAGACACATGATGAGATACAGCACACTGTGATCAGACTGATTTCCTCGGAGAGTTTGGTAAACCTCTATCAAGGAAGTGATGCATGTTCCAGATTGAAGAAGAAATTTATCTCTCATGTTGTATATGAAAGAGTCAAGTGATATGATGTTGTCTTTAAAGTGAGGGAAAGGTTTTCCGGAACCTCTGTAAGGCAACCTGGTGAAACTACAGTAGGGGTTCGAGTTAAGAACCTTTATCAATTGCAGGTAGATGGCTGCGCAGCAATGGTAGGCAAGGCAGAAGGAGTGGTCAGCCAGGATGATGGCGAGCTGTGGCACCGGAGATTGGGCCACCTTCACCATGGAGCTTTGAAGATACTGCAGCAGATTTCTACTGGGCTTCCCAAAGGTACACTTGCGTAGTCAGATCAGTGCAAGGGATTTACTTTGGGAAAATTTGTGAAAGACACCTTTCACGAGAAGGATAGTCCCACCACGACGATCCTTGAGAGAATTCACAAAGACGTGTGTGGACCTTTCTCAGTAGCTTCGACAGTAAAGCACAGGTATTATGTGATCTTTGTTGATGATTTTTCTCGGAAGTGCTGGATCTTCTTCATGCATAAGAAGAGCGAGACATACTCAAAGTTATTTGATTTCAAGGCATTGGTTGAGAAAGAATCGGGGAAGCAGGTGAAGGCTCTTAGGAGTGACAATGGTGGTGAATTCATCTATGGCGAATTCAAGGACTTTTGCAGCGCAAAAGGAATTCGAAGAGAGCTCATAGCACCTCATAACCCACAGCACAATGGGGTTGCTGAGCGAAAGAACAGAACAATCATGGGTGTTGCACGGGTGATGTTGCATGATCAGGGCCTTCCCATACACTTGTGGGCTGAGGCATGAAATATTGCAGTATATGTGCAGAACCATTGTCCTCACAGATACTGGCATGAGTACACCCGAGGAGGCGTTTAGTAAGAAGCCCGATATTCTCCTATTTGAGGATTTTTGGTTCACCTGCCATATCATGTGACTAAGATGTCGTTGGTGAAGAAGGTTTGAGCCGACTACAGAGGATGGGATATCTGGGGTACACCGATACACCCCACAACTATCATGTCGCGATAGTCGCAAGACCCGTTAAAAGCAGACACTGCCTTCATGAGGACAGCCAATGGTTCGCTGAGAGGGTTTTAAATTTCATTTGTATGAGGAGCTATTAGTTCCTGAGGATGAGTCTCTAGATGTGGATTAGCCATAAGAGGAGGTTCATGGAGTGGAAGAGACCACTCATGCAGCGCCAACCATCAGAGGGCGGAAGCGCACTACAGAAGCTGAGCGACTGGCTCAAGATGCAGAGAAGGTTGTAGGAGCACCTACATCACAGCGCAGACAGAGATAGTCACCTGATCGGTACACTGGATACATGGCTCTTATGAGAAAGTGTATCGTGACAGAGCCATCCTCTTTCGAGGAAGCTATGGAGGATCCCGCATGGGTAGATGCCATGGTGGAAGAGTATGATTCGACTGTCAGAAACAGCGCATGGGAGATAATCCCAAGGCCAGAAGGGAAATCAATGGTGGGTTTGAGATGGATCAACAAAGTGAAGCAAGCAGCTGATGGGAGTGTGGAGAAGTACAAGGAAATATTGGTTGCCCAAGGCTTTTCACAGATTGAGGGGATCGATTATGAGGAGACCTTTGCACCTGTCGCAAGTTATTCTTCCATATGGACGATTCTTTCTCTCTCAGTGCAGATGGGGTGGCACATTCATCAGATGGATGTGAAGATTGCGTTCCTCAACGGAGTGATTGAGGAGGAGGTGTACATAGAGCATCCCGAAGGTTTCAAGATCTTCAACAGCGAGTCGCATGTTTTCAGGCTCAAGAGATCATTGTATGGGTTGAAACAAGCACCTCATGCTTGGTACACACGGATAGATAGTTATTTCACTAGACTTGGATTCTCCAAGAGTGAGGCAGATCTGAACCTATACCAGATTGTGGTGGAGGGTAAGTTGTTGATCATTGTACTTTATGTAGATGATTTGATTTTGATAGGTGATGATCTGTTGATACTCTCATGCAAGAATGATCTTTCAAAAGAGTTTGAGATGAAGGACTTGGGCCTCCTTCATTATTTCCTGGGATTGGAAATTTGGCAGCGCAGTGATGGAATGTTTGTGTCTCAAGGAAAGTATGCCCGGGAGATACTGGAGAAGTTCAACATGCATGGCTGCAAGCCTATAGACACTCCTCTTCCTAGTGGATGGAGGAAAGAGGATGCTACATCGGCAGAGGTAGTGGATGCCACTGTTTATCGACAGTTGGTGGGGTCGCTTATGTATCATCTATATACACTCCACTCCGACATATCATATGTCATAATCCGCCTTTCATCTGACATGTAGTTAAGCCTACCAAGCTCTACCTGAAAAGGTGTGGTTGGCTGCATGAGATGGTCTCCTTCCATATCACACCTGGACATGGATTATGGTACAACAATGGATGAGGTGAAGCCGTATTTCAATGTATGCAGATTGCCAGTGGATCCTAATGAATAGAAAGAGCACATCCGGGAGGGATTTTCAATATTGAGTCACAAAGCAATTTTTTGGGCAATGTTAGAAGCAGAGACTATACACTGGGCCAGCAAGAGGTCAGTATACATGCCTGAGCTACGCATGCGAGGCCATATGGATGAGGAAGATTCTGGTCGGGTTGTTCGGGTCACACTTGGAGCCTACTGTGATTTATTGTGATAACCAGAGTTGCATTAAACTCTCGGCTAATCCAGTATTTCATGATAGATTCAAACACATCGACATCAGGTACCATCATATTAGAGATTGTGTGCAACGTAAGATCGTTATTTTCATATTATTCACGGGGAGGATCCTGATGTTGATGCATCTCTTATCACACCACCAGATATATACCCAACACTGCAGGCAAAGATAGGGTGGCGATAACTTTATCTTGTTGAGAGGGAGTGTTGATATTGCAACAAGATGATGAGCTTAGTGGAAAGAAGTCGCCTTCACTAAGTGGGCCCGCAGGCTATTTTTGGCGCAAGTCTATTTTTAGACTATGTCTATTCTTAGACATGTCGATCTTGCTCTATGAGTTGCAGGATGCTATTTGTGGATGGTTGGTCAAGTCAGAAAAAATAGATGGACTTCTATTTTTAGACATATTGGGCGAAATATATTTTTAGATTGCCAGTCTAAAAATAGATATGTCGAATATTATTAGCTCTTAATAATATTTGGACTATAAACATTATCTTATTCTCTTGGAGCACTTCAGTTAAGTGCACAGATGTGGCACAGGAGCTGACAGAAGGAATTACGCTATTCCTGAGGGTTAAGTGGATCTATTGCATGGGTACTTCAGTTAGAACTCATGTGACAGAGTTTGGTGGAGTTATTGAGCTAGTTGATGGAGTTGTGTTCAGTTTAACTGAGTTAAACATGGTTGAGCTAGTTGTATCTAGTCTAACTGATTGATACACTAGTGAGAGTGGTGTGAATTAATTATTAATTAATTCAATAATTATTAACTCATAAATCAACTAAATAATACATCAGTTAAATACAGTGCATGGACAGTTTCAGTGGAGACCAGTGAAGAGGTAGGTGAAAGAGCATTGTGACTATCAGTTGTGACTATACTGTTGCATGATTTGCAACAACCAGTGATTGGAGATGCCAATGAGGATTGTGCAGTCAAGGCTGGACTAATTCGAGTTCATTCAAAGCCATTCTTCAGCAGTGATTGCGCAGTAGAGGCAGGCTATCAGGTGGTAGAGATTGGAGCATGAGATTTGCTATATCAGGACTTGATTACTGTGTAGCAATTGGAGATTGTACTGAGAGCTTGTGAGGAGCTTTGAATAATGATTGTTACATGATCTCTATGACATATAATATATAGATAGTTGGGGGTTTTCAGCTTTAAACTTTCCCATAAAATATTGTGTTCATATGTGTGATTGTTTATGGTTTTAATGTGCGCATGCGATTGTTTTTATTTCCGCAATCAATGATCAATGGTAGAAGAGATTCTGTATTGTGCATGAAGTTAAAATAGTGTGTGATCAGGAGAATCTCGGTGAATAATATATCATTTATTCAACTTTCTACAATGAAGACCAAATTCAGACAGGATCTGATGAAGCCACATGGCTTCCTTGCTGGCTTCAACTGCACCACAATACTCTGCTTCTGCTGAAGAAAGAGAGATGGCACTTTGTTTCTTAGAAGACCATGTAATAGGTCCTGAACCAAGAGTGAACACATATCCTGCAGTAGACTTTCTATCATCAGGGTCACCAACCCAATCAGAATCATATCGAAGTATTTTTTTAGCTACTTTCTAGTGACTTTCATGAGGTTGGTGCATAAACCGAGCGAAAATACCAACGACGAAGGAAAGGTCAGGATGGGTATGGGTTAGATACAGAAGTTTACCAACAAGTTGACGATATAAGGTAGCATCAACTTCAGGGGTAGTACAAGTGACTGAAAGCTTGACTCCAAACTCAAAGGGAGAAGGGGATGGCTTACAGTCTTCCATGTGAAAGTGGTGTAGAATATCACAGGCATACTTGGACTGAAAGAGGGTAATGCCTTCCATGGATTGCAAAACTTGAAGACCAAGGAAATAATGCCAATGTCCTAAGTCTGTCATTTCAAACTTATTTTTGAGGCTAGACCTCACATGGTTTATATGGTTTGGATCACTACCAGTGAGGATAATATCATCAACGTAAAGAACAAGGATGGTGAAGGACTTACCCACTTTCTTGGTGTAGACAGTGTTGTCAGAATGACACCTAGAAAATCCATTATCTAATAGAAATCTATCCATTTTGGCATACCAAGCCCGAGGATCTTGTTTGAGACCATAGAGAGACTTCCTAAGGTGACAAAGAAGGCTAGAGTCATTTTGGATAAAGCCAGGGGGTTGTTCCATGTAGATTTCTTCATGTAAATCTCCATGTAAGAGGGCAGATTTAACATCCATCTGATGGACTTCCCATTTAAAGGAGGCAGCAAGGGAAAGAATAAGGCAGATAGAATTCATTTTGGCAACAGGTGAGAAGGTTTCAGTATAATCATTGCCTTCAACTTGTGAAAATACTTTAGCAACAAGACGAGCTTTATGTCTATCCGCTTTTCCATCTGATCCAAACTTGGTTTTGTAAACCCATCTACATCTGACAAGTTTTCTTCCTTTTGGAAGAGGAACAATATCCCAAGTATCATTTGCCAATAAAGAATGATACTCTTCATTCATAGCTTCATCCCAATCTGGATGACTGGAGGCTTCTTCAAAGGTTTCTGGATCAAGTTTTTCCGAAACTTGAGCCAATAAGGAAGAGGCTCTTTCGAACTGAGAACGTGTACATCGTCGATCGGCAGGGTCACCTGAAAGAGAACCTGTTGCATCCCGAGTACAACAGACCCATCTTGGAAGCGATGGAGTATAAGGAAAAATTTCAAGAGGTGGAGGAAGATTTTCATCCTCGCTGTCATCATCTGAACTAGAAAGAATGCTATTAAAAATAGAAAAGAGAGAGAGAGGTGGCACAAATGCCGAATCAGGCTCGCAGGCCAAAGGTGGCACACTCGCCGAACTAGGCTTGCAGGCCGATATATTTTCATCAAATTTTACATCTGTTCTAATGATAACATTTTTGGATTTTGGTTGAAGAAGTCTATATCCTTTGACATCTTCAGAATATCCAACAAAAATGCATTTTTCACTCTTAGGTTCTAAGGCTTTATGTTTCGCATATGGAATATGGGCCCAAGCATCACTTCCAAAAACACGAAAGTGACTCACATCTAGTTTGATTGAGCTCCAAGCTTCTTCTAAAGTTATATTCTTTAAAACCTTAGTAGGAGTGTGATTTACTATGTAATTTGCACAATTAATGGCTTCTGCCCAAAAATTGAGACCAAGCCCTTTAAATTGAAGCATATAATTAGCCATTTCTTTTAAGGTGCGATTCTTCCGTTCAGCTACACCATTTTTTTGTGGATTATGTGGAACAATATGTTGCAATTGAATGTCATGCTCAGTGTAGAAGTTGAAAAAAAATTTGTTAACATATTCTCCTCCATTTCCTGATCTTAACTTAAGAATTTGATGTCCAGATTGTTTCTCAACAAAGGCCTTAAAGGCCAAGAAGATGTTAAAAAATTCACTCTTGAGTTTTAAGAAGTATACCCAAGTGCGTCTGGAAAAATCATCAATGAAATTTAAGAAGTACCTGCAACCAGAGAAAGAAAAAACGGGAAGCGGACCACATAAATCACTGTGCACAAGCTACAAAGGGGCTGAAGCGTGCTGAAAGGCATGCTTGTCAAAAATATCTCGATGATGTTTTCCGAGTACACATCCGGAGCAAACACCATCTCGGCAAGATACCATAGGAAGACCCATCACCATATTTTCCTTACATAGAGTTTGAAGAGAACGATAGTTTAAGTAACCAAATCGCTCATGCCAAAGTTTTCTCACATAATCATTATGAGCAACATAAACAGAGGGAAGATAGGATGACCCAAAGTTGTCAAACTTATACAACCTGGTGGAATCATCAGCAATGCCAGTAGCTAAAATATGTTTAGGATCTTTTAGGTCCTTGATTACAACATCATGAGGTGAGAATTCTACTATTTTCCCTTCACCTGAATGATTTATCTGATAAACAGAGAGAAGTTTGCATGACAAGGTAGGAACACATAGTACAGCATTAAATTGACCATTATTGAGATGAATGGTTCCAGATCCTACAACACTAAGAGATCTATCATCACCAACATAAATATGTTTGGTGTTACAATCATTTAAAGAAGAAAACATGGATTTACTTTTGGCCATGTGATAAGAAGCTCTAGAATCAATGAGCCACTCATGAGAATGAGAAGAGGAAGATACATTTAATGCATAACTAGCTCTTGATGCTTGACAACCACAAGCAAAAAGTGTCATTCCTGAAGATGAAGGTGAAGAGTGCTCCAAATTGATGTTGTGCTTCTTCATTGATGCTTCTAAGGCTTCCATCTTCTTAAAACATTTGGACTTTAAAATGGCAATCACGATTGCAAAAGTTGCAATCTCTATCTGTCTTCTTTCCTTTGTTTTTATATGTCGTATCATTTTGGTGAGTTGCTTTTTCAATTTGTGGTTGAAATTGCTTAGGACCCTTGTTTGGTTTCGGACCATACTTTTTAGGACACTGCTTCTTGGGATTCTTTTGATATGATTGTTGTTGGGCTGCTAAGACTTTCTTAGAAGAATTTCCAGAAGTGATAAGACCAAGGTGTAAGAGTTTTTCTTCTTCTCTTATCAAATAATTTTGGTGAGTTTCTTTTTTAGTTTGTGGCTAAAATTTCTTAGGACCCTTGTTTGGTTTCAGACCATACTTTTTAGGATACTGCTTCTTGGGATTCTTTTGATATGATTGTTGTTGGGCTGCTAAGGCTTTTTTAGAAGCATTTTCATAAGTGATAAGACCAAGGTGTAAGATTTTTTCTTGCTCTCTTATCAAAGAATCGCAAAAGGCATCAAAAGAGGGGTTCTTGTAGGCGGTTCCTGAAGAAATGATGGCTTCTCTAGTGGAATGGAAGGAAAAAACAAATACAGAGTATGCAGGGCCAAGCTTAGAAAGAATGCAATAAATGAGGCTACCATCTTCCTTTTTTATCTTACAACCTTCTAAAAGAATTCGAATGGTCTTGAATTTGGACAAAAAATCTTCAATAGAGGAGAAATTATTGGGGTCCAAAGTAAGCAACTCATTTTCAAGCTCGTGGGCCCTGATTTGATTTTGAATGCCAAAAACATTTTTTAGCTTTTCCAGGGCTTCATCAAGGGTGTCAATGTCAAGGATATGAAATCGAAGATCTTAAGCAATGGAAATTCCTATCAGCCCTCGTGTTTGATCTTGTTTATTTTCTCATTTAGCAACTTTATCATCATCCGAAGGTTTATTTTCTTGTCCTGTGGCTATTCTATAAATCCCTTTACTTCTAAGTATATCTACCATGTGAGGTAGCCATTAAAAATAATTGGTGCTGTTAAGAATAATTGGGCATGCACTTTCCATTTTTTTTTTAAAACTGAAGCTGAGAAAAGCTGAAACTAACTACTCCAATGGAAAGATCTCAAAAAATTAGACCATTTAAAAAACAACGGCTCGAAAAACGGCTTCCGGATAAAGAAGTTATGCCTTTTGAAAAATCTGAGTTGTAGATGCCGAATAGTTACGGGAACAGGATGAAGTGCGGCTTTTTAAAAAAAATTCCGCCCCTTTGAATTTTATTTTTTTACAAAAGAAGCTTGAGAAGGAGACTTGAACCCAAGACCTCTATTCTCATAAACTAACCCCTCACCAAGTGAGATAGTAAAAGGATCATGTTATTGTTTGAAAGGAGGAAGGGGTTTTTTTTTTTACTCTTCGGTGTTTGTGCTTTTTCCTGCACACAAAAAAAAAAAAAAAACCGAGAAAAAAAATCAAAATGCAAAGCCTTACGGTAGAATGTTATATTTTCGGTTACCCTTATCGGAAACTATGATTTTTTTCACTATTTCTGATTTCTTGAGATCGCACAAAGATGTGGGGAAATAGCAAACGTAGCAAAAAAAATCCCTTTTCCTGTTTATGATTTGCCGAGATCGCACACAACGCAAAGCAAAGAGCATACACAGGGAAGACGGTACAGATCCGAAAAATAAATAAAACCTAAAAACTGAAATAAAAAAAGGGAACCAAAATAAGCAGAACTAATAACAAATATAATTGCAAAACAGATGCTTTATACCTCCAGATCTAAATTGTCATAACGTGGGCAATCGGAAACCTTTTCACATGAAACGAAAGGCATTCCTCACTGTAACAGACGCTCCAGACACAACCAAGCAGTTCTCCAAACCCAAAAATTTTCATAAATAGTATATCTACAAAACAACATTCGCATGCAGTGAAACCGACTTTGGATTTTGATCAACAATGGACGCGGCGCTCAAAATAGCTCTGATACCATGTAGGAATTTACAGGGTAAGTTCCGTAGATCAAGAACCAAAGGTCACCGCTCACAAACAGATCACAAATCAGTACACCAGTATAATCACGTGTTTAAAACCCTCAAAGAGGGAAACAGTCCACGGCCTGAGCCAACGCGGCCACTTCAGGCAATTTATTAATATAAAAAGAAAAGTTACATATGTTTCTCTCATAAACGGTTACTGGACAAATGACCTTCCATGCTCTTTAAATAGAGATCATGGACCAATCAAGTGTTAAGCCATGGATCAAGTGTCATTAATACCGAGGTGAGAGATAATCGTTAGATCACTACAAATCGTGACCGTCGGATTATAAGTTACAAATGTACATGGTAAAGAAACACACTTTACCTGACTCTACACTAGACTAAGTTATTCTTAAATATTTCCTATGTGTCGAAATATCCTAACAGACCATAAAGAACATATTTCAATATTCATATTAAATAACATAATTTTAAAATAATAAAATAATACTTACATTGACAAGTTAAAAATTAAAAATTAAAAAAGATCTAAAGTGTGTTCTAATTCAATTGACATGTAAAATTTAAAATTAAAATATATTAATAATAAAAATATATTTTGTTTTTGGCCATAAGAACATATTTCAATATTCATATTAAATCACATAATTTTATATCAACTCTGGATAGAAAAATTAAAGAAATTTAAATCAAAAAAATCTTATATTTTCACAATACGTGAGAGATGTGTAATGTATTTCATTCTTAACATAGAGATATATAACATTCAAGGAACTAGAGATATATTCTTTTAATAGACAGGTAACATTTTAAAGAATACTAATAACAGAGAGAGAAAGTCATATTCATGTATGAGGGGCATGTATTAACATTTTAATATGGAGAATGTAAAACATAAATAAAATGTTTTAATATCAACTATGTATATATTATAAACTAGCAATTGCACCATATGTTGCAAAAGAAACGTCGTAAGGCAATAGCATAGGAAAGAGTAGCCTATAAGAAATAAGAAGGCAATAGCATAAGAAAGAGTAGCCTAGAGGAAACAAGATGTTGCAGAGAACAAGCCATCATGAAGGAATGAAAGGAAAATTTTTCTTCCATGGAAGCAAGTCGTGGAAGTTTCAAAGATATTGATGATAATAGTTATCAACCAAAACAATTTGTTATAGATTTTGGAATACTCAATTCGGGGTGAAAACATATATGTAAACCAACATAATATGTTCACATATATACACATTTTGTTATAGATATTGAAATAGGAAATTGGGGGTGAAAATCCTTTGGTGATTAATAATCCAACACGTAACTCAAAAAAGATATTTTAAATACATTCAAGTACAATCTATCTAGCATAGATGTCAATAAAGAGAATTTTTATTAACAAAAATAGAGTTTACTTCAATTTCATCTACATATCTTAGTGGAAATTGCATGCTTATCAGAAATTGTATATGAAGAACAATAGTCTTAGTATACAAGAAAGTGAATATCATTTTAATATGGGGACATTTTTGGAAGGAGATATTGTTCTTTATGTTATGGTTTATTTTCTTAACTCCAAACTTGGTTTATTCTTTCTCTATATACATAAGAAAAAAAATACAAAGTGAATTCACAAATTTAAGTTATAGTTTTATATTTCATAATTAAAAATCTAGTTCCTTATTAAAATATTTTACACATCCTAGGTTATTCTAAATTGATCAAGAATATAGAATTATTAGGGTGGTGTTCTATGTGCACTAAAATTCCCATGAGGTCCATCACAATGTATGGGGTTCATTGCAACCTTGGATATATTCTGTGAGTTGTTGTGATTTTTTTCTTGTGGCTACAACTTAGTTTTGGTTTTCACCTAGCTATCATGATTCAAAACTTTGTTATAATCTTATATCCTTATAGCATTATATACATTATGTGAGTTAATGTGTTTTTTTGTTTGTCACAATGATTCAAAGATCAGTTATTATACCACAATATTGACTTTCTTGTTGTCTGTTTTGTTTATCTTATTAAAATATTTTACACACCCTAGGTTATTCTAAATTGATCAAGAGTATAGAATTATTGGGGTGGTGTTATATGTGCACTAAAATTCCCATGAGGTCCATCACAATGTATGGGGTTCATTGCAACCTTGGATATATTCTGTGAGGAGTTGTGATTTTTTGCTTGTGGTTACAACTTAGTTTTGGTTTTCACCTAGTTATCATGATTCAAAACTTTGTTATAATCTTAGATCCTTATAGCATTATATATATTATGTGAGTTAATGTGATGTTTTGTTTATCACAATGATTCAAAAATCAGTTATTATTCCACAATATTGACTTTCTTGTTGTCTGTTTTGTTTATCTTATTAAAATATTTTACACATCCTAGGTTATTCTAAATTGATCAAGAGTATAGAATTATTAGGGTGGTGTTATATTTGCACTAAAATTCCCATGAGGTCCATCACAATGTATGGGGTTCATTGCAACCTTGGATATATTCTGTGAGTTGTTGTGATTTTTTGCTTATGGCTACAACTTAGTTTTGGTTTTCACCTAGTTATCATGATTCAAAACTTTGTTATCATCTTAGATCCTTATAGCATTATATATATTATTTGAGCTAATGTGATGTTTTGTTTGTCACAATGATTTAAAAATCAGTTATTATACCACAATATTGACTTTCTTGTTGTTTGTTTTGTTTATGAACCCCTTAAAAAAACCAGAGGAACATTTGATTTTACAGTGTGATCTCTCCAACATGGATGGGGGTTCAACTTACTCTATTGTTAATCACATAGTGTCAATTTTGTAAAAATATAATCTACAATAAGTACTGAGTGGGTTTTTTCTTTTGTAATTTTTGTTTGGAATTGAAAAATAAAATAAAATTATAAAAGCTAAAATTAGGTAATTAAAGATATGTATATTTTTTTTGAACCGAAAAAAGAGTATGTATGTAGTTACAAACTGTTATGTAGTTACAAACTATTACAATTAAGTTATTAAAGGTAAATTTAGTGTTATTTAAGAAATGAGAATTATGATCATTCATCATTATTGCTCAAGATAAATATGTCATGTGAAATAATTTGGAAATTTAAAAAGATCACATAAAATTTTCATTATTAATTTAATTTTTATATATTAAGAAATACTACTCATGAATAATAAAACAATTGTAACATAAATAATATATAACAAAAAAACCATATATTTTTAGAATAATAAAATAGTTGTAACAAAAATAATATAGAACGAGAAAAACTATGTATATTTGGATGTATGAAGATTAGATACATTTTATTAAGTGAAATTTTAAAAGAATAATGGTTATAAACATTTAAAAATAATTTTATTAAATAATTAGTTTAGATCTATATTATTGATGAGAGGGATCAATGAGGTTTGCATATCAAGACATTTGATCCCTCTTGGCTCATGGTAGATCTAGAGTTAGGCAATCTTAATTCCCCCCTTTAGATAAACCAAATTCCACATGAATACCATGAGTCAATACCATGGGTTGTTTTTATAGTTTAATAAATATTTTAAATCTATATTATTGATGAGAGGGATCAATGAGGTTTTCATATCAAGACATTTGATCCCTCTTGGCTATTGGTAGATCTAGATTTAGGCCATCTTAATTTTCCCCTTTACATAAACCACATTCCACATGCATACCATGAGTCAATACCATGGGTTGTTTTTATAGTTTAGTATTATTTTTATTTTTTACTTGACCTAGTTAAAATGTTCATTACAATATGTCAATCTTTTTATTTAATTTACTATTATTTTTATTTTTGTGTAATTTGACAAAGTCACCAAAACTTAAATTCAATAACTTATTAAAAAAAAAAAAACTAACAGTATAAAAAACATATATAAAACTTTAACTTGTGAATCTAATGGCCTAAAACAAATTTTAAAATAATAATGGTTATAAACATTTAAAAATAATTTTATTAAATAATTAGTTTAGATCTATATTATTGATGAGAGGGATCAATGAGGTTTGCATATCAAGACATTTGATCCCTCTTGGCTCTTGGTAGATCTAGAGTTAGGCCATCTTAATTTCCCCCTTTAGATAAACCACATTTCACATGAATACCATGAGTCAATACCATGGGTTGTTTTTATAGTTTAGTAAATAATTTTATTAAATAATTAGTTTAGATCTATATTATTGATGAGAGGGATCAATGAGGTTTGCATATCAAGAAATTTGATCCCTCTTGGTTCTTGGTAGATCCAGAGTTAGGCCATCTTAATTTCCCCCTTTACATAAACCACATTCCACATGCATACCATGAGTCAATACCATGGGTTGTTTTTATAGTTTAGTATTATTTTTATTTTTTATTTGACCTAGTTAAAATGTTCATTAGAATATGTCAATATTTTTATTTAATTTACTTTTATTTTTACTTTTGTGTAATTTGACAAAGTCACCAAAATCTAAATTCAACAACTTAATAAAAAAAAAATTAACATTATAAAAAACATATACAAAACTTTAACTTGTGAATCTAATGGCCTAAAACATTTCAATCGTCTAACATTTGATCCAATGGCTCATACATTGACACAGTGGCACCTAGAGGAACTGTTTTCAAATAAGAACGTCTTACGACGTAAAAATAAGTAAAAAAAAAAATATTATGGTTAAAACATTTTATTAATGTGTTGCTCAAAATCACCAAAAATCTATCTTAACTTCAAATCTACCAAAGCTCAAAGTTTTTCCCAAGTTCTACACTCAAAAATAAATTTGCATCTTGAAAATTTTGATTCCTATAAAAATTTAGTAAATCAAAAAATAAAATAAATCTATATTAATTTTAAAAATAATCAAAAATTAAATTTTTCATATATACATTAACAATACTACACAAACTTACACATAAAAATTACTATATCTATATATACTAACAATATTACACAAACTTTACACATAAAATTACTATATTTATATATACTAACAATATTACACAAACTTTACACATGAAAGCTTGCACACATGGACATCATAATCGTACGTTTATTAAAAATTTATATTAAATTAAATATAAATTTATAATTATTATTTTAATTAATAAATAAATATTAATACTGAAATTATTATAATTAATCAATCTATATAATAATTTAAACGTATCTAGTGAAGGTAAACGTGTCCTTATGGATTATTTTAAAAGTTAATTTTTTTTTAAAGTTAGTTCATGGATAATAATAATTTTTTTTATTATTAATTAAAAATTAGATTATGCTTTTTTTAAATTGAAATTTGAAATAAATTAATTTTTTAATTGGAATTTTTTTATTAATTAAAATATATTTTTTAATATAAAATTAAATTTAGCCAAATTAAAAATTAAAATACTCAAATTATATAATTAAACTTTCAATTCTACCCACTCCTTACTAATTTTAACCAACGTCAAAATAAATATATATAATAAAACTGTTAATTCTAATCCACTCCTTACCAATTTTAACCAACGTCAATATATATATATAACCAAAAAAATGCACTAGTAAATTAAATTTTAATTTTTGAAAAAATACATGACGTGACGTGTCCATTATAAAAATAAAGACACATACGTATGGAAATATCCACTTAGCTTTGATATAATATATAATATACAACCCCTGCCTTGAAAAGATTAAGGGTGAAGATTGTCCCCATCAAGGAAAATGCAAATCACCACAAATTAATATTCACTTAGCTTTTATTAGTACGCACCCCGTGATCTTCTCCGTTTTAAAAGCAAGAATTTTATTAATCCAAATTCAACGAACACAACATTTAATGAACGTCTCATTTAATTTTGAAGATATGGATTATAGTAGAATATTAACATTAAAGTTTTTAAGTATATATTGTACGAAAATTTTGGGCATTAATCAAGGATTAATAATATCTACAAAAGTAATTGATTTAATGAGTTAGCTTCACAACTTGATTAATTGCTTAAATTAATTCTTTTAATTAAATGTTACATCAACTCATGACTAGGGTGTGAAGGACGACATGACGAAGGTACTCGTCCGGACAAACATGTGGAATGATGACAGACCCATGAAGCACGACAGGTAGTCGCCGGCAACCAATATTTCAGCTGCTATTCGCCCATTAATGCTCTCTTATAGAGTACTACTGGGCATACCATGGGCATGGACATGGCATCGATCCTCAAGGCTCGCCCTTCATGACCACACTGTCAGACCTGGAACGTGTTGACCAGTTAATTCTTCGGGTGGATTTCGTGGCGGATTTGGCTACAACAGCATTGTCAAGTCACCATTAATACTATTCTGTTTCAAATTTTGAATTTTATATTGGCGCGCAGAATTCTCCATTCAACTTTGAATTTTGAATTTTTAAACCCGCCTTGTTGTATTTTGTTTTTGTTTTAATAGAAATTTGAAGCAGAAAGTTGGAGCAGGGCGTAGATGAGATTCGACACAAATGGTATCTTACGCTCTGGCGTCTACTCCGCTGTCGTCGCGACAGCTTGTGGCATTTTTTATTCGACTTCTCGACTCAGGTTACCAAGCTTGGTATTTTTAACATCGACAGCGGTTTCAGCGTAGGAAAGCTATTTGCAAAGGTCTAATTAATCTTGAAGACATACTTCCCTAAAGAAACACCGATTTCAGCCATTTCCATGGATACCTCCTATTGGATAGCTTCCTGTGTGATAACATTCCCATATCATAACATTACATGGGGAGGCTACAGGTTTTGTTATTGCTCTGTGGGTTTCCAGTATGTATTGACCCTTTTTTGCAGTCAATGGGCAAATTATATGGGATCGACAGCAAGCGAGCCTGTTAAATCCAAGCAAGCCTGTCTCTGGTCCATAACTCTATCAGCACTGGTGGTTACTCTCTGTGGTATCATATGTGCCTGATCTGCGTTAATGGTTGCAAACTGTTGGTTTCTGTTAAACTTTTTTAATATGCGGATGCTTTATTTTACGAAGTATTAGGGATATGATGATTATATCTGCACATGTTTGTATTATGGCATCTGTTTTAGCTGGTGCGAATCGATGTATGAGTTATGGTATGGTGAAGAAATATATGGTATTAAAAGTATGAGGCCTGATCCCGGAACTATGTTTATTGAATCATGCACTGTTTATGTATTGTTTTTATTTTAATACAAACAGGGTTTTTTTTTTTGAAAAAAGAAAATTAATTCTAATTAAAATAAAGATTTTTTTATTACCAATGTTATTACATAAGGGTTGGTTAACAACACTTTCCTTCAATTTATATAACACGATAGTCGCTCTGGATTTTACCACTCCAGGTTATAATTTTGAGCTTTACATTTCACCATGGACTTGTATTCATATGTCCATGTGCGATGACTTTTATAGAATGTCCATGTCTAATGCTGCTATTTTCACCCAGACGCTTCTTAATTGTTAGTGGAGATGTGAAGATGGTTTAAATATGGTAATTTTTTCTTTATTTTCTCTAAAGTGCAGAGTCATACATGTTGTAAACAATATTAACAGGAGGGAAGGCCAAAACCATGAGGGACTCACATGTCATGTACAGTGCCAGAATATTTGTTTTGATCGTTTTACATGGGAAGGTAATGCATGAAATGCATGAATAACTACTTGACTTCATGGATTACTCATAGGATTTAAATGTTTTTTTATCTATTATAAAAATAAAAATGTATTATATATCCTTATTGGTGAAGAAGGATATAATTGTTTAAATTTTGGATAAAACTTTTACATATGATTGTGCAAGTTTGTTGTGTTTTTTAAAGATATATGATGAAAATTTCTTAAAATTCACTTAAAACATTTAAGTTGTAATAAAATAAATAAAATTTTAATTATAAATATTTTTCATCAAATTTTCAAAAATCAAAATATAATTAATTTCATAAAAATGTTAAAATATGATTGATTTTTAAAAAGGCTTATTTTAGGTTTTTTTGTGTTAAAATATGATTGGTTTTTAAAAAGTTATTTCATATTTTTTTCATTTTTATGGTTTTTTAACAAAATTTCAGATATGTTAAATTAATGAAATATGTAAATTTTATTTATAATTAATCTACATTGAAATTTAGTAAAATGACTAAAGCAGGTTAAGATTAAAGTGAAATAGGTTAAGATTAGGATGGTTGCATAAATGAATGTTAAGGATGTTAAGAATATACATATACACACACTAAGAGTATAGGTATTTATATACACAAAACACCAAGAGTGCAAGCATCTATATACCCAAAATCAATTAAATAAGTAAACTAGGTTAAGATTAAGGTACTTGTACAAACAAATGTTAGAAGTATTATATATGTTAGTATTGCTACCAATTTTTTCTACATTTCCTAAATGTCTTATGAAATTATTTGTTATTATTTTTTTGACATTATATTTAGAATTTATGATTTATTTATTTATGTTAATATTTCATTTTTTAAGATGAAAAAGTAAAAATATTTATTTTAAAGTTGAATAATTAGATACAAGAGAATTTAAAAAAAAAAATATTTATCTTGAAGTTGGATGATTAGATAAAATAGAATTTGTATAAGAAGTTATTATTTAGGGGAAAATTGGAATATTTGTGAAATACTAAGGCACCAGAAATATCCTTTAATTGTAAAATAATTAAGCATAGTTGGTTATATCATAAAATGATTAATTCTTAAAATCACCATTTCATTTCTTCACACATTTACAAAATATCAATTCAACCCATGCTACCAAGTAAAAAGGGTTTGGTCATATTTTTCCCTGTATGAGGTTTTATTTTTTTTAAGAAAAAATAAAGAAATGATGAAAACAACACTTTTATATTTTTAGTAATTCTAGAATTTATTATTCAAAAAGTGTTATTAATTCCATGCAATATATTTGTACAATAAAATTATAAAAATAATTGTTTGAAAAACATGCCATATACCAAAACCGCCAATACATGTCAATACACAAGTCTTTCTTGGCCATTGTTTTCACATATTTCCTCCAATGAAAGGATCACTCCATAAATTATATGTTACACAAAATTATATTAAACAAAATTTTCTATTCTAATAAATTTGTATGGGAATGGTGGCCCAACCGCCTTTCACCAAAGGTTATCCCCCATGCAACCCATGATGAGAGGAAAAGGATAGGTGTATTGACTCTTTATGAAAAACATCAGAGTTCTAGTGTCATCATATTGTGATATAAATTACAAATATCTTGATGATTACAAAATGGGAGATTACCAACTACAAAGTTCTTATAATATGCGTATCCATTTGTTGATTTATACGTGGTATGGTGGGGGCATCTCAATGATGGTATTTCATGCACATTAGTCGTAATGCAAACATGGAAAAACAAAAATCAATTAACTTGGAGGGTTGGTTTGAGGCACTTCCACAACTAATATGAATATGGTGTAAAAATGAAAATGAATTAGCTTTCCAAACATATGATTTTTATTTATATAAAAACTATGTATGACCACATGACATTTGAGTTTTCTTAAAATTAGTATGTTATTTTTCTTGGAAATAATAATGCACATATTTACCTACTAGTTTTGGTGTAAAAAATGAAAATGAATTAGCTTTCCAAACATATAATTTTTATTTATATAGAAATTGTTTATGACCACATGAAATTTGAATTTTTCCTAAAATTAGTATGTTATTTTTCTTGGAAAATATACTGCCTGCTAGTTTTTACTACCTAAACAACAGGGCTTCCTTATAAATTATATAATTATAGAGAACACATTGTTCTTGTGCCCAATTATTTTTTTTCAAAAATTCTACTCTTAATTTTATATTTTATGAAATCGAGGAATTCATTATATATTTTAAATTACAAGGCCTTCCATTAATGATAAGTAAAAGGGTCTTAACATTATCAAACAATATTTTTTAAATGGTAGATTTAAATCTCTTCTAATGCAACATATAGTTTTTTTCATTAAATGGTTAAATGAAAAATTATAGAAGAAATAAAATATATATAGATTTTAAGATTCATATGACAAGAAAAAAACATAATAAAATTGTAAAGAATATTAATATTTAAAAATATAAATATGTGTTTTAAATATACATAGTTGATTCTAAATATTTCTATAGTTGTATGGACATTGGATTTATGTGTTATATAGAAAAATAACATCAAATATAGAGATAATAAGGGGTATTCATAAGTATAATTTTTCATCAATATCCCATACTTTCAATCATGTATCTATATTAGAGACACCCAACTTAACAAACACATATGCTAGAGCCATCACCCACTTGAAGATAATTTAAATATAAAATAACATTGGCATATTATTGAAATCACACACTCACAATTGAAAGAACATACATGCTCCTAAAAGCATATGCACACTATTGAAATTTTGTGCACACTTTCAAGAATGCATGCACACTTTTGTGACAATTCATTTTCCCAATGAATATCCCTCCTCTTCAACTAGTGATATTATGGCATTAGAGGATTTTAGCGTTTCATATTGGTAATAGGTTCCTTAACATGGTAAAGGGAGGGAAATTATGCCCTAGGCCATAGAGGTTTATTATAAGTATCGATTTCTCTAGACCAACAACTTGAATCACCACACCTGGAATCTTTAGGGCATCCTTATCTTACAAGTAAAGATATGTGCATCACTAGAATATTATGATCCATAAGGCCCTTTTCATGGTCATGGTAGGAAACACATTGATTAAACCCTAAAGTTATCTTTTCGGAATACATGTAATGAAAAACCTCTCAAGGCAATGTCTTCCTTTTTTTAGGGATATGGGTGCTATTAGGGGAATTTTCAAGCAAGGAACATCACTCTCTATTCACTAGACATCTTTGAAGGAGGAAATATCTACCTTCCATCATAAAGGAAGATTCTAGGAATTAATGTTCAATAATTACACCTTCATCCACTACACATGAACACTTGAGCATAGCCATATACTCCAAGTGTAGGTATTGATGATAAAAACCACTAGAAGGATTTGATCACCAAGCATAAGTGATTAGGCAATATACGTGGTCAATGGAGGAACATCAATCATCGGGATATAAGTGGAGCTCCTAGGAATTCAATTTCATTAATAAGGCCTCAAACCACCTTGTATAACATCTTGAGGGTATTTTATCCCTCTTATTTGGTATGTGGGAATCATTAGAAGGTTTGATCTCTAAGCATGAGCTTCATTTCCTTGACCATGGTTAAGAGAGGAAAAGAAAACCTCCAGCTTTGAAGGTAGCTTATTAGGTTAAAAAGACATGAATAAGGATTTGGACCACCACATAAGACCTTTCTATGGAATTTATAAGTGATATGGACCTTATTGTAAGTTTTTTAGCATTAGATTTTGGTCACGATTCCCTAAACATGGTTGGACGAGGAAAAATTTTTCTTAGGCCCTAAAGAAAGAATTTAAACATTTTACGACCAATAATTCCACCTAAGGTACATGGGGCATTATACTTTCTAAGGAGAAGAAACATGTACCTTAGGCTATAATGGAAGCCTTTATCCATCCAAAGTCACGAAGGATGCCTCCAAATGGTATCCACTTAGTAAAGATATGCCAAAGTGTAATATTCCCAATTAGCAAATAGCTAATTGGAATATCAATCCGGATCAATTTTGCGGCCTCTAGTAAATTGCAAACAACCCTGAGCGGGTCATGGACTCAACCGAGTGCGCGGAGGCAAGCACGCCGCTGAGTTGGCAGTGTGGGGCCGAGAAGGGCTGCGCGGGAAAGGAGGATCTCGGCTGCGCGGGAAAGGGGGAAGTCCAGTGTTCGAGAGGAAGGCCGCATACATAAGGGAGACAGCTTCCTCATTTTTTACTATTGATGAATTTTATGAAATTGTAGTTGGTCGCTAAGACTTGAGCACGTCGGCTGTTCAACCAGTCTGCAGCACTGTTTAGTGCGCCGAATGTCTCCGAGCGGAGATCTCAACCTCAGCCTCGGGGGACTTCGAGTGCCTGCTCGGGTGAGGCAGTTCTATCATTATCTTGCAGGAGGATCGGATTGGACTTATTGCAGAGCAGTGTCAGGAGTGGCGGCGCAGTCTGTGTGGGAAGACCGCGGTCCATCTCGTGTGAGCTCTCCATTGCTATCATTTGGAGGTTTCGGGTTTGGAGGTTGCAGCAGAGACAGCCCGTATCTATTGAGGGCATTAGACAGGATCGTGATATCGCCTTGGAGAGTCTGTTTCAGCCGCAGCACAACAGCAGCTATACGGCAGTACATTCCCGCCGCTTGAACGCAGAACGGTGCACCGCCATACCCCTGTTATTTCTTGAATACCTTTTGATTTTCCGTGGGCAAGTTTCGGGCGCTAACACCTGCGCATGTATTGTATTTCCTTATAACTTCCCGATATAATAAAATGGCTCAGTGATTTCTCTGTTAAACGTGAATCTGTTGCATAGGCCGTTTCTGTTATTTTATGCGCTGTTGAATATTTCTGAAGGAGACATTCCATTGTTGTACCATTTGCTGTGTTTAATAAATATCCTTAAATAGGAATATTACAGTGGTATCAGAGCATGGTTCTGGCTCAACCTGTGGAGTGAGTAGTCTATGTCATCAGAAGGACACCCCTACATCTGCTACAGAGGTAGGAAATACAGAGATATTGAGCGTAGGTTGGAAAACACCTACGGCGAAGGGGATTGTATTAGAGTGTTGGACACGGAACCGGAGGAGCTGGGGATAGACGCGGAAGAGAGAGAGACGATGGCGGACGATAGCGATGCAAAACAGTTTGGGGAAGCCCTCCTCAAATCAGTACAAGATCTGTCGCGACAGATTGAGATGATGGGCCAGAGGTTCACCGCTGTTGAAGCTAGACATCATGAAACCCCGAGGGGTTTCCCGGTCAGTGAGGGGTCGGGTACATCCCACCATCTGCAGGAGTAGGCTACCACCCCGCACCAGGCATCACATGCCCCCACTCGTGCCACTATGCCCACTTTTCTAAGTGCAGATACTGGGATAGGAGCATAGGAGGAACCAAAGCCTGACCACATAGGTGGTTATTTTGCCGAATACCAGACATATGGGCAAGATTTCAGGGAGGCGCTTCTGTTTAGAGATTTCGTCAAGCTCAAACGGGACCACAGGCCCCGTGACCATTACAGAGCGCACCAGCACTATCATGAAGGAGACACCCAACGTTCAGCAAGCCGATATCATTTGCCTACGTTTGATGGTTCATCAGGTAGTTCGGCAAGGTCTTGGGTGGAGAAGCTGGACATATATTTCCAGCTCAACCAGATGGCAGAGGCGGAGGCCATCAAGGTGGCTACACTGCATCTGGATGGTGAGGCTCATAATTGGTGGTTCCATGGGATGGTGACACTTGGGCATTCAACTGTGACCACATATGCCGAGTTCACCCGGAGACTAATAGAGAGATTCGACCGGAGGGATCCGGAGGAACATTTCGTTGAACTAACAAGGCTCAAACAGACGGGAAGCCCAGAGACCTATATTTCAGATTTCCTGAAGCTTTCAGTGAGGGTGCCCGATTTATCAGCGGCACGGATGATATTCATGTTCATCGAAGGGTTAGCTCTTTAGGAGAAATCATGCATGAATGTCGATTGAAGGCAAAGGGAATGAAGCCGTAGGATAGGCATATAAGACTGTGAAGAAAGTTTAAGAGGGAACCATGAAGATGAAGAGCGGAACAGGCAACTGAACAGAGAGGGTGGTTTTGACAATAAAGAACCGGCACAGATGATATTCATGTTCATCGAAGGGTTAGCAGAGCCACTTCGAGGATTGGTCAGACTTTAATGACTATTTTTCATGTCATATGTATTATTAATTCATAGCTAATAAATTTATTTCTACAGATATGTGGGCAAAAGCATACAAAAATTTTCCAAATTCCAATTAGGATACAAATCATGCCATTGAATCTTATCATCGGCATATCAAGGAAAGGTACCTAAGCGAAAAGAATAATGCATGTCATAGACGTGTCGATTGGTTAATATATGTGTTGTTGACAAAGGTTGTATTATATTACAATCATATGCAACGTTTAAAAGAAGCTGGTTTTGTATGGCATAGAAAAATTGAGGAACAAATGAATTCATCCAAGTGTAGATCTAGACAAATCCCAAATGAAGATTGCGTGCCTGATGAAAAGAGTAACAATGGTTATTGGGTTCGTAGCCAAAATAAGGATACACGTGATATTTGGTACAATGTCATATATAAAGGTTCCAATCTACACTTCTATAATTGCAATTGGGCCTTGAATGGAAATGTTTGTAAACATGTACTGAAAGTTGAGATGTTGGTGAGTAACATTACTTTGGGTGAAAATGTATTGCCTAATATCACTAATCCTACCACAGAAAGGCCTACAATTTCATTTGATTTGAATGAAACACCTATATTGGGCCTAGAAATCCAAACAAAGCTTCTGCCATGCATTGATTCTCCTCCAAATATAAGTTATTATAATGAAACAAGCATTGATAATGTTCAATCAACCAATGTATGACCAGATAGTGCATTATTTGAAGATGATGAGATGAAACGTGTTAACTTATCAACTCATGAGAAATTGAGATCCATAATACCTACAAATTTGGAGCAAGCAAATGCATTGAACAGTTTGGTAGACAAAGCATGTCAAGAATACAATAGAATGTTTTTCAATAATATAACTCCATCAAAGATCACTACTAAAAGAAAACATAGTTTCTTTAGCCCAGTAAAAAAGAAAAGGCAATGTGGGCGCAAGTCAAAATCAGGGAAAGATAAACCACATTTTGAAAAGGTTGGACGAGTTCGTTCAAAAAAAAGAAACATGGATGAGCAACTGGAGTTATCTTCTCAACACCAAAGAAGTGTGGGCCACATACCCGAGTTAGTGCAACATTCTATTATACAGAAAAATGGTATGGAAATTTGATGGCATGCATTGTTTTATGTGAAATACGATATATTATCATTTTCGATGCATTTTCATAACTATATGAAACTTTTTATTGTTACAGTCGAGGGACCCACATCTCACAACATTCCAGCTTGTCGAATTCAATTATTTGATGAGCATGTTGGTGAAAAAAACTATAGCAGTTTGAACACTGCTCCACTCATTAACATCCCAATTTCCTCCCCGAGGGTGCTTCCTCCTCTTGTACAACCAGTGGGGATTTATTGTCACCCACACTGACCACCTTTCTCCATCATAAATTCTCCCATGCCTATAACCACCTCCCCAAACTCTTCCCAATCCCCACCTCTACCATTTATTCATCCACCCTTCTCATTGTTTCAATCATCCACCTTTGACATTCCAATTTCCCCCCCTAGGGTGATCCCTCGCCCTAGGGTGATTCCCACTATCGTACAACCGGTGGGGGTGTATCACCGCCCACACCCACTACCTTTTTCTGATTTCACTTCCACTATGCCTTTATCCATCACCCATGAACCATGCCTATATCCATCAACAACAACTCCACCATCTGCCGAGGAAGGACAATCTTCTCCATTGCCTTAGATCTTCATGGTGAGAATGAGTAGTTGATCAAAATCTTATCATGAATTAACGACAATTGATTCTATGCATTTTGGATTTTACAACTAATTATTTATTTAATTTTTGCAGCAATATCAATTTTGAAATGCACTTGGGAGTGCGAAGCGCAATGAGGGTGACGTATATACCCAATTTATAAATCAGTCATGATGTCATTTTTCCATTATTTCATTTATGGGCGCGACCTTCCATTATCTATGTTGGGAATACCATGGGCCATGGGCCCATTTTGTAAAAGATAAAAATGTATAACTAGACCAATTTGGAATACAAGTACAAGAATGTGAACTTGTGTATATGACAATGCCTTCATTGACTTTTAAATTCATGATGTGGATTTAATGTTATATTCTATCAATGTTACATTATTGTTGATGAATGTAGTTAGAATGGATTTATTTTGTTTCATTTACAAATTATAAAGTTTGCAAGTTAAATTACTTAAATTTATATCTTATTCAATGTTGCATGCATGTAAAACCATATTATACCATGAAACTTTGCTTAGTTATAATAATAGATGTATCATGTACATGAAGAGAGCATATATATGGATTCAAATTTATTTTAATTTTGAATTTATGAAAAGGAAAACTAAAGTTTTAAAGTGCAACATACATGCCTTCTAATAAAATCTGCAAAAATTGATAAAGTTTTGAGCCTTTACCAGTTCAATACTAACATTTAAAGATGAAAACTTTATTGATAAGTGGTGTAGTATTATTTAAGTTTTTTTTTGGTTTTATATATATTTTAACAATTCCTTTATTTATCTATAAATAGGGCACAAACAATATTTGTGGTATGAAAACAAAGAAGTGTGTAATATTTTTTTGAGATGTGGATTCACCTTAGTGTGGATGGGTTTTTTCCCACATATTTTCGAACAAGTAACGTTTACACCAAGAAGTGCCTTAAAATAACACCCTATCACCATCTACTCTAAAAGTTAACTGAATTAAAACTTTAAAAAAAATTATCATTATCATTATTAATTATAAAAAAAATTAATATATGACAAACATAATAATATATTTTTTGAATTTGTATTTTCAAGCAGGTAACTTTTACGCCATGAAGTGCCTTAACATAACACCCTGAGATCACCCTGAGCTCCTTTCCACCATTTGGGCCTTCAATTTTTTTCTAATATTTGTTGTTCTGTGAACATTTTGGGCAGTTTTTAATTACATACCATGTTTCATAGCATGCTCTACACTGGAATGAAACATTTTCATAGTTGAGCTCTTGGAGTCAAACATAATTTTAAATCGTCAAATTAATTTTGGTGGGAAAAGCCTTGTTGAATTCCATCTCCACACATATTTTAGAATAAGTAGTCTTAAAAAAATTTCAATTTCACGCTACTACAATAAAAATTTCCTAAAGCATTCCTAATAAAGAATAGTGACGAAAATTCCAAATATGTAGAGGAAGATTCAGAAGCCTTACCCAAACTAGAGTTTTGGATATTAAATCCGTTATCGAATCAAAAGTGGTTGTCTAGGGTTGCATGAAGAGACCAATACTACCCCAAAACCACGACCCATCTTCACAAATGACCTTCTTGTCCTCGATATTGTCAAAAACCACAACAAAAAAACCTCGTGCCATATAGAAAGTGTTTAGTTCATCTTTCAAAAGAGGTTTCCAAGTCTCAGAGATCCATTTGTACAGATCTGTTAGCCATGGCCAAACCTATTAAACTTGAATATCAAACCTTGCTCCACAAAATATTTTTCACATTGAAAGCTTCCTCATCCAAAGCGACATTGAGGGAAGGAACCTCTAAAGCCACCAGAAGACTAGAACCATATTTCAACATGGAACTGTACAAAATCGAAGAAGTTCTTGCTTTATCGGCAACCATGCCTGCAAGAGAAACTATCTTTTTCGTCGGATCATTGAGATTCGCCATTGAACGAACTACAAAAGAGATCTACAAAATATTCACACATTAAAGCATAGACTAGGGAAAAACACTAGCAGCCAAAAAGATTTTCAAAGCTCTCTGTGCTTTATAGATGTTTGATTCAATTAAGCTTATGACATTTTTTGACTAATTTATTTCCCCAATGAATCAATGATACTTGGTTTATTTGGGTACTGTGTTTAAACCCTTTGCGAAATTCTATCACATAATTTTGCTTTTACTTATATGGTGAAAGTTAATTGCGAGAATTCAGAATTGTTTTCATGAGATATCAAAATTTAACCAAACTTATTATAGTAGTAAAAATAATAAATAAAATTGTTTTTATTTAATAATAAATTTATCATTAATCTAAACTCAATTTAATTGAAGCCATATATACTATCTATTTTCAACTTATTACAAATTAATAATACACAAAATTTAAAAGCTATATAATACTTTTAAAAAATAAGACAAAAATTTCTCAAAAACACTCAAGCTCAACTCAAATTGGCATAATATTATCTGTTTTCATCAAAAACTGAATCTATCTATTCCTAATGTAAATTCAATATATTATCTATTTTCAACTTATTACAAAAAAAATTAATAATACACAAAATTTAAGAGCTATATAATACTTTTAAAAAATAGGACATAAAAACTTCCCAAAAAGTACACCACTCCGACTGTTTTAGATTTGGCGCGCTAAAGAATAATTTGTACAACTACTGTACATGGAACGGCTTAAATTCCGGGTCTGGCTCCCATCATTTACGGCACCGCATTCCTACTGCTTGTCTGCACTGCTTGTCCCAGATGGCTCGCATGACCATGGAGCATGGCGATGGCATGGCATTGGTACGTCGGGAGCATTAATGGGCGGATAGCAGCTGAAATAAGGCTCGCCATCATACAAGTGTGACCTCAATAAACCAACCTGCTAAACTTTCGGGCATGTGAATACTGGCTCCTGTCGACTGATGGCATGATTATGTATAGTTTCTAGATGTAAATAAAATAATATTTTTCTAGTTTCGGAGAGTTATTATTAATAATTATATAAAATAAATTAATATAGATATAAAATAAATTTTAAAATATTGGTTTTTTTAGTTTTTTTTAAATGGTAGGAAATCTATCATAATTCAGAAGAAGAAGTTATTTTAAGAAGGTTAAAGATAGTTTATGGGACATATTGCTTCTCTATCTAGTTCTTTGTCTTTTTCAAACCAGGAGTGAGGACAACTGTGTCTGCCTCCTATCCAAGTTGGTTGTTTCCCTATTTCTTTAGGTCCGAGGAACACTAGCTCTTAGCCAAGCAAAAGCAGTTTTAGGGCACCACTCCAAGTGATTTTTAGTTATAGCTGATGAATGTGTATATTGTTTTTTATTTTGATAAAAAAAAAGGTTGTTTTGAATTTTTTAAACAAATTTTATGAAGTTTATTAAAGTTTTGAAAAACATAAATATTAAATTGAATATTTTGAAAATAAAAAATATATTTTAAAATGTAAATTGTTTTTTTAATTGATTGATGGTTATCTTTATGTGGTTTTTAAATTGAATTATGAAATATAAAAACTATATTAAAAAATAAAAAATAGTTGTCATGTGAGTAGCTATCCACATGGCATTATGTCAAGTGCATATTGAAATTATATTATTTAATTGATACCAAAATCACAATTTTACAAGAACTTATTTTTGAAGTAACTAATTAAATATATATTATAATACCAATTTCTAATTGGCTTAAGAAGTGCTTATTTTGAAGATATTTAATTAAATAAATATTGCAATATCAAACTTTCAAATGATAATTTTTTTTTGGAGATAACTATTGAGATTTATTATGGTGAATACTTTACAAATTCATTTGAATCAATTAGATAAATTAGGATGCATAATTTACAAATTCATTCTATTGCTTGTACAAGAATGACAAGATATGTAATCACTTTTTAATGGTGGATGGTAGACACATTGAATTTTCCTTGATATTTTATTTATGTAGAAGAATTAATTCAGATTTTTTTAGTATTTGGAAAATAATTGTTAATCAATTTTTTTTTTGGAAAAATTGGAAATGTGTATAGCAAAGTGTGTGTTGGCACAAAGAAGATTTCAAAGAAGGCTATGATGAGTATAGTCATGCTTATATCATTGCATTTATATATGGTTTGGTTTTGTTTTTTTGTTTTTGTTTTTTGTGTCTCATTATGGTTTTGTTATCTCATGAGTGTTGATTTATGTCAAATGGTGGAAGAATCAAGAAGGGCTGGGAAAGTTTCTATTGATATCAATGCTACCTTTTTTATTTTAATTCCTAAATGTTCTAAGGCTAAGTCCTTGGATTTCAAATCTATTTCTTTGTGTAACTTGGTCTACAAACTTATCTCCAAGATTATCTCCAACAAAATTAAATATTTTCTTGCTAGAAGATGCCCCTCAACCAATTTGGATTTATTTATTATAGGCATATTCATGGTGCCATTGGCATCATTCATGAAGCCATTCACTCTATAAAATCAAAGAAACAAAAGGTGATGTTGCTCAAAATGGATCTGAACAAAGCATATGATAAAGTCAATTGGACTTTTCTTCGACTTATTCTACTTCAAATTGGGTTAGGCCTGGAGGTGACAAACTAGATTATGGGATGTGTTATTTATTTTGTCTTAATCAATGGGTCATCCTCCAAAAATTTCTCTGCCTCTCGAGGACTTAAACAAGGTTGCATGTTATCTCCACTTCTGTTCATACTTGTGATGGAAGGTCTGAGTCGTCTATTGTTGGAGGAAAAGCAGGTTGGTAGCATTAGAGGCATACAAAATTCTAAAATCCTTTATATTTCCCACTTATTGTTTGTGGATGATGTTCTGCTTATGGGGACAGGCACTGTAGCTGATGAAGGGCTTTCCACAGATGTATATTTCTCTTTTTTAAGGCCATTGGTATGGAGATTAATCTCAATAAATCCTCATTCCATCACCAGGATGTTAGGCCTGATATTCTTGCTGAAATTTAGTCATTTCTCCCATTGCAGTCCTCAACGTTGGAAACGATATTTAAATGCCTTGGTTTCTATTTTAAACCTAATAATTATCACAAAGAAGATTGGATGTGGATGATAAAAAAAGTGGAACAAAGAATAAATCTGTGGTGCTATAATTGGATATCATTAGGTGGTAAAATATGTATTGGATAATATCCTAGTATTTTGTTTGTCTTTGGGAAAAATCCCTACTTCTATACTTGTTGTGACCAGATGCTATTTAATTTTTTGTGGGCTGGGAAAAGTAACAAAAGGAATATTCATCTTGCAAATTGGTCCATCCTTTCTATCCCTAAAATGTTAGGAGGATGAGGTTTTAAAAAAATTTCTTGGTTTGCCGAAGCATTAGCTCTGAAAAATTTGTTGATAAGTGTGTTTGGGATTGGTTTGTGGAGCCATGTCATTAGAGAAAAATATATAAACAAACATAAGGTTGCAGAATGGATCATAAAATAATCATATTATCTTCATAAAAATGTTCCATGGTTTAGAGAGCTCTTATGACATCCTATCCCCATCTCTTCAATTGGTTAGCTTGGAATGTGGGGGATGGAATGCAAGTCATCCTTGGAAAGGACCCCTTCATTGGTGGGGCCAAAGTATACAATTAATCTTCAGATTTAAGGCAAGCTCTAGCAACCAAGGATTTTTCCTATCTACATGGATATAAAAAATCCTTTCTATTCTCATCCACATCAAAATTATTAGATGACAGTAGCAGATTTGGGATTATGGGATGCTTTAGCAGAGGAATTGAACTATTTCATAAAAGAGTTAAATCTTAACGAAGTAAGATTAAATAATTGCATGGAATCTTTGGTTTGGAGCTAAGAGTTATCTGTTGGAAAGATCAAATCCAACTTAGCATACGATGAGATTGTTTACTCAAAGATGGGAACATCTGATAGATGGTGGTATAGATATATCTGGAAATGGCATATTCCTACCAAGCTAAGATGTTTCATTTGGCTAGTACTCCACAACAGAATTTTGACCTGGGAAAACCTTCAAAAAAGAGGCTTTCAAGACATAATGGATGTGTTTTATGCAAACAAAACACATGAAACCACTGAACATCTTTTGAATAATTGTAACTTCACACAAGATATTTGGTCTTCTGTTTTGCAATTTTTGGATGTTAAAGAAGATATGAAGAAGTCCTCCTGTGAATTAACTCTTTATAATTGGGAGATGAAGTAACAACATCTTAGTACTCTACCTATATTTGTTGCTTGGAACATTTTGTTGTTGAGAAACAAGATAATATTCAGAGATGATAAGATATATATTCCAGTTCTAATCTCCAAAATTGTTTCACAATTTCAGGAGTTTCTTCTCCTTCAGAATATGTTATCATAGAGAAGAGTACAATTCCCACAAATACCACAATATTTGCCGATAGGCTTCTTTGATGGGGCAACACAAGAAAATGTGTGTGGAGGCAGAGGGATGATTAAGTTGACAGAAAATAGGTCCATTCATTATAAAATTAGAATTGGCTTCGGATCAAATACGAAGGCTGAATTAATTGTTGCATGGACCCTTTTGATGCTTGCAAAACTTAAAACATTAATCATTTGCATATACTTGGTGACTAAAAATGTGTTTTCGATTGGCTGAAAGGAGAGGCTCGCCTGGAGGTGCTACACTTAGAAGCATGGAAACTCAAAATAAGAGAAATTATATCGAAGTTTCGAGCTATTAGTTTTCAGCAAATATATAGAGAGTTCAATTCCACAACGGATATTCTCTCAAAGAGAGCTTTAGAATTGGAGCTTGGACTAATTATCTTTGATGGATTCATAGACAACAAGATTCAAAGCTCTTTTACCATTTCAATTGATCACTTGCGAGCACAACACATTTAGCTTGAGGAGAGACTTGGACAACATAATTAAAATGTTGTTTTTTAATATATCTTTTAAATGGCTAACTTCTTCAAAATAGTACTTGTTGTTTTCTCTAGATGTATACAAGATCTTAGACTATTAATGTCATATTGTCTTTATTACATTTAATACATAAGAAGTCTAGAGCTATGTTTATACGGGTATCAGTCTTTCTCTCATTCTCTCATCTCTTATTTTTACAGAGCCATATTCATTATCAATCTGAATTTTTTTTTTAACATTAAAAATCTGTTCATTTTTTATTAATGAATAACAAAAAAGTAAATTTTTACAATGAAACAAAAATTACTAATGTACATGTAAGTGTTTTATATAATATAAAACTGTGTTTTTTCTTGTTTGACAAAAAAAGAAGAAGAAGGAGAAGAAGATTTGAAAGAGTGAGCTTTTTTAAAGAAGCAAATGAATTTGGTGAAGAAAATAAAAATAAAAAAATTCCTAATTACATTTATTTTCACCATATATCTACTACTTGCAAAAGAATTTCAAAATATGTTAAAACTCTCACATAGTAAAATGTTAATAACTATAAACTTTCTATATTTTTATAATTTTAATTTAATCCATTGATTGCTTTATTGATTTGGAGTTAATAAAATTTTAAAAAGTGTTTTAAATTATATATATATATATATATATATATATATATATATATAACTTCTAGAATCAATAACTTTGGTTGTTAATTACTTTTTGCATAAGAGGCAAGCACTAAGAAACAACCTTGCATATTAGATTTGCTATAAAAAGAATTTTAAAATTGTATATAATTTTTTTAAATGACTAATAAATGTTGATAGTCATCAAAATACTTATATGCCATTTGTAAATCTAAGAATTTGTAACATGGGGAATGGACACTTTTGAAACCCTTTCAATAGATATTCTAGAAAACCCATTCCTAGACTAGCCTAGATCCATGTTAACACTAGATCTACCAAGCTAAGGAGATCAAATCACTTTTCACTATTAAAAAAATGTTTACGCCTTGAAGATTTGATCTCTCTTGATGCTTTGTAAATTTAGAATAGTTTAGTTATTCATTTTATTCATTTATTTATATATTTTTTTTAAATGTAATTTTATAAGTTAAAATGTTCTAATTACCAATTATTATTATTATTTTTTATTACATGCCAGTCAGGGCATTATTAATTTTATTTATTTATTTATATTTTATTTTTTAAAATTTATTTTTATTAATATTTTATGTGATTTTATCAAGTTAAAATGGTTTAATTAACTTTATTATTATTTTTTATTAGGACAAAAACAAGACATCTCTTTCATACTCGTCCAATAAGTCTAGGCACGATAATCCATGTCTATTTATGAAAACATATTCTGAGATACACCATATCTATTATTAAAGACTTATTTCAAAATAAATTAGGTTTATCACATAATTAATTATTTAGAAAAAAATTAAAAAAATAAAGATAAAGATAATTTAAAAAAATCTAAATATTTTAAAATTTAGATTTTTTCAATTTTCTTTTTCATTATGAAATTAGATTCAATTTCTTAAAAAAATTTATTATAATTTTATTTTCCATTTTTTGCTTTTTAAATTAAAATTCAATAAATAATATAATGGTTTCAATATTAGGAATTTGGTTTATATAAAACATAAATAGTGTATAAAGTTTTTTTTGGTGAAAATTACATTTAACAAATTTTATTAAGCGTTTCGAACCAGCCAGTCTACTTCATAATCAGAAAATTATATAAATAAATTCAAAACCATAAAAAAAAAAAAAAACCTGTTCCTGGAAATTTGACAATTAAAATTAATTTATTACAATATTTTAGATAAAATTCAGAGAATATATATATCCAGGAAAATAGAACTTTGATTTTGATTTATAGGAGAAATCAAATTTACATGTGAGAACTACATAAACAAAAAAAAAAAAATTTAAACTACGGATTTATACTTTAAACCTTGTAAAATTTTAGGATTTCAACCATTCTTCTGCAATTTGAATCAATATAGCTCAAATTTTTAAAAAATTCAAAAAAGAAGTACGCGCATCCGAAGTACGGAGGGGAGATAAAGTTTGTCGTTCCTGTTGGCACCCGTTGGCAGAGATTTAACGTTACCAAAGATGAATGATCCAGACTACCAGTACTGCAGTGGCCTGACACCGTTCAGTCATGGTACAACAGACTGTATTGAATGCGGCCCAGATGGCTCCATGGAGCATGGCGATGGCATGGCATTGGTACGTTGGGAGCATTAATGGGCGGATAGCAGCTGAAATAAGGCTCGCCTAGGTGGCTCGCCCCACGCCACCTTATGTCGGGAGTAAATGAGGGCAGGTGCGGTCAGAGGAATGTGTTAGGAATGAATTGGTATGTGTGCCACAAAGTTGGAGCCAATAGGTAAGGAGAAGAGGTCAAGAGAAGGAGTTAAGGTAGATGTTTGGCATTGTGCCGAAGCTAGTTGTGACAGCAGAATTGGAATTGTGGGCGAGAAGGCGAAGGAAGTCGGAAGGTCAACCACCATTTGAGCTGCGCTACTATGGGTATGTACTCTCGACTTACCTGTTAACGATTATGAGGCTACTAGAGATGGGAGGGTGGAAAAACCAGCGAAGGTTACAGGATCTAAATCCCGGGGGGAATGGAGAGTCGAAGTCAACCCTATTTATTTGGCCATTGTTAAAACCTGAGTGGAAGGAATGAGACAAGGCTCGAATGGGATGAGCCTGGTTCCTATATCTAGTTACTAAACGTCAGTTCGGTATAGCATCGATTCAAACTCAAATTTTCTCCCTGCACTGGGAAGGTCACCTGTGCTTAGGGGTCAAAGGGACTGTAAGCCCTATTAAGGGTGGCTATTCTGGTTCTTGTAACCAAACAAGCCCGAAGGTAGAAATTTCATGTGGGCAGGGGAAGGGGTTAGTGTGGAAAGGAGAGTCCTCAAGCCAAATTGCATCTGTAGAGGGCAATTGGAAGAGGGGAAGGGACGAAGGTTGCCTAGCTCCGAGGAGAAACAACACCAGGGAAGCAAGGGGAGTAGGAGAAGTCTATAGGGTACTCAACAACGCCACGAGAGTGGTAAGCTTTTGGAAAACCACTATCTGTCCCAAGAATACAATGGCTCTAAATGGGTTGACGACAGAGTGAGGAGTCCTAGTATGGCCAATAGAAGGTTGGCTCACCCTGGTAGAGGGGCATGCAAGCTAAGTAATGGAAACAATAACAAGGTGATGGGTTGGGAAGCTGACGCAAATAATTATGAGCGAAGGAATTGGAACTGTCAGAAATTGAATAATGAAATTGCTTTTTTTGATTTTATAGGTCTTCCTAGCCTTCTTATCTCTCTGGACTCTGCACAACGGGTGGGAGCCTTGGTGTAGATTCGGGTGCAAGTACAGTCGCTAGGAGACCTCATAAAAAGGAAAATGGTGAAATTCTAGGCAGGCAAAGGAAGCGGGAGGAAGGGAAATCAATCCGTAAAGGCAGGAAAAACCAAAGGGAAAGAGAAGGCGGAAACCAACAAGCAAACTCAAAAACCAAAGGGAAAGAGAAGTCAGAAACCAACAAGAAAACTCAACGTAAACGAGGCAGGAAAACTGACCAAGAAAAAACGTAGAACTTGTTGCATGCTTATGGAGTTGGGATGCCCGCTCGGGTAAAATCATTGATATCAGGATGGGAAAGAGACCTCAACACTAAAGTTGACGAATATATTCCAGAAGAAGAAATGGAGCCAATGGTGACAGACTCGGGAAACACAAGAGGATGGTTGACCATGTTTAAGAAGGCAATCCACCTCTACTGGACTATGAAATGTATAATGGAAAAGGCCATCATGGCAATTCAAGAAGCAAGAGGATACCCAAAGGCAATCTCAACTCTGGTTGAAATCCATAGAGATATTCAAGCAATACAGCTGCAGGGGCATCACCACAATGTGCGTCTTGGACGCATAGAACGACAACTTCAAAACTTGCACCAAGTAGACATGTTCGGATCAAGTTCAAAAGTTCTGGCACCGATTGAATCATCAAATGAGTAGCAGAAGAAGTTTAGAAATTTTGTTTGTTAAATCATGATGTGGGCGGCTAGCATTTACTTTTATAATAGCATGTTAAAAGGAACAATAGATAATATAGCTTATAAGGCATCTAGAGACAGAATAAAATAATTTCAGTTTTTGTTAGCTTTTAACTCTTGGAGGTGGCCACCCAACCTAGTTTCCTATGGGTAGGTTGAGGCTACCAAGCATAAAAATGATGAATGATGTAATTTGTTAGAAAAATGAATGAATAGAGAGGCACTGCCAGACTTACAAACAAACAAAGTGTTACATCAAATTAATAATAATGATATTAATTAACTAAATTAATTTTTAAAATTTAAACTCTGTGTGTGCGCGCTAATTTTTACATTAAGTTTTTGAATATTTATAATATGTATATAAAATTATTTGTCTTTCGGTTGTAATTTGGGAAACAAGACCAATAATACAAAAGTACATAATCTAAAATAACAAAATTACACTAAAAATAACTAATTGTGTCTAGAGAGTTCAGGATTAAGGATGTCATGTTTGTTGCACCATAACTGGGAAACCAAATTCAATAAAAAAAAGGAGCATTATTAGTCACCAAAATTTAAAAAAACTATAAAAATTTTTCCTCCATCTCATGATTATATTGTCATGTCCAAAGTCAAATACGAGGAAAATGTGTAATTCCTCCTCGTGCCTCAATATAATTACCTTATGCATCACATTATAAGTTTTCTTTGTATCTCAATATGTAGTTGATGCATGACATTTAAAAAGATATTTCAATATCAACTATAAATAAAATATTCAATACTTACCTAAATAACATAATTTGGTATTAACTTCATATCTAGAAATAAAGTAATTGAAAGCGATAATTTTCTTATCTTATTTAAAAGTTACTTTTTATATTCCCATTAATCATACGAAAATATTTTAAAGTGAATTATAAATAAATATTTCAATATCCATATTTTGTATATAAAAACAAATAATTAAAACAAAAAACATTTTAATATATAGAAAGATATTTTATTACTTAATATGAGAAAGTTGCGAAATACTTCAAAAAAAATATTTTTATGTGAACCATAATACCTCAATAAGAAAAATATAAAGTTTAATTGGAAATAAAAAGTTTATTATTATGTAGATGAGTGTTTTTTCTTTTTAATGGAGGTATAATTTCATATATATATATATATAACAAACATTGTGGAAAAAATTATCATAGCGTAGTGGTTAAACTAATAGTGGGGACAATTATCACGTGTTTTTATTTATGAATGTAGGTTAACTCATCACTTTTATTTAAGGAAAATCATGTCACCTTGAATTATTCAATTGTGGTCTATACGGGGGCAAGCTTTCACTCTTGCTAGATACCTCTTGGTCTTGGATTGTTAACATGTTTCCTTAAGTCTGAGGAAAATGAACTCTTAACAAAAAAAAAAATAGTTTTAAGGAATACTCGAAACCCAATTTAACATGAAACTTATATATGATATTTAAAAAAATATTAATGAAAAAATATCAATGTAAATTATAAATTTTTATTATTAAATTTGTTGAATTTTTATTGAATAGTAAGAATAGTATTTTTATCTTCTTCATTTAAATTTAATTCTAAATGTCCTAGGGGCAGCTCAAATAGCTATCATTGTGATATGAAGTATTGTGTAAACTAAGAGATCCAAGGTTCAAACCCCCCCCTGAGTAAACTAGTTTACGGAGAGGAGGACTGTCGTGGGCCTCGAAGGTATAGTGTTAGTGATCAAAATCGACCTCGTGTGATCAAGTGCTCAAAAATATGCTCAAAAGTGAACATTGTCAGAATTATGTGGAACCTGAACGACAGCATAGATCTCGTCGTTCTGTATCCGACGGAAATCATTTCGCGGAAAACCGACACCGTATGCTCCCATAAACGAGTTCTCTTCATTTTCCCAAACAAGCAAATTTTTCAAAAAGGACCATTAGGAAAATTTTTGGGTCAATGGCAGACTACCACGTGGCTCTTCTGATTGGTCGAAAATTAATTTTTTTTGGGCCAATAAGGCCTCGCCACTTGGTCGAATTCTAAAGGTGTTGCATGGGCGAATTTTCATTGGTTGGTTGATGACCAACCACATGCTGCCATGTGGCCAAAATAGAGGCCGCCATGTTGTGGCATAAGGGCCACCAAAATATGGTTAAGTGCCAAATTGCACCGCATGGGATTCAAACACCAAACCTCACTCCCAACAGGACAACGCGCTCACCGGTCGGGCTATCGAAGTCCTTGTTTAAACATATGTTTGAAACATTATATAAATGTTATATGGCAGAGATTTGGGGTAAGGGGCTAGGGCTTAGCCCCAACCCCCCATATTATATATGCACATGACCATGGCCGAAACCAAGGGTGCGGAGGCGGCCCACAAATTTTTTAATTAAAAAAATTAATTCAAACCACATTTATAATAATTAAAATCTGGGTTTAAGGCTGCACTATGCATTTTAACTGTCCAACAATTTCACTCGAAAATCTGACAATTTGTTGCTCGGTTAGCTGAAATCATGGCAAATTTGTAGGACGATTCCGGATTTTGGGTAATTTGTGGTGCGATTAGTAGGCTAGCTAGGGAGGCTCATAACGTCTTCACTTTTTTACCAATTTTGGAGCAGAAAGAGGCTAGACAAGCATTTTTTTATAGTTCTGGAGCTAATGGAACATGTTTTGAAGCCATTTGAGCACTGTAAATGTATGTAATCACCATTTGGAGCATAATGATATAGGGTCAAGCCATTGGAAGCTGGACCAAGGAGATGTAGCCCAGGAGGGGTGAACTCCTCATCACTTATTGTGGTGTGGTTATTTTTATGGTGTATTTTTCTATTGTTTTCTACATTTTCAGGGTTTTAAATTCATGCTTTACATGTTTAAGAATTTAACATAAAGGCTCATAAAACTCAGTTTATAACACTTGCAATTTATAAACCCTCAAGTAAATTTTCATTAAGATCTCATATGGATCAAGTTTGTTATCAAAGCTTTGGTTTTCTTGTTGTTGTGAGGATTTAATTATTTGCAAGTGTATTTAATGCTTACAAGGTTGAATCTCAAGAGAGGAGAAGGAAATATTGTGGTTGCAAGTCCTTAAGTTAGGTCAAGGACAAGGAGAGAAAATTTGCCACAGTCTCCACCACAAATTCTTCCTCAAATTCCAGTTGAAGTTCATCAAGTATGTCACATGAAGGAGAGCCTGAAAATATGTCAGAGGATGAAAAAGCCTCCAGGAAAGCATTCTTTGATATGACAAGAATGGTTAAAGTTCTCTATGAGGAGAGAAGCACAAGGATGCAATGTGAGAGCTCAAATTCTCCAAAGGGAGATAAGTCTTCAAAAGGATAAGTAGGAGATGGAGACAAGACTCCAAAGGTAATGGGAATGGTGACTAACCACATTTGACACCACTATTCTCCTCACCACCATCCTCACCACCATCTTCACCATCATATTCTTACACAACAAGCCCTTCACAAATACGTCCACATTCTCCAAAAGGTCATGGTAAAAATCCATTTTTAAAGCTTTACAATAAATTTGATTTGCCTATGTGTGATGGAGAGGTAGATGTTGAAAGATTAGACAATTGGTTATGTAATCTTGAAGTGTATTGTAGGATACAAAGAATCAAGGATGATGACACAAAGGCTCAGCTTGCTTCACTAATATTGGAAAGTGAAGCTCTTATTTGATGCGAAGCCAAAAATCCAGAGAACATGAAGAAACAGGGTAAGGTCTTAACCTCTTGGAATGATTTTGTTGTTGCCTTAAGGAGACAATTTTATCCATTAGCATACATGAAAAATGCTATAATGTACTGGAAAAACTTTAGGCAAGGTAAAGGACAAAGTATGCAAAGCTATATTCAAGAGTTTAAGAGAAGAGGACTAATTTTGGGTGTAGATTTGACATCTCAAGAAATTTTGTTAAAGTTAATTAGAGTTTTGCATAGTTACCTAATACATACTATTATTATGTTCAATCCTTCAAATTTAGATGAAGTATGTGTACATGCCACACATCTAGAGGCAAGAGGGAAACATGTTTCAAAGGATACAAGTGAGGATACCTTTGAATCTGAAGAGAAAGGAGAGGGTAAGTTTAGGGTAAAGGTAAGAAAAATGCATCCATCAATATGGAGAAATAAAAAGTCACATGCAAACATTGTTCCGAATATGGGCATGATGAAGATCATTGCTGGAAACTTCATCCAGAGATGATACCCAACAAGCTTAAAAACAAGGAGAAGGAAAAGATAGCTGCAACAATTACACATGATTTAGGTTTTGATTCCGAAGATGAAAAAAACATCGCCACAATGGGTTTGAAAGGTAAGTACATTGCAAGTACTAGTTATTCAATTTGTCTCCATAGTACTTAAGATGATGAAACAAGAATTGAGCTTTTCCATGTTAGAGTTATTTCGAATCATACCAATATTGACACCCTATTTGATAGTCGTTCACAAGCAAACCTTATTTTGAAAGACTTAGTCAAGAAGCTGAATTTAGAAACCATTCCTCATCCAAGACCTTACCTTTTAAGTTGGATATGTAAGAATGAAAATCTCCAGGTGACAAGGAACTGCATAGTTAGATTTGAAATCACTACAAACTTTCTTGATGAAGTTGAACTTGATGTTGTTCTGCTTGATATTTTTGGTATTTTTTTGGGTAGCCCATATCTTTATGATAGGAGAGAAATATTTCATCACCATGAGAATAAGTATCACTTGTTCAAGAATGGGATTGAGTACATTATTACAGTGCATAGTAATAAGACAAATTTGTCTCTTATGCATGTTGTACAAATGAAAAGAATTGTGAAGGTTAGTAAAAATTTTACTTTGGTAATGTTTAAGCATCAAGATGTTGTGAATGAGGCCTTTCAAAGAGAAGAATCAAATGAAAAATATGATTTAATATTAAGGTTGCTAATGGTTCTGATAATATGTTTTAGGTGTCTAACATGTTTCCTCTCAAAAGGGGTAAACAAGATGTGGTAAAATTGCAACAAAATTCATCATTGTTGAGCAATGATGTGAACAAGAGGCCAATGAAAGAAAGTGCAGAGATCAAAGAGCAAGAGGCAAATCAAATTGAAAAAGACAACATTGGATTCAAAATTTCATCCTGTGTGTTTTACAAAGTTTTTCCTTTGAAATGGGATGTTGCATGGCGATGGCGATCACATTTGGTCAAGAGTCGAGCCAAGCACAAGGCGAGACATGCTAAACATCGTCATGTCGACAATGTTCAAGGTGAGAAGAATTTGAGGTTGTTCAAGTTTTCTCTAATTGACGACTGAGGAGGGAATATGTTTTTTCCTTCAAGGATAGGATGTTTTTCTACATATTCTGGGAAATTACAACAAGATGGTATCTACAACAACAAGTCAAGGTCTCTAGAATCAAGGGAAAATATCAGTTTTCATGAAAATCTCAAATTTTTGAATTCAAGCATTTTCCAATGGATTGAGACTTGAAGGGTGAGCCATTTGTAACCCCATCCAAATGTTCAGTAATAAAAGATCTTTTGGGGTCCAAAAGCTTCGAGTGGTGAGGAGTGATCAGGTGCTCAAAAATATGCTCAAAAATGAAAGTTTTCGGAATGGTGTAGAACTTGAATGACTGCTTAGATATCGTCATTCTGAATCCAGTGCAACTTGTTTCACGGAAAACTGAAAACCATATGCTCTCGGAAACGAGTTATGTTCATTTTCCCAAACATGAATTTTTTTCAAAAAGGATAGCTGATTAGGAAAAATTTTGGGCCAGTGGAAGGCTACCACATGGCCTATTCTAATTGGTTGAATTTTTTTTTTGGGGCCAATAAGGCCCGCCACATGTCTGAATTATACTGCTTTTGTGTGGGCGAATTTCCATTGGTTGGTTGATGGCCAACCACATGCTACCACGTGGCCCAACTAGAGGCCGCCACGTGGTAGCACAAGGCCACCAAAATATGGTTAAGTGTCAAACTGCACTGCATGGGATCTGAATCAAACCTCACTCCAAACAAGCCATATGCTTGTCAATACAATAATCCTTGACATCCTCTATGGAGAGTCTCTAGCCTCTATATAGGCTTCATACAAACAATACCATGGGTCATACATCTAATACCATGGGCTTATCACATTATTTCCTAACTACTTGTGATCCCTTTCATAATCTGGGTTAACCACTTTATTTCTTAATTATAACCCATGTATTTATTATCCTTACATTACATTACTTCCTTGGGTACCTTCCTATGTACCCCATATGATCGCCTAGGAATACCCCATATTATCCCCCCTATGTATACTACATTCCACCCCCCTCAAGCATGTTTCGTCCCTAAACACATGAGAAGAACACAAATAATAAGATCTACTCAAAAGAGTAGTCCATTGGTACCATGCACATGCATCGAGCCATCCTAGTGAAAGGTGAACACTCGATCTAGCTTGTGCCTCGATTTCTTGAGATGGAAGTTGGTTCTGGTGGTTCCTCTACATTTATGTGTTGTGGGTGGGTCATCGATTGTTGTCCTTGTTGCTAATTCTTTGCCATCTTGTTGGTTGTTGTCTTGCTAGGTGATGCGGGTGGTTACATGCTGAAGATTAAACTAATGGAGGATCTTTCTTTAATTCATCTACTATTGGTGCATGAGTGATGTTTGGTGCTTTTTCTGGTACCTCCACTATTGGTGTTTGAGTGGCATCTGGTGCTTTTCCTGGTACCTCCACTATTGGTGTCTGAGTGGTGACCGAAGTTTTTTCTAGTATCGGGTTTGGTGTTTGTGTTTGGTTGTCGACCATCAAAGACTCATCATCAGATATGTCATTGTTGTCAGAGCTTTGTGCTTCTTTCTCCCCAATCGCAGTTTGACCCTTGATGGAAATACCCTGTAACGTAATTTTCTTCGTTTTATACCAGATCTTCACGAAATTCTTTTGTACATTAATATTGACAGTACCAACAAATTCCATCCAAGGGTATCCTAAAATGACATCCACATTATCCATATCTAAAGTATAAAAATCAGAATGCAACACATACTTATCCATAGAAATCTTCAAATATTTATAAATTTCCACCTCCTCATTATCAAACTGTGTTTTTGCAATATGTTTTGCTTAAACTTGTAATTTTCATGCCACATTAACATTGATAAAATTATGCTTGCAAGTAGGATTGATAGACACAATAATGTTCTCTTTCTAAATACTTCCATGAACCTGTAATATAGAAATATTAGTAGAAATTAAATCGTTAGGGCTCTTAGTGTACTTTTATCCAGATTGAAACCAGTTGTCTAGGATTTTAGTGTCCTCCTTTCCGGCTTGAGACCACTTGTCCAAAAAGAGATTTTCAATTTCTTCATGAGGACATAACTTCAGAAACTCATTGTCAAGTGATTTCCACCATATAATAGCCTCACCTTCCAAATAATACCCTATGGAGACTTGCCAAAATCATGGGCGGTCAATATTCTGAGATTGTATAAATTCTTCAACAGTGGGACCATTAGCACGTCCTGAATATTTCATCTTGTTAGAACCCCTAAAACAAAGTAAGGGTTTTGAAGAAATCACTCACTGTTAGCGAAATTAAAAATGGGGACAACTCCGTCAATATGGATCTAGATATTTATTATAGCCTGTTTTCGGAAATGGAATGACCATTTTGAATCTACCCATGTGACTGAAATCCTGATCTGGGTCTTTGGAAACTCAGATTGGCGCTGCACTTGTCCCGTTGTCACAAATTTTTTGAAAAAATGGTTGATTTTAAATTAGCCATAACTCCCTCATGCAGACTCTGATTCAATCGATTTCTTTTTTAAATTGGATTATTTTTCAAGGGGAGCTCATATATATAATATTTGTCTGAAATTATGCACCAAAAACTGCATAAAATGTCAGGAGAGCCGTTATCCACAAATTTTCATCAGAAAATTTTCTGCAACACAGTTGATCTCCCTCATCCGAACTCCAACTCGACTGTTTTTTTTTTTGAAATTGACTATTTTTTTGCAAAGAATCTAGATGTGCTATTAATGTCTGAAAATTTTACACCAAAACTGTCATATCGGTTCTGAAAACTCGCTGCCCAAAAATGTCTTGCAAAAATGAAAAAAAAAAAAACTCCCCAACTTTGCCCAAGAAAGTGCTCCAATACCACTTGTAATAGATCTGACCTGCAAATATAATAAAATAGAAAATATGTCCAATAACTTCAAGAATGGAGTATAAAAGCTTCAAATCTTTATTAATAAGAAAACCCTTGATGTAGGTTAAGACCATAAAACTACTCCTTAAGGAAGGAGATCACTCCACAAGCCATATGTTTGTCAATACAGTAATCATTGACAACCTCAATGAAGAGTCTCTAGCCTATATATAGGCTTCATACATAAAATACCATGGGTAATTACCATGGGTCATGTTAGGGTCCTATAATAATAGGATTTATAATTTTGAATTGAATTTGATTAGTCTTGTAATATGTACATACTTTCCTTTCTGCAAAATTGTTTTCCCATATTAGAAAATTAAAAATGTAAAGAGGGTAAAAGTCCTAAAAGAAAAATCAAAGGAATTGAAAGAAAAAATATAAAAAAGAATATAAAAATGGACCCCAAACAAAAAGAGACAAAAATAAAACATGAAAGTGATGCAAATCCAAATGCCACTACTATTTACTTTTACTGCAAAATAAAGATTGTGTGCAGTTTGTTAAAATGCCACAATCTATGAAGGTAAAAATGGTTAATCTTGACCCTTCATGCTTTAAATTTCATGTTGTTAAATAGAGAATAAAGATCTAGCCAAACAGTTTGATCTTGGAAGATCAGTAGTTAGTTAGAGAATAATAAGGAGCTCAATAGTTTAATCTGAGCCCTTGGAAGAAATAAGGATATAATTAGTTTGTTTGTTGTTTTAAAAGAAAAATGAATAAGGGTTTGCAAGCTCAAATTCACCCATGTAAATGAAGAAAAAATGTTAGGGTAGCAGATGGGTAGGCAGAAGTAGTTTTCACAAGCATTGATATCAAAAAATTGGTTATTTCATTTACTAACTTCCGTACAACATCATTCCCCTTGTAAAAAATATCCCTTCCCCTTAATTTTTCCCTTTTTTCCCATTATCACTCATTTTTCCTTACAAATGCCCCTTTTCCTAAGTTAAAACACATTTTTTCCTTTGGAAAAGTAAAAAATACTGTTACTAATTCTCTTTTATTCAAAAAATACCCAAAAAATCCAAAAATACCTTTATCCTAAGTATTTCTTTAAAAAAATGTTATGTCAAGTCCTATAGTGAAAAGAAATCTATTCCCGATAACGGTTTTAAAGTTAAAGCTTAGTTTATTATACATATTCCGCAAATACATTTATTTATTAACATATAACATAGTGTATTAAATCCCTTTATAAACCATTAACCCGTATTAATATAATTCCTTTGTATATTCTTCCCCACCCATACATTTTATTTAAACGTATAGTTTAATATTTCCCACATGTTGTTTATCCCCGCCTATCATAATATTACACTTAACATAGCCCTATTGGCATGTATAAAACCCCGACTAATACATAAAATGTGTATCCCGCATAGTTTAAACCCCGGGCCCCACGCCATCAATCCCCAGTACTCTGTCGCATCGTCCTAACCGTCAGAACTTCACTCGCCAGATCCAACCGCCATTATAGCCTATTGCACAGTTGATAGTGTGATATTTAACACAACCTAAACCTTGCGAAAAATGCAGTTTTCAGAGTCTCCCTCCTCGCTACGTGTTAGCTTTCTATTCAATCACACCAATCAAAACTATACCGCCAATCACCTTTGGAGCTTGCGAAAACCGCTAAGCGGTTTTCTCCTCGACGCGCAAACCACCTGCTCATTTGAAATGCTAGCCCATTAATGCAAAGAAAATTTGGTTTATAATGCATAAATATGCCCTTTGTTAAGCCCTTTTTACCTTTCTGCTACATTTTTGCGTTGAATAAGCACTGCCAACCTATTTATGAGCAACCAGATCATTGAATCGACCATATTTCAAGCTTTTTCACCTGAATTCAAGATCTATGCTCCTACAAGACATCGCAGAACAAAATTGAAGCGTTTTAAAGACATCTGAAGCTTCATAAAAGCCCTCTATTGCCTCGGAAACCCTCCTGCAAAGAAAATCTTCGTTTTTCCCAGGTATTCTTCAAAGAAAATGCATGTTCTTGATATAAAAAGAAAAGTAATCAATAATTGAATCAAATTAAGATTACTAGCAGACCAAGAAAGCCCTCTTGCCTTCCAAAATATTTTTCGGCATACCCTAAGCAATCTTTTCACAAATTCTAAGACCTAAGACTGTTTAAAATGACAAAGATTGAATAAACTGAAGAATTTTAAGCCTTTGTACACTTGAAGAAAGCCTCCTGTGCCTTTCAATCCATTTTCTGCAAACTCTAGGTGTCTTTTTACAAAATTCCAAGGTCATGAGATTACTTTTTGTCACAAAAATTGCACTATAGACCCTAGACATCTTTTGCAGAAACTCTAAAGTCTTGCAGTTGCTCTTTTGTTACAAATATTACAGTTTGGTTAATTGAATAAGTTTAAAATTTTTTTGCAGATAAAATATAAGCCCTTTTTCTATCCAAATCTTCCTGCAAACTGTTATAAACTTTCAAAGGTGCTCCTACAGGCCTAAATCAATTGTTTATAAGTCAAAAGAGTAATAAAGTTGATAAAATAAGTAAAGCAATGGCTTCCAAAAACATTGTAGTTGTCAATCCTCTACAACCCCCTATTGGATATGTAGAGCACATTCCATTAGCTGACACAAACTTCAATATTACTGACACAGTCACAGAATTTAACCTTCTTGAGCTCCACTGCTGGAGCCAAGAAAAATCCATAGATCAGGGTGATGAAGTTTTCATCTGGGAGTCTAATTTACCTAAATATGTTGTCCCATAGACCTTCCAATCCCCAGAAGTGATTAGACTCTGTCAATCCTGCTATTTCCTTGTTCAGAGAGCCATAATAAACCCTGAAAAATAAATTATATTTACCATTACTACAAGTCAATTAATCATATGTTGCAGACACGGCCCAGGCCTAATGAAATCCATTTATCCATTGAGGCCCTCACTCAGCTATACATGAATATGGACTTCCCCAAGAGGTTCTAGATATTTTAAACTTTCATGCCTTCTTCTGTTGAAATTCCCAAGATAAATCCTCCATACCCTTCTACAAAATTCTCTGAAAGGACAAGACATATCATCTCCATGTTGTCTTTTATTCTTAGGTATTTTACAGATGAACGTGCTGATGTTGCAGTGATAGGTTTTTTATCTACTTTCACACCTGGTCATCCTCCTGCTACCATTTTAAATTTTTCCCAATACCTTGCTTACAATATTCATGAGAAGTTGGTCAAAATGCCTTCTGAAGGTGTTTTCAAGTATTCCTCATTCTTATTCCATATGTTCTTATACTTTCGGTCTGAGAAATTTTCTATAAACCTTCAGAAGCTTGATGTGTAAGGAAACCCAAAATCAGTCATCTTTTGGACTTCCTTTATAAGGAAAGACTCCAATGAGTTCACTTATACAAATTTTACTAATTCTTTCATTCATCCTATGGTCAACTTGTTGAACAGCAGTAGGCAGCCTAGAATTAGTGAGGAGATTAAGACAGGTGATTGGTACTTGTACCAAAATCATACTAAAATAAGAGTATATGGATCAAGTCTTGTTCCATATAAACTGCCCAAATACCTCCCTATGAGGTTATTTTCCCTTGAGTACATAAGGAAGATTCTAAATTCAAATGTAATTAATTTCTTAGCAGCAAAGAAGAAGACACAGTTCAAATTGAAAAATTAGGCTGTCCCTTTTATCTATAACAATAGAGATGCGGGTCCTGAGGCTGAAAAACATTTGTAGGAGTTCAAATTCAGTAAAAAAAAATTATGGTATTATGATCCCCTTGGAGTTATTAGTAAAATGAGAGTTAAATGCAAATTGACTCCCTATGTACATGAAAAGAAACCAGACATAGAGAAATTCTCGAATCAATCTGAATGGTTGGAGAACACCTTGGTAGAGGCAGAGAAACAAGGTGATACTAGTCAAACCTTGAAGACTCCAACCCAAGAAGATAAATATGCAAAGAGAAACAGAGAGGAAAGATCATACACTACACAGACTACAACTGAAACTAAATTTAAATTGAGATATGGTAAAAAGCCAAAGTTAAATCCTGCCAATAAAGAAGTGGAAACAATAGAGGTGATTGATACGGAAATAGCAGCAAAGGAAAATGCACCTCCTACAATAATTGAAGAAGAATAAAAGCCTACAACTTCAAACACTCAGCTTATTCAGAAGAAACACAGTATTGAAGTTTCTTCATCTAAAAAACCAACAGAAAAGGATATGGATATCAAAGAAAGATATAACGAAATCAAAGCCAGAAATGAAGAAATTAAAACTGAAATATATTCTCAATATTTGAAACAAAATCCTGACATCTATAATAGGCTACTTTCTGCCTTTGAATATAAGAATAAAAGATGCAGATGACATTTCTTCAACCCATAGTTAAAACTCCCAAGTCATCCTCTGATTACAAAAAGACAGATTTTGAAGTCTTGGCCCGAGATATTCATCCTCTAGACCAAATTGAGTTTCATAAGCAGGCATGGGAGATGATCTATTCTACAATGACCACCAAGGCCATGAGTGCACAAAAGATGCAAAACACTCTTGCAAATATCAAAGATCGGCTCAAATTGGAAAAATCATCTTCACAGGCAAAAGACAATAGAATTAAATCTTTGGAAAAACTAGTAATTGAAGTAGGATATGATCCTAAAAATTTCAAAGTTACAGATGAACCGATAAAGAAGAAAAATGCAGGCATTGCTGCATTAAAGAAGCAACTAAAGCTACCCCCTCCAGAACATCCTCAAGCAAAGGATGTACTACAGGACACAAATCAGAAATATGAGATGATGAATCTCATTCTACAGTTGATTGCTCAGATAAAGGAAATGGAGAATGAAATGGACAAGTTGGTCGAGGAGAAAGAAGGCAGCAAAGAACCAGTCCCAGTCACTGTCATTCATGTAGTCACTACTGTTGTTCCTTCCACACTAACAAAATCACTGGCTCCTACAGTCCCCATGGCTACATCATTACCTGTCACTTCAGCAATAGAGTCTTCAACAACAGCAGCACAACATACAGATGAAGCAAGCAAGTTAGTAAAAGCTATGCAGGACATGTCTATTTAGACTAATGAGATTAACAGACTTAAAGAACAACTTAAAATTCTTGAAGATGAAAAGAAACTTGCTAAGATAATTCATAAGAATGAAGAACAAAGAGAAAACATATTAAATGAGCAGTTGAAGAAATTATAAAAAGATCTAGTATTAAAATAACCCATGACTCAAATCAGACAACAGCTATGGGCCAATATCATTGAATTTGTCAATGATATTTGGCCATCAATCTAGGTTATATATGAGCAGAAAGACTTAGTCAAATCAGCAAAAGAAGCTATCCATAAGATCAAAGAATAACTTGGTAAGAAACCTGAAGAAGCTCTTGAAATCATCAAGTTTCTAAATTCTAAGAACAGACAAGAGCTAGAAGAAATTGGAATTAATGATAGAACATAAACAATCCTAGAAGTTAGGAAGGTAATTTCTAAGAAGAATTGGATGATACAGCTAGAGGAGAAACGCCAAAACATGGAGGTTCCCATTATAAATTTTATGATGAAATTTGATGTCCTAAGGCAGAAAGGCCTTCCAAATCCATTAGTTATTCATGACAAACTAATGAAGCAGGATGACTATGACAAGAAAATGAGAGAAGTTGCCAAGGATCAGGCCAATCTGCCTTCCTCACAAGGTATTCCAACATGAAAGGTAATCTACAAGAATCTTGAGAATTTTTTTTACCTACAGCATGAGGTGAAACACATATTTATCAACAAGCCCACATTCTCAAAATACACTGAAGAAGATGAAATATGAGGATGATGAAGATCAAATTTCCAGAGACAAAACTTTGGGAAAAAATGACTGATTTGCTATGAAATCAGGTTGCAGTAAGCACAAAGCAATAAAAATAAAATAGAGCATGTTGTTTTTACATTTACAGTTACAGCTTTGCAGTTAAAGACATGACAATAAACAGTGAAAGAATATCAGATGAAATAGTATCAGTTCAAAGTCAAAGTTTAAAGTTAAATAAAAAATGACAAAGTAGAGATAAAGATGTCATCGTAGAGGACACTTCACTGTCTAGCTGCAGCCTTCATTGAACAGCAAAGAGAGAAAATAACAACAAATTTAAGACATCAAATAGTAATTTCAATAAAAATAGGGACAACTAGCATTAGTTAGAAAGCTGTCAGAAAGCTGTCACTATATTCTTGCATGAAGATATTTCTTTTCCATGAATAATTCCTAAGTTTGTTTTAGGATATTTTGTAAATATTTTTTGTATAAATACTTATCATTTAGAAGTATTGAGTGTGGATGAATTGTTGAACATTTCTATAGTTGTACTATTCTGAACCTAAGGGTGATTGTACCAATTTCAAGTTAGCAAACTGAATTAAAGCAATAAAGTATCATATTACAGGATTCATGTGTTGGGCCACTACAATGAAGTATTTTCACTTGTTTCTTTGTCAATTTCTTATGTTTTTCATCAATACTTGTATATTGTTCTAAATCTAAATGATAAATCAGGAATTGTTATTTCATAATATATTAAAAGCATTATGTCTTGAACTATTTATCATTTACATGTTTTCCACTGATATTTAGACTAAGGAACCCCTAATTTCTCCCTAGTTTCGATTGACCCCTATCTTTTCACTCATTATCTGGATTTGAGAACCCTTAATTTCTCTCTTACCCCGATTGAAACCATTTTCACCATCAACCTTGAAGTTCTGAAGTAACTCAACTATCTTGCCCTGTAAACATTTCCCTTTAGAACTTGATCCTAATATGACTACTTGACACATTGACTCCATTAGCCCAATGGAATACATACCTACATCTATCCATCTAAGTAAGTGATTTCACCACCAAATCAAATCAAAATCCAAAACCAATTTACCCTACATAACTAGCATAAAATAAATTAAAATCAACAAAGATAAATCATAGAGAGAGAGCCCTCTCTGAGCATTAGGAAGGCTAAATCCTAAGGCTTAAAAGTAGGTTTGTGGTTACCTCTAATATTCTTTAAACCAAAATAAAAAATCTAACAACTCTTGAGAATTTTAAGAGTGATAACATACTGGCGACCATACTGGGTAACTAACCAATCCTCAGTTTTAAAATAAATCTTAAAAGAAATATTTATACTTACCTTTTCACCTTAATATTGTTTTAAAGAGTTGTGAGTATCTTTTCATAAAAAACTGTAATTCTGGCTTCCAGAAGAGTCTATTATACCAGGTCCAATCCAAATCTAGAACCTCCTGTCATAGTAGATAATCCTGACAGAATTGTAAAGAAAAACAAAAAAGTATAAAGTTTAGGTAATAAGAATTCATTGATCAAAGAAAATTAACTTCCAAATAAATTATCAAGTTTACAAGACATTGAATTTGATTTAAATTTTGAACGATCTATGTTTAGAACTAAATCAAAAAGTGGCATACATAATAGTGTAATAGATCTTGATTTCATTTCATTCATTAAAAGTAAGAAGGAAAATGTTTCACTTGATTCTGATGAAAAAGACCTAGAAATTAAGGAAATTGATGAAGCTTATTTACAACATTCAGTTGAATTGACTGCTTTATCAACCTATACCCTAAGCCTTCTACCAGTCATTTAGATACCAATCTTTTAGATTTTGTAGGTTCAACCTTATTTACTACCACTTCATCCATTGTTTCCACCACACTTCATTCCACAGATTCATTTTTTCCCAAGCAACCTTTTCAACCTAGAGTCTTATTTCCATCCCTAAATAGTTCAAGTTCATCCCCTAGAATTTCTGCTGCATTTTCCAATACTTCATTCTCATTTCCAAGCTCTTCTTCTAGCATCCCAACTACATCTTCTAATATCCTAGTATCATCTGCAAGTACTTCAAATTCTTCACCAATTACTTCAAACTTACCTCCTAGCCAAGCTAGAATCCAAGCCATGGCTCCAGATATGCCCCGTTGGTCCTACAAGCCCCTCTAAATGCCATGCCCCAAGATTATCAAAGAAAAATCCCCCAATTTGATGGAACCACTCACTACACTGCACAACAACATGTTAATAAAATGACATACTACTTTGAATTGCATGAATTAGATGATGTTGATGTTCAAGTGAGACTTTTTGCTCAAACTTTAGCTGGTGATGTTAAGAAGTGGTTTAAAGGTTTACCTGCTGATAGTATAGCTGATTTAGCTATTTTCCGTAGGATGTTTATTAATATATGGGAGAAAAATAAGAATCCATTACAAATTTTGTCTGAATTTGAAAACATAAAAAGAGCACCAAATGAAATAGTTCAAGACTATTGTACAAGATATAACCGTATTTACAATGCAATCCCTGCTAATATTAAACCTCCTCCAGACTCTGCCCTTATAAAATTCCTTGATGGATTTGATACAAATATGGCTTACCAACTAAGAGAGAGATATCCAGAAATCTTAGAGCAGATGCAAAGTAATGTTGTAAGTGTAGAGGCAAACTTGTTAGCCAAGAAAGCTAGATTAAGAAATTAAAGAAGAGTGACAATAAAAGAGGAAACATCAACTTCAGATTTGAAAATAGATTACTTAGCAAAAACATTATAAAAAATGATGGATAGGTTAGATAACATGGAAATGAAGCCACAATGGGATAACCAACAACAAGGACCTCAAATTAGAAATCCCAATTTTAGGAAAAACACCAACACTGGTAAATCTAGAGAATCAACACCTGACCAAACAATAAGACAACCTTTTCAAGAGAACTATGCTAAAATTTCTCACCAAAACAAAGATGATGAAGACACTCAGATCAATCTAATGGGAATTAATGATGATAACACCATTTTTCTTACACAAGAAGAACGGGAGTTATATGAATTACAACAACTAAAATTAGATTTTGGTGCGTCTTTTGATTACAAGCAAGGTTATGAGTCTGCAATTAATGAGGTTCATAAGCAATATAACCTTAGAATAAACCAAAATGTAGAACCTTCTACTAAGAAATCTTCCCAAACTCAAACAAAAAATATAGCAGAGGTTCCTACAACTAAAATTCTGCAAATTCTTCCTAGGGGAACCCAGCAAAACTCTAGTTCAACTCAAAAGAATTCAAGTTCTAATCAGAAAATTTCAAGTCCCAAAATTTCACGTAGTCCTAAAATTGTTGACATAACAGATATTGTTGTTCAAACATCAATAAATCCTCAAAAATCTGATGTTACCAAGACAAGAATTTCTGCTAAAACAAAAATTTCAAATCCAAAAGCATCTGTTGTTGATCACCAATCAACTAATTCTAAAACAACCACTGCCAAAATAGCTACTAAAACCTCAAAATCTGCCAAAACTTCCACTACATCTCAAACTGTCCCTAAAAATAAAATTAAAATCAGTAAAACAATGGAAATACAAATAGAAAATGAAAAACCAAATGTAGAAAAATAAGACAAACATACCCAAACTGTAGTTACAAAAGAAGAAATAATTTAGTTAGGAAAATCACAAGCACCATTCAACATCCAAGCTGAAATTTCCAAACTAAAGATACCAATTCCTTTAACATAATTGATTAAACATGATCTATAAAAATCACATATCACTGAAACTTTAAATATGAATGATGGAGAATACTCTGTAAATTTAAGTGATGATCAACCAGAACTAATATTTGGTCCTGAAGTTAAATGAAAAACACCAAGAGGGAGGAGTTCCTCCTTTCTACATTAGCTTAACTGTTCATGATCAGATTTTACATAATGCCATGCTAGATTCAGGGGCTTCACAGAATTTGATGCCAAAAGCAATCATGGAAACCTTGAATTTAGACATCACTATACCTTATAAAGATCTCTTCTCATTTGATTCCAGTAAAGTGAAATGTCTAGGCTTAATCAAAGATTTATGTGTCACTTTAGTTCAATACCATGGAAAAATAATAGCCATGGATATTGTAGTAGCTAACATCCCTCCTAAGTATGGAATGTTGTTCTCGCTCATGGGGAGCTAAACTGCAAGGATATTTACAACTAGATATGTTTTATGCAACAATATCAGTTTTTTTCCAACCCAAGAAACTTTACAGGGAGACATTAATGAAGTACATGGTTAGTAGTGTAGAAAGACCTCGAAACTATCCTATTTATTCTACACCTACTGATATGGACTCCTTCATTTTATGTAATTCTAAAACTGGCATTCATAACAACACTTAACTAAAACAGAAAAAGAAAGCACTTGATAGTGACAACATTTTTCATGAATCAATGTGGCACCTATATTTTGATGGATCAGTGAACAAATTAGGAGTAGGAGCAGGAGTTTGGATACATAACATGGAAAAAAATCATGTAGAAGGTCATGCCTTTAGATTAAATTTCAAATGTACAAACAACATCGCTGAGTATGAAGCTTTGATTTTAGGACTGCATATTTTTAGAAATTTAGGAGCCAAAAGCGTGTCAATCATGGGTGACTCTAAGTTAATTGTGAAACAGATAAGAGGATAATAGTCTGTATATAATCCTAGATTAAGACAATATAGAGAAATAGTTTTAGATCTAATTAGTGAATTGCTTGAATGTGACTTTGCTTCAATTCCTAGAAAACAGAACATGCAGGCACACAGTTAAGAAACTTTTTCTAGCACCTGTAATCTACATTTTCAACCAAATCATAAATATACAACAGAAGTTAAACATAGGCCTAAAATACCAGATAATCTAAAATATTGGAAGATATTTTCACAAGATGAACAAATTGTGATGGCCCTTTACCAAGCAAAGTATAAATAGATGGTCCCTAAATAATGGGTGGTCTATCGTGGGGGTTCACAAAGCTAACCTTACCGAGAAGATGTGGGTGTGATATAACAGGCAGGGATATCTTGATTAGGAAAGAAGATCCCGCACGAGGAGCGGTGGTAAGTAAGAGCCGGAACGAGCGGTGGTAAGTAAAGGCTAGCTGATCAATAGTAATTAGCTTGTGGGGAGGGAGGGAAATATAAAAGGCTTGCTCTCCCCAGCCTCCTAGCCAATGGGGGGGATATCACCCATGTTCACATTTACTTTTCCTTTACCCTTGCTCCCGTAGTTCGTAAGAATAACAAAAATGATAGGCTTTGATTGATCGACTTCATTTATTGACTTAACAAATAACATAGTTGGAGGAGCTGGGGCACAATGGACGGACGAATAATAGCCCAACAACAACACCTACCAAGTCTGCGTAAGGTTGTTGCCCAGGTCACTCACCCAATATCATTTCATGAATACTGAAGGAGAATTTCAGAATTGTAACATAGACACAGATTGTACAATAGATCAAACCATAGATAGTGACATTGATATAAATATTGTAGATGTAAATAATTTAGATTTCACTAAACCCTCTAAATTTACTCAAGTAGAAATAGATAATTTAGAGAAGGTAGAGATTGAAGAATTAGCAGATGATGATTCTGACATTTTAAACCTTAAGAAAAAAAATTTACCTAAGGGATTAGCCCCTTTAGAAGATTTTTTTTATTCAAATGATGTTTCAAGAAAACCAAAGATGGAACCATTAAGATCTGACATTGAAAAATGCAATATAGGAATATTACTAAAGCCTACGATGATAAAACTTTCAAAAGCCTTACCTCAAGAAGAAAAATTGAAATACATAGCTTTGTTTAAGGAATTTCAGGATGTATTTGCATGGAGTAAATCTCATGACACTATCATAATACAACACAAAATACCCATAAAAGAAAATCAAAAACCTTTCAAATAGAAGGTTAGAAGAATCAATCCAGTCTTAACGCCTTTGATTGAAAAAGAAGTTAAGAGAATGCATGAAGCCCAGATAATTGCACCTATCAGATATTCTGATTGGGTTTCAAACCTAGTTCCCACTAGGAAGAAGACAGGGGAGATCAGACTGTGTGTTGATTTCCAGAATTAAATAAAGTGTCATTAAAATATAACTACCCTCTCCCCAAGATGAATCACATTTTACAGAGGGTGGTTGGTTCTTCCAGGATTTCATTGCTTGATGGATTCTCTGGATATAACTAGATTTTAGTTCAATCAGAAGACCAACCAAAGACTGCATTTACTACTCCTTGGGGTACTTTCATGTATGTGAAAATGCCCTTTGGATTAATGAATGAAAGAGCCACTTTTAAAAGAGCTATGGATATAGCTTTTGCTAATGAAATTCATGATTTTCTTATGATTTATCTAGATGATATTACTGTATTTTCAAAGATTGACAATGAACATCTAGATCATCTCAGACAAGTGTTTATCAAATGTAGGAAATTTGGTATTTCTTTAAATCCTAAAAAGACTCTATTTGGACTTGAAGAAGGTAAATTGTTAGGAAATATCATATCTAAAGAGGGAATTAGGATAGACCCAACTAGAATAGAGGCCATTCTGAACATTAGTCATCCTAGGAATATTAAAGAATTGTAGACTTTCTTAGGTAAAATAAATTTTCTCAGAAGATTCATTTCAAACTTAGCATAAATAATTAGATAACTCAATAACATGTTGAAAAAAATACTCAGCACTTAAATGGACTATGGAGGCCAAACAATCATTTGAATCAATCAAACAAGCCTTAACAAAAACACCAGTCCTAATAAGACCTGATTTCAGAAAATATTTCATTATTTTTTCCTTTCCTTCAGAACAAACTATTGTTGCAGCCTTACTGCAGAAGAATGATCAGGGCTATAAGCAGCCCATTTCTTTTTTCAGTAAATCACTTAGAGATGCCACTTTAAAGTATAACATAATGGAAAAACAGGCACTAGCTTTAGTGAAAGCCATCAAAGACTTTAGAGTGTACATCTTATATTCACATATCATAGCTTATGTTCAAAATTCAGTAGTTAAGGATATTCTAACTTAGAATGGGCCTGATGGTAAACAAGGCAAATGGATTTCCACCATTTTGGAATATGACATAGAAATTAAGCCCACCAAACTCATTAAAGGTAAAGGTTTAGCCAAACTCATGGCTGAATCAAATTTTCATGCTTTGGATATAAATTTTATTTCCCAATTATATGATCAGGAAGAGATGGCGACTCCAGAGATCAGTGAAGCCTTTTTAGACTCACCATGGTATGTAGATATCATATTTGTATTACTTAATTTACAAGCTCCTCCTGGATTATCAAGAACTAAAGCTAGATTTTTAAAGTTAAAGGTAATGAAGTTTTGTATCATAGATAATACACTGTTTTGGAAAGATCATGGTGGCATTTTATTGAATTATTTGCTTAAAGATGACGCTGATAAAGTTATGGAATAGTTTCATGCAGGTGACTGTGGAGGACACCTTTACTGGAATACAACTGCAGATAAAATCTTGAGAGTTGGTTTTTACTGGCCTACATTGTTTGCAGATGTGAAAAAGTATGTGACCTCCTGTCACAAATGCCAAATTTTTGAAGGGAAGAAAAATTTGCTACCTTTACCCCTTAAAACCATCTCCACATAAATGTCTTTTCAGCAATGGGGTCTTGAATTCATTGGTGAAATTCACCCTCCATCCTCAGCCCAACACATATGTATTTTGACAGCCACAAACTATTTCACCAAGTGGATAGAAGCCATTCCTTCTAGGCAAGCCACTAATACTGCCATAATCTCATTTTTAGAAAACAACAAATTTTCAAGATTTGGTTGGCCCCAAAATTTCATTACTAATAATGCAGCTACTTTCAATACCAAAAATATGATTGAATTCTTTGATAAATACCACATTACCCTTGGCCATTCCACTGCTTATTACCCTCAAGGTAATGGTATTGTTGAATCCTCCAATAAAAGCTTGTGAATATCATCAAGAAACTACAAGAAGACAATAATAAAACCTGGAACAAGTGAATGCCTTATGGGAAGATAGACTTACCACAAAGAAGTCCATTGGAACATCCCCTTATCAGCTAGATTATGGGATGGATGTTGTTTTTCCATCTTCTTTACGAGTACCGGTGATGAAAATAATCCAAGAACTACAGGTTGAAACCAATGATATCCAGAGAATGATAAATCAAACCATACACTTGCAGCAAACCAGAGAAGATGTCTATCTCAAGTCTCAAGTTGTTCAAGAAAATATTAAAAATATATTTGACAGGAAGACTAAGGAAGATGATTTTTACATAGGTGACAAAGTTCTTAAGTGGGATTCCAGGAGAGAAGAGAAAGGTAAACATGGGAAATATGATTTCTTATGGAAAGGCCCTTATGTCATTTATGGTTACAGAGGTAACAATGCATTATTTTTTAAGGAGTTGGATGAATCAGATCTGGCAGGTAGACCTATCAATGGTAGAATGTTGAAACATTACTATTCCCCAGAATAACAGTAGTTCACTTTGTTTATTTTATTCATTGTACATATTATTGCAGATTTTAGATTAGATTGGATGTTTTCTAGAAACGTTGAAGCTCGGAGAGAAGGCCCTAACCTTTGAAAGACAAAATATCATAAGCATGAATAATGCAAAGCTCATAAAATAGTTTCAAGTCTAGCACAGTCAAATTCAAAGGCTACTAGTCTCAAAGTTCTTGACATTTTACCAGGAAATGTCATCCCCATGTGGAGCCACTGTTAGGGTCCTATAATAATAAGATTCATAATTTTGAATTGACTTTGATTAGTCTTGTAATATGTACATACTTTTCTTTCTGCAAAATTGTTTTCCCATATTAGAGAATTAAAAAATTTAAAGAAGGTAAAAGTCCTAAAAGAAAAATCAAAGGACTTGAAAGAAAAAATATCAAAAAGAATATAAAAATGGACCCCAAACAAAAAGAGACAAAAAATAAAACATGAAAGTGATGCAAATTAAAATTCCACTCCTATTTACTTTTACCACAAAATAAAGATTGTGTGCATTTTTTTAAAATGCCACAATCCATGAAGGTCAAAGTGCTTAATCTTGACCCTTCATGCTTTAGATTTCATGTTTTTAGATAGAGAATAAGTATCTAGCCAAACAGTTTAATCTTGGTAGATCAGTAGTCAGAGAATAATAAGAAGGTCAACAGTTTAATTTGAGCCTTGGAAGAAATAAGGATAGAATTAGTTAGTTTGTTGTTTTAAAAGAAAAATGAATAAGGGTTTGCAAGCTCAAATGAACCCATGTAAATGAAGAAAAAATCTTAGGGTAGCAGATGGGTAGGCAGAAGCAGTTTTCACAAGCATGGATATTAGAAAATTGGTTATTTCATTTACTAACTTCCATACAACATCATTCCCCTTGTAAAAAATATCCCCTCCCCTTCATTTTTCCCTTTTTTCCCATTATCACTCATTTTTCCTTACAAATGCCCCTTTTCCTAAGTTAAAACAATTTTTTTCCTTTGGAAAAGTAAAAAATACTTTTACTAATTCCCCTTTTATTCAAAAAATACCCAAAAAATCCAAAAATACCTTTGTCCTAAGTACTTCTTTAAAAAAATGTTATGTCGGGTCCCACAGTGAAAAGAAATCTATTCCCGATAGCAGTTTTAAAGTTAAAAATTAGTGTATTATACATATTCCGCAAATACATTTCTTTATTAACATATAAAATAATGTATTAAAACCATTTATAAACCATTAACCCATATTAATATAATTCCTTTGTATATTACTCCCCACCCATATATTTTATTTAAACATATAGTTTAATATTCCCCACATGTTTTTTATCCCAGACCCACTTATAAGTATCCCCGCCTATTATAACATTACACTTAACATAACCCTATTGGCATGTATAAAACCCCGACCAATACATAAAATGTGTATCGCACATAATTTAAACCCCGGGCCCCACGCCATCAATCCCCAATACTTTGTCGCATCGTCCTAGCTGTCAAATCTTCACACGCCAGATCCAACCGCCATTATAGCCTATCACACATCTAATAGCGCGATAGTTAACACACCCCAAACCTTGAGAAAAAGGTAGTTTGTAGAGTCTCCCTCCCTGCTACGTGTTGGATTTATATCCGATCGCACTAATCAAAACTATACCGCGAACCACCTTTGGAGCTTTGGAAAACCACTGAGCAGTTTTCTCCTCGGCACGCAAACCACCTGCTCATTTGAAATGACCGCCCATTAATGCAAAACACTGTTGGTTTAAAATGCATAAATACTGCCCTTTGTTAAGCATTTTTTACCTTTCTATTACATTTTTGCGCTGAATAAGAACTTCCGACCTATTTTTGAGCAACCAGATCACTTAACCAACCATATTTCAAGAGTTTTCACTTGAATTCAAGACCTATGCTGCTACAAGGCATTGCAGAACCAAATTGAAGTGTTTTAAAGATCTCTGAAGCTTTAGAAAAGTGTTATGCTGCCTCAGAAACCCTCCTGGAAAGAAAATATTTGTTTTTCCCAGGAGGGTTACTTTCAAACCAATAATTGAATCAAATTAAGATTACTTTCAGACCAAGAAATCCCTCTTGCCTTCCAAAATCTTTTTCTGCATACCCTAATCAATCTTTTCATAGATTCTGAGACCTAAGACTGTTTAAAATCATAGAGATTGAATAAACTGAAGAAGTTTAAGCCTCTGTACACTTGAAGAAAGCCTCATGTGCCTTTCAATCCATTTTCTACAGACTCTACATGTCTTTTTACAAAATTCCAAGGTCTTGAGATTACTTTTTGTCACAAAAATTGCACTATAAACCCTAGACATATTTTGCAGAAACTCTAAGCTCCTGGAATTGCTATTTTGTTACAGAGATTACAGTTTGGTTAATTGAATAAGTTTAAAACCTTTTTAGAGACAAAAGATAAGCCCCTATTCTATCCAAATCATCCTGCAAACTATTATAAACTTTCAAAGGTGCTCCTACAGGCCTAAATCAGTTGTTTATAAGTCAAAAGAGAAATAAAATTGATAAATCAAGTAAAGCAATGGCTTCCAAAAACATTGTAGTTATCAATCATCTACAACCCCCTATTGTTGATGTAGAGCACATTCCATTAGCTGACACAAACTTCAAGGTTACTGACACAACCATAGAATTTAACCTTCTTGAGCTCCACTACTGGAGTCAAGAAAAATCCATAGATCAGGCTAATGAATTTTTCATATGGGAGTCTAACTTACCAAAATATGTTGTCCCACAAACATTCCAATGCCCAGAAGTGATTAGACTCTGTCAATCCTGCTATTTCCCTTATTAGAGAGCCATAATAAACCCTGAAAAAAAAATTCTATTTACCATTACTGCTGAGTCAATTAATCAGATGCTACAGATACAACCTAGGCCTGATGTAATCCCTTTATCCATTGAGGCCCTCACTCGGTTATACCTGAATCTGGACTTCCCCAAGAGGTTCCAGATATTTCAAACTTTCATGCCTTCTTCTGTTGAAATTCCCAATATAAATCCTCCATACCCTTCTGCAAAATTATTTGAAAGGACAAGACAAATCATCTCCATGTTGTCTTTTATTCTTGCATATTTTACATATGAACATGCTGATGTTGCAGTGCTAGGTTTTTTATCTACTTTCACACCTGGTCAGCCTCCTACTACCATTTTTAATTTTTCCCAATACCTTGCTAACAATATTCAAGAGAAATTGGTCAAAATGCCTTCTAAAGGTGTTTTCAAATATTCCTCATTCTTATTCCATATGTTCTTATACTTTCAGTCTGATAAATTTGCTATAAACCTTCAGAAGCTTGATGTGGAAGGAAACCCACAATCAGTCATCTTTTGGACTTCCTTGATAATGAAAGACTCCAATGAGTTCACTTATATAGATTTTAATGATTTTTTCATTCATCCTATGGTCAATTTTTTGAACAACAGCAGGCAACCTAGAATTAGTGAGGAGATTAAGAAGGTACCGTAGTTGTCAGAGCATAATAAGACAGGTGATTGCTACTTGTACCAAAATCATACTAAAATAATAGTATATGGATCAAGTCTTGTTCCATATAAACTGCCCAAATACCTCCCTATGAGGTTATTTTCCCTTGAGTACATAAGGGGGATTCTTAATTCAAATGCAATTAATTTCTTGGTAGTAAAGAATAAGACACAGTTCAAATTGAAAAATCAAGTTGGCCCTTTTATCTGTAACAATAGAGATGTAGGTCCTGAGGCTGAAAAACATTTGCAGGAGTTCAAATTTAGTAAAATTTTTCTGTGGTATTATGATCCCCTTGGAGTTATAAGTAAAATGAGAGTTAAATGCAAATTGACTCCCTATGTACATGAAAAGAAACCAGACATAGAGAAATTCTCCAATCAATCTGAATTGTTGGAGAACACCTTAGTAGAGGCAGAGAAACAAGGTGATACTTGTCAAACCTTGTAGACTCTAGCCAAAGAAGACAGGAATGCAAAGATAAATAGACAGGAAGGATCATACACTGTAGATACTACAACTGAAACTAAATTTAAATTGAGATACACTAAAAGGCCAAAGTTAAATCCTGTGAATAAAGAAGTGGAAACAATAGAGGTGATTGATACAGAAATAGCAGCAAAGGAAAATGCACCTCCTACAATAATTGAAGAAGAAAAACAATCTACAACTTCAAAGACTCAGCTTATTCAAAAGCAACACAATATTGAAGTTTCTTCATCTAAAAAACCCGCAGAAAAGGATATGCATATCAAAGAAAGATATAAAGAAATCAAAGCCAGAAATGAAGAAATTAAAACTGAAATATATTCTCAATATCTTAAACAAACTCCTAGCATCCAGAATAGGCTACTTTCTACCTTTGACTATAAGACTAAAAGATGCAGATGACATTTCTTCAACCCACAGTTCAAAATCCCAAGTCATCCTCTGATTACAAAAAGATAGATTTTGAAGTCTTGGCCCAGGATATTCATCCTCTCGACCAAATTGAGTTTCATAAGCAGGCATGGGAGATGATCTATTCTACAATGACCACCAAGGCCATGAGTGTAGAAAAGCTGCAAAACACTCTTGAAAATACTTGAGATCAGCTCAAATTGGAAAAAGCCTCCTCACAGGCAAAAGACAATAGAATTAAATCTTTGGAAGAACTAGTAATATAAGTAGGATATGATCCTAAAAATGTCAAAGTTGCAGATGAATTGATAAAGAAGAAAAATGCAGACATTGTTGCATTAAATAAGAAACTAAATTTGCCCCCTATAGAACATCCTCAAGCAAAGGAAGTACTACAGGATACAAATCAAAAAGATGAGATGATGAATCTCATTCTACAGTTGAATGCTCAGATAAAGGAAACGAAGAATGAAATGAACAATTTGGTCCAGGGGAAATAAGCCAGCAAAGAACCAGTCCTAGTCACTGTCATTCCTGTAGTCACTACTGTTGTACATTCCACACTAGAAGAATCACTGGCTCCTACAATCCCCATGGCTACAACATTACCTGTCACTTCATCAACAACTTCAGCAACAGAGTCTTCAACAACAACAGCACAGCATACAGATGAAGCAAGCAAGTTAGTAAAATCTATGCAGGACATGTCTATTTAGACTAAAGAGATTAACAGACTTAAAGAATAGCTTAAAAGTCTTGAAGATGAAAATAAACTTGCGAAGATAATGCATAAGAATGAAGAACAAAGAGAAAACAAATTAAATGAGCAGTTGAAGAAATTATAAAAATATCTAAAATTGAAAGAACCCATGGCTCAAATCAGACAACACCTATGGGCCAATATCGTTGCAGTTGTCAATGATATTTTTCCATCAATCCACGTTATATATGAGCAGAAGACTTAGTCAAATCAACAAATGAAGCTATCTAGAAGATCAAAGAATAACTTTGTAAGCAACTTGAACAAACTCTTGAAGTCATCAAGTTTCTAAATTCTAAGAACATGCAAGAGCTAGAAGAAATTGGAATTAATGACAAAACAAAAACCATCCTAGAAGTTAGGAAGGTAATTTCTAAGAATAATTGGATGATATAGCTAGATGAGAAATGCCAAAACATGGAGGTTTCCATTACAAAGTTTATGATGAAATTTGATGTCCTAAGGCAGAAAGGCCTTCCAAATCCATTAGTTATTCATGACAAACTAATGAAGTAGGATGACTATGACAATAAAATGAGAGAATTTTCCAAGGATCAGGCCAATCTGCCTTCCTCACAAGTTATTCCAACAGGGAAGGTAATCTACAGGAATCTTGAGAATTTTTTTTACCTACAGCATGAGGTGAAACACATATTTATCAACAAGCCCACATTCTCAAAATACAATGAAGCAGATGAAATATTCAAGAGGATGATGAAGATAAAATTTTCAGAGGAAGAACTTTGGGAAAAAATGACTGATTTACTGTGAAATCAGGTTACAGTAAGCACAAAGCAGTAAAAATAAAACAGAGCGTGATGCTTTTACATTTATAGTTACAGTTTTGCAGTTAAAGACATGACAGTAAACAGTGAAAGAGTATCAGATGAAAGAGTATCAGTTCAAATTCAAAGTTTAAAGTTAAATAAAAAATCACAAAGCAGAGATAAAGTTGTCAGCATGGAGGACACTTCACTGTCTAGTTGCAACCTTCGTTGAATAGCAAAGAGAGAAAAAAACAACAAATTGAAGAAAACAAACAGTAATTTCAATAAAAATAGGGACAGCTAGCATTAGTTAGAAATTTGTCACTATCTTATTGCATGAATATATTTTTTTTCCATGAATAATTCCTAGGTTTGTTTTAGGATATTTTGTAAAGAGTTTTTGTATAAATACTTCTCATTTATAATTATTGAGTGTGGATGAATTGCTGAACATTTCTACAGTTGTATTATTCTTAACCTAAGGGTGATTGTACCAATTTCAAGTCAGCAGACTGGATTAAAGAAATAAAGTATCATATTACAGGATTCATTTGTTGGGCCACTACAGTGAAGTATTTTCACTTGTTTCTTTGTCAATTTCTTATGTTTTTCATCAAGACTTGTATGCCATTCTAAATCTAAATGATAAATCAAGAATTGTTATTTCAGAATATGTTAAAAGCACTCTGTCTTGAAATGTTTATCATTTACATGTTTTCCACTGATATCTAGACTAAGGAACCCTTAATTGCTCCCTATTTTCGATTGACCCCTGTCTTTTCACTCATTATCCGGATTTGAGAACCCTTAATTTCTCTCTTACCCCGATTGAAACCATTTTCACCATCAGCCTTGCAGATCTGAAGTAACTCAGCTATCTTGCCCTGTAAACATTTCCCTTTAGAACTTTATCCTGATCTAGCTGCTTGACACATTGAATCCATTAGCCCAATGGAATACAAACCTACATCTATCCATCTAAGTAAGTGATTTCACCAGCAAATCAAATCAAAATCCAAAACTAATTTACCCTACATAACTAGCCTAAAATCAATTAAAATGAACAAAGATAAATCATATAGAGAGAGTCCTCTCTAAGCATTAGGAAGGCTAGATCCTAAGGCTTAAAAGTAGGTTTTTGGTTACCTCTAATATTATTTAAACCAAAATAAAAAATCTAACAACTCTTGAGAATTATTAGAGTGATAACAGGTCATGCATCTAATACCATGGGCTTATCACATAATTTCATAACTACTTGTGGTCCCTTGCATAATGTGGGTTAACCACCTTATTTATTAATTATGGCCCATGTATTTATTATGCTTACATTACATTATTTCCTTGGGTATATTCCTCTATACCTCATATGATCCCCCTAGGAATACCCCATATTATCCCCCCTATGTATACTACACCAGAATTTTTGTAATGCACTGACTTTCCATTTCTTCAAGGATGTTTTTAGCATGTTATTCATGGTGAATATGTTTTCATAGATTTTTTTCTTGCAACATTTTTGGCATGAGTGACACAAAGGGAGACACTTTGGATACGGAATAGAGAATGCGAAAAATTATTGTGTAACAGATGCCCCATAAAGTATGAAAGAAGAATGAGAAGTGATGGTTGAAGTGCTTTATCAGTCAAGGCAAGGACTTTGGAAAACCTACGTCAGGAGGCCTGAAAATCAAACATGATACGATATGTGAAATCACTGATATAAATATGCCACGCAAGACACTGCAGAATAGGAAAATAACACATGAATCCACAGCATGGGCGTAGCAATCCCACTAGACAGGATCATATGTATGGATCCACAACATGGTCACAACCATCCATATAGAAAGGATCATGTGTATAATCATAAATACTCCACGCAACCTACATTCGAATAGATGTGATCTAGGGTCTTCGTCTCTGTCTCGATCTATCCAACATACGAATCTAACCATGTGAATAGATGGGATGATGTCAAACATGGTAGAAACCACCTAATTACTGGTCAATTATGTAAACCATTAACAAGCATGAGAGAAACCACTAATAATGGTGATGGCCATCAAGGTATGACAACACAATCTACAAGTGTGAATAAGGGAGTTGAAGTCGAACACTTGCAGAATCATTCGATCGAAGGCCAATGGTGTGAACCTATTTTCAAACAAGAAGTCACCATTTTTTTATCTAGGAAATCCCTTCTTATATAAATAGAAGTGATCCCTCTAGCTCAATGAGTGGGTCTAGTAAAAAATGAGAAAAAAGAAATCAAACTCTCCTATCTTAAATTAGAATGAAATGAGAGAGGAAGATGGCCTATCTCGCCCCTATGCGGTTACTTGTCGATGTTAATCCTGATATCCTCACTTCCAAGCTTGCTCCTCGTAATTCCTTTACGCACGAATACCTATAAGAGATATAAAATAATGACAAACAAAGAAATCATAGTATATTTCATTATAATGTAAACCATATGATAGATCAAGGAGCATCATACTAAGCAAGTAATCATTAACAAGCTTATGGAAAGTGAAACATGCTTTGTATTATTGATAAATTAAAGAGGGAAGCATATAGTCGGTGCCTTGATGTTGGAGACCTCTTTCAGGAAAAATTCCCAAGTCCAAGCCAAAGACTTCAAGCACTCATTCTCCTTAGAATTTTGGCATTGTTTAGGCTCATTCAAGCACTAGAAAGGCAAACAACAATGACCAATCATTTGAGGAAGGCATGGCATTCATTTATAGGGAGGCTAGAGAGGTTAAGGATCCTCAAAAGAAGGAGGGAGGTCAATATCTTAAGGGGAAATTCCTTAAAGATAGGATCAAGGAATCAAAATGGGAGAACTCGACTCAATCTCCAGCCAACTGATACCAAACTTTTGTTCTCGAGAATTCTAGAGGAAGAAGCTTATGCTCCATTTTTGGAGAACCTACTTGAAGAGGACCAATGTGACTTTTAACTTTAATTCCTGTGCTGCCAGCATTATTTACTATTTACACAAAGGGAGACAAGCGCGAGGGCATACATGGGAGAACCGCGTGGGGCTTCAAATAAGGGTTTTTACAAGCTTTCTCCAGAATTGTTGTAATGTACTCTCTCCATTTCTTCAGGGATTTTTTGAGCATGTTATTCATGATGAATACGGTTTCATATATTTTCTCTGTTTTCAACATTTGTGGCATGAGTGACATCACTAGTACATTTGGGGGAAATTCCAACACTTGGTTCCGACACTTTTGACCAAATGTCGGAAATTTCCCCAAATTTTTTCAATCCTGCCCGAAACTGTCGTTATACCGACGTTTAGAGAAAAGTTTCGCAATACCGACACTTAGACAAAGTGTCACAATTGTGACATTTGGAGGAAGACGTCGCAATTGCGACACTATGCCCCAAAGCGTCGCTATTGCAACGGCTGCCTCCAAACGTCCCAATTGTGACACAATGTCTAAGTTTCGCAATTGCGACGTTTGGAGGCATCTGTCGCAATAGCGACGCTTTGGCCGCCGTCGGTATAACAACACTTATATGCAATAAACGACACTTATGTGCCTTTGAAAAATCCGTGTCACTTATGGTTTATTTTTTATTTTCTTTTTCTTGAACTAAGTCTTATTTCCATGTGGATTGTGTAATTTCACTTTTATTGCATATTATAGAATGCGTTTGTTTATAAGATTATATGATACATGTGAGATAAAGGTTTATTATTTATCATATATAAATAAATTTTATCAATATTTTACATTTACACTTTTATGAGGTGATGCTATAAGTAAATTCATAAACATCTCTTTTTAATCCTCATTTTACTCCATGAATATGTTTGGAAATGAAATTTCAATAGATTAATTTTCTCCTAGCCTATGTATCATCAATGTTGTACATTTACATTCTTAATTATGAGGTGATGTTATAGGTAAATCCATGAATATCTCCTTTTAATCTTCATTTTACTCCAGAATATGTTTGGAAATGAAATTTCAATAGATTAATTTTCTTGCTATTATATGTTTTACAAAGATATGGTAAGGAATTCTCTCTTGTTCTTCTTAGAAATAATTAGATATAATTTTTTTTTTTCAAAATAGATTAAAAAAATTATATGAGAAAAAATATTAATTCAACAATATGTGTGTGTGTGTGTTGTGATGAATAATTTCATAGTTCAACTTAATGGTTCATTATATAATCATGTGACCATCACCAATGATATATCTTAAAAAGCAACTGAAAATCCATGTGTACGAAATCGATGTATACTCTAGAGAGTGGTTCTCATATCACTATGTAAATTGTTGTATGCTACTTCAACAAAATTATAAGATAAATTGTAATACACATCATATATGCACCATAACAATTGCCATACAACTAATTTGTTTTAGGATACATGTGGCATTCTAGGGGTAAATTCCATATGATGTGTATATCAATATATTAGGTGTTGGTAAGTTGTGAGTATCTAAGAAATGATAAGGAATATCCATACATCATGATCTTGTAATGTGATTATAAATTGTGTCTATAATTTCCATAATATGTATAAATGCTTTGTTTAAAAAAAAAAACACAATCAACCCTAAACAATGCTCATGATGTGGAATGTCATTGGCGAAACCAAAATGATGGTCACATGTCTCATTTTTATGGTAATGGTGATCATATATATGTTGTAGCGACAGTTGATGAGTAATGAGTAATTAAATAAATCTCAGAGTGTGACTCATTGTGCCATATTTTTTTAAAGCATGATTTGTTTTCCTATTTTTTACTAATTTGTTAACATATTTTATTCATTTGGAAAGCTAATTAATGATGCTTTAAGTAATTAGGACCTAATTAGAGATCATCTTCACATCTTCACTGAAATATATTTGGTAATTGTAGTCACTATATGAACCACACATGCATGCTACTTAAGAAAAATTGAAATATAAACTATAATACACATATTATATCTGCCATAACAATTGTCATACAACTTATTTACTTCTAGATACATATGAAATACTTCAGGTAAATGCCATATTATGTGTATACCAATATAGTAAGTGTTGGTAATTTATGAGGATATAAGAAATGATAGGGTATCCACACATTAGTGCCCTGGTGAATTTTTTGCATAATTTTCTATTTGTTGTAATTTTGTTGCCTGGATTTGTTATAGATTTCAAATAATACAATTATCTACCAATTGTTCTTTATAAAGAAGAAGTAAAATAAGTAGTCACCTAAAATTGAGCCATGTGAAAATATTGGTAACATGAGTAACCTGGTAAGCTGTAAATGAAAAGTGAATAACCTCCACTCACCAACAGGTGGCAGGCAGGGTTGGAATTTGGATTTCTCTTTACCTGTCACACAATTTTTTTTGACGTTTTGGTCATTATTTTTCTAGTCAATAAACGTTACGTTTAAAATTTTTCACTTCATTAATGACATTCTTGTAATAAATTAACCCTTCACCAATAAAAGTTTGATTAAAAAAATCGAATGCTCTTCCATCTGCTTTGGATTTTGGAGTGTGATATATCTGTGTCATGGACTTTTAATACCTAAAGTTTAAGGAGAAATAATTGATTATTGTCAAACTAATATTTCCTCAATATATGCTATGATCTACTAAAAATTACTTCAGAAATCAAGTAACCTTCCAATATAAAGAAAAAAACATGAACGAGCTTTCCCTAAATTGCAATAAATTTATGTTTATTATTAATATTGTATAATCTTTCTTATAAAAATTGCATAATCGGACTAAGAACAAATACTCAGTGCATTTTTTATTGTTGTTGTGATTAAAAAAATGAGCCAAAGAATGCTAAGGCACTCAGAGAAATCAATCTACGTATTATTTCTCACAAAATCATGTTGAGTAGTGGAGACTAAGCGCTAGATTGTTTTTTGTCCTCAATCTCTCTATTAATTATGTCTATGCAGTTATAAGAATAACAAGCCAAAGAAATCTCAGGCTTCTAGAGAAATTAGTCTCTGTATGCAGAAATTAATGATTACTGTTGACTAAATGTTATACCATTTTAAATTGCTGAGCGAAATTAATCAGGCCATGATGTACCATTTGTCACTATCTATTTTCTCATGTATGAAAGTTGATGTACCATTGAAATTTTAATAATTCTACTGAAAGTTTAATAAATATAATAACTATATATATATATATATATATATATATATATAATTATTAATAATAATTAAATTAAAATTCTTAAAAGACAAAATCAAAGCCTAATAATCACGAACTATTATGATAATTTAAAAATATAGAACTCAGGCTGAACATAGTTACAAAGATACCAAGAAAAGAAGAGTGCATGTGCATGATAACCTCTTTCTTGACAACCTATGAATTCCATTCTCAATGAAGACTCAAGACTCAACTGGATTGGATTGCGTATCAAAATAGTAGGAATGAATCAAAGTTCAATGAATGAATAACTTGATCGAGAAAATTTATAGGGAAAGGTAACTTGATTATCAATCTACTAAACCTCACTTCCATGATTAAAAAACACCCCCACCTTCTCAGTGGTCCCATCATGGTCCACCTATTGAAAAAAAACCAACAAATATTATTTTTTATATATTTTTGCATGGCCATTGGACAATGATTTACTATGGTTTTCCTACTAAATTCCAATGGATGATTATTCAAAAATATTGAGAATTAGTTTAGTCTCAAGGAATAGCCAAGAGTCTTACTGGATAATTATAGATTACCTCTCCATTGGATGATTGTACATTTTTCATCTACTTTTTCACGTGAGTTTCAGTTGATGCTAGATCTTTGACTTCTATTTCTTTAGTGAAGCTAAGAGTTAACTTTGATCTTACATTAATAACTATACTTGCATGAATATCCATGCTTTTATACTTCCCCACTGTGGTCAATGTTGATGTATGGCCTTGGCCCATTGATCTTACAATTAATTCACTATTCATATTCAATTTTCTCCAATTCAGCCCAATAAAATAAGGAAAACAGAAAATGAAGTCTTGATTTTTCTTTCCAGTGCTCCTACATAATACAAATACTCTTAAAAACCAATTAATATATAAATTGTCATCATTCATGCTAAAATTAGTTTCAATTTTTTTAATGAATCTGCTTACAATTAATAGATTACTTTGCTCACAGAATAAGAGATAATTTAGAACTATGATTTCACAATAATAAATTACCCTAGCAGTTCAAACTTCGAACATACCTTATGAAATTAAAATATGGCAAGTTAATGAGCCAATCTAGTTTCCTCGGAGCCAATCTTGAGCTCGACCTAAGTCTGAATGCCTTGAGAGTGCGAGTGTAAGGAACTAGACGCCTAAAGCTTTTATTTTGTGCTTGTGTAATTCACTGTTTGACCATCAAGCCAAGCCACCAGCTATATTAACACTACTTCATGTTAGGGTAGATTGGCATTCTAATTTTTTAGTGCTATAGTCGTACTTTTTCACTGCTTCACTAATCACAACCTTGGAAGTTTGCAGGGCAACGGGCTTTATTCTTTCTTTGGTGTTTTATGTAAAAGACCGGATTTTTGAAATTTTTGTAATAGGAAGGGGAAAACTAAATTGATTCTAATTTTAAAATATCAATAATGATAAGTGGTAATTCCTTTATTAAATTTTTAATTTTGAGTGAGCCAAAAAAGTAACTTTCCTTACTTTTTGAGTACAGCCTTGCAATTGCGAAGAGGACTAGTGATGCAAAATTATTGGTAAGTGGAAATTAAAGGGAATAAGAACGTTTTTGAAAAAATTTCAAATGTCAAAATTAAGTCTTCTATCCTTCCTAGCACGTCACAGAAAACGGGAATCCACAAATTCTAGTCGTCAAATACGTGCAAAATGCCTTATGACGAGCAAAATGGAGGACTGGTCCTATGCTGCTACATGAGTTAGGGTTTCATGTGGCAGCATGGAACCTTGTATAGTTTTTCAAGGATAGGAAAGGAGAATATTGTCAGTTAATCATCACATGAAACTTCATCACCATTTGAAAATTGTGTCCTAATTTGAAACAATAGGACTACCCAACTATTTCATTATTTAATTTAGATTGTGTAATACAAAAAAATATCCTAGATAACTTAAATAATGTAAGCACTTTTGCAAAAATTTAGTGGGGAGAACCTTCAATTACATTTATTTTTAAGATCCACTTGCATTTTAAGCCATTTTAATTAGTCTTTCATGGCTATTCTAGTAAAAATTTCAACCTCTTGTAGAAATTTGTTTGTCACTTGTATTAGAAATGAAAAAATCAAATGTATATAAAAATGATTTGAAATGAAAAAATCAAATGCGCGCTACATAAAAATGATTTTATTAAAAACTACATTAACGTCTGATATCATGCGCGCATTCGCCCTCAGCTCTTGCAGAACAGCATTCGCCCTCAACTCTTGCAAAATGGTAAGTTCTTACTGCAGGCCCTTCCTCCTATAGTAGGGTTGACTCTATTTGGGTTTTTTTGGTCAATTCCATTGGATTGTGTTAGGCTGGAGGGTTCTCTCTAGATGTCTTCCAATGTTCTTTCAGATGAGTTTCAAAGAGGATGTGTAAGATGTGTTTGTGCTTGCATGAATTTGACTCCACCAGTTTCATGAGTTTAAGCTATGGATTTTAGTTTGACAAACTCATCCATCTCAGCACCTAGTAACAAATTTCCCTTGGTCTGATCTATATTGAAGGTGAAGTGAAAAGTGGTAGAGAATGGGAGATCAAAAGTCATCAACTTTATCACAAGGGTAGTACTCCAGATCAAAAGTGATGAGCTTTAGTTCTCCAGATTTGGGGATTTTCTGATATTTGGGGATTTTCTGATGACATACCAAAGGTCACATCCATACAACCATATCAAGGTCAATGTTGAGATCATTCTCATATAGATATAGGTCACTAATATATATGGTTAATATCATCATCACTATCCATGGAAACCGAATGGTTACAAAATCTATGATTGTGGTTGGCTCATTTATAATTATTACCCATTTACAGTAGAGCACAGAAACACTAAATATGGCCCGAGCAGAGCCTTTACAATAGGCAATGGAATTGCAGCTGCTTCATCAATAACCAATAGCTCCACTTGAGAAAAATTTTCAAAATCTTGGGGCTAGATATACTGCAGAGAAAACAATTGTAGTTATCATTCATGCTCCAATATATTAATATACTTTTTACATTGAACTGAAGAAAGGGAAACAAGCAAATGCTAGCCATCATACAATGCTTTGACATAAGAGTTTTGAGTGACATACTTGAAAAAATAACTCATCCACTGATATTTATAATCATTTGAGTTATTAAAGTTAAACACAATGTCAAGAATCAATATTCAATACCCTCTATTATCTTCATCACCCAATACAATATTTAAATTTTTCCCAGAGAAACGCTTATTAAATTGGCAGCCATTATTTCTCCCTGCTTTAAAAACCCTACATTTAAATGAAAACAAGCATTGCATTTCAACTAAAAAAATCTATTAGTGTTCAAGTGTACATGTGTGCATCACTTGTGTAGGGTATTCCTTTTTCACTTTCACATTATCCAAGAATGTGTGCAGTATAGTTCATATTTTTTGTGATTTAGATTATCTTGAAAAAGGAAAGGTAAATTATTTCCCATGGAAAAAGAAGGTTTTCCTTTTTTACTACTGGAAATGGTACAACAAAGTTCCATTTCTACCTGAAACTCCTATGAAACAAGAACCAAATAAAGGCCATGTCCTCAATGGACATCATTTGGCTTTGAAAATGGCCATTGCACCGTGTTGTTTCTTATATTACATCACGATAGTTTCTTAGGTCATTTCTTGTTTCTTGAGATGAAAAACAACCAAAGAAATCATGAATATCCTTTCAAGAAATAAATGACCATTTCTCAATCATATCTCAACTATTTTTTATTTTATTCATTGGTTGCTTACTTTGAGAGAAATTTGACACTTTTATAAGGAATATAACATAAAGACACAAAATGGGAAGGAATTGATGAGGTAGATGACCTTTATTTGTTGTCAATTAAGAATTGATAATACACGATGCATGTTCTGTACTACAAACTATATTCCTTCCTGGAGTTAGGACACAGAGTATTGAATCAAAGTTGTAGTTTCTAACTTCTTGTATTGGTTCATCAATATTGAAATTCAGACATTGCATGTATTCATTGCTTCATGTTTGAATATTTTTCATTATATCGTACAATAGGAAATTAGGAATTATGATTATTATTACTTTATGGATCTATTAAGTTACTTTTAAGTTTGCATGGTTTAGTGTGAAATTATTCTTGTGTGCCCCTAGGCCCAGGTGAAGGAATGCCAAGGACTGAGAACCCTAGTTTTTAAATGGTATTGTTTATTATACCCAAAAACCCCTCAACATCAATTCTTATTAGTTCTTAACAATAGTGTTGTAAACAATTTGAGAATTGATATAGCAAAATCTCGCACTTCTCAAGATAAATTCCTAAAGCTAAAGTGTGATACCATGTGTAATTCAATAGCCCCATTGTCACCTCACCAACCTCTTTTCACTTCGGGCTAGCTCTCCTCCAACTCAAGGGGGGTTCTCCCTAGTATATGTTAGGGATCTAATGGCCCAACCAAACCAAGTCAAGAGCCCCCAACTCTCTATGTTTACTACTATCAATCAAAATATTGAACAATAGGGTCAGACATGCATCCTGAAGATAAAATTGCCAGGGTATTTTTGGGTAATTTCAAAGGGAAAGTCCCCAAACACATATAATCAAGGAATTATAACATGATTTCAAACATTAAATATCAAAAAAATCGTTTAAAGGATATTGAAAGGAAAAAGGTGATGGAAGATAGAAAGTTCCTTACTTAAATGCTCTAAGGATTTTTCAATAGTTGCTCCAAAAGCTTCACTTCAAGGCCCTTCAAGATCATCTCCAAAAATGCTATACCATCAGCTTCAACAATGTTGCTCCAAAAATGTCCTCAAGTTCTTCACAACAAGTTTACTAGAAGTTTCTCCAACAATATATTCAATAAGGTCTTCATTGTCAACTCATCTCTTGTTTGGGTGCCTTAATGTGCAATGACATGTTTCCAGGACTGAATTCAATGCAAAGCATATTTGAAACTCTAACTCTGTCTTCCGGTGTCTTATTAGAAATTATTTCATTTTTCATTTTGTGTTTTCAAGTTAGATATTGTTTTCAAGTTTTTACATTTATAATTTTATTGCAATGTGGCAGACTGATCAGAGCAGTGCAGGAACAACCCCGAGACGAGATGATCGTGGAAAGAGGCCAGCGGAAGAACATGTAAAGTGCCAGCATTGCTCTATCTTCAGGTATTTTAGTTATTTACATAATTGAAATAATATTAATTTTGTTCAAATATGCAGACACCTAGCCATGGTATGCCTGATGATTCCCTCTATGAGAAAGAGCTTTCTTCATCCCTATCTCCAGTTCTCTTGTTGCGAAAAAAGGCACGAAATGCAAGGTCGAAATTTGATACTTTGATAGACACGCCTCAAACACCTGAAACAGAAGAGAGGATAAAAAAACTTATGACCCAGCTAGAAACATATCAAGTAATAATAAAAAGTCAAAAGGATATTTTTTTTGTTTTTCATGAGATGAATTGTGATAGTTTGATTTTTAATTTTTACATTGACTAAACTAACAAAAATTTCTTTTGTATGTAGTTTTTTCTGACACTTGTTGAACCCGGTGTTGGTGGTAGTGGGACACAAGGGCAAGAGATTGCCCAGCGAAGCTCTCGTACACCTTCTACTCCTTTAGGTGCCAGCCAAGAAACACACCCTGCCCAAGCAGACACCCAGCCAACCGCTGAACGTGTTGGCAGTGACGAGGCTGATATGGCCAACTACATTATTGTGTTTCCTGGAGCTAAATGTGTCAGCTCCACAGGGACCATTAATGGCACGTTGTTGGTGAACGATGAAGGTGTCCCTATAAAGCACATACAACTCCCAAGTAAATTTTATATTTTAACTATTTCATCTACTCTATCTAAAACATATTTATCATGATTTTTATTTTTAAATTAATGATAATATATTTTTTATCTGTGTAGGAAACAATGAGTTCTATAGGTTTTTGGAGAGCCATGCGTTGGTAAATTTTGGCCCAACCATACGCAAAAGGTGGAATTCCCAGAATTCCAACCTGAAAAAAAGAACTTCTAGATTATCTAGAAGCCTTTTTTGGGGTCGGCACATTTGACAGAACAGCGATGGCTCAGGTAGCCGGCAAACATTTGAAATATACCAGTGACACCTATAGGACGCAATTGCAATTTAACCCTAGATACGAGTGTCCTCTCACAGTTCCAGAGAGTGATTGGAGAGCATTCATCCATGACGGAAAAGAGAAAAGGGCAAAGAAAGAAGGAAAAATGCCAACTGGACCCGCAAGGTAAATTACAACTTTAATTCTATCTATGTCTAAAATAAAAGTGTGCTACTTCATATCTGACTTCAATATTTTGATGATAGGTTGCCTGACACCTCGAAGGTAACCAAAGCTAGGATTGAAAAAAAGGGCCATCACAAGCTAGGCCAGGGTGGCTACTTGAAATTAGCCACAAGAATTGTAATTAAGTAGCTAAACATCTTATAATTAATTGTATCGCCTTCCAACGTTTTTGTAATCCTATCAAATATGATTAAAAATACACAATCATATGTAATATAGGGTGATGACTTCGGAACAGAAACTACAGAGGAAGATAAAAATATCACTTTCCATTTCGGCTATCAAGTCGTAGTTGAACGTCGCAGAAGCTTGGGGCAGGTCCCAAGATCCAGAATGCCTGATAAGGTAAAACATTAACTTTTCAATATGTTTGTTTTCATCTATAAATTTAATGTCTAACAATTTTTTTTAAATCAGGGGAGCAACACTACCGACGAGGAAAATAACCCAGTTTTAGAGCCAGATGTAGATGTTCCTCACGTGCAACCTGATCATTGTAGTGGGGACCAGGCCGACAATGCTACTATCAGTGAGGGTCGTGACAGTAATTAATTTCCACTTATAATTTTTTCTAATTATACCTTGATGGTTGTCCTTATAACGTTTTTTGTTTTTAAATGACGGAAGGAATGTTTCCTTGAGGATACTTACCACCGAGAGAGGGAAGACGGGGGCCAACGATCCCAACGACGACAGCGGTGCACCGGAGTAAATAATCTCATTGCAATTTTTTTTATTAATATATTGCAATTCATTCAATGATATTTAAAAACTGACAATTAAAATTTAATATTATCTGTTTTTGTAGGCGATGCCCTGTCATTGCATGAGACGAGACATCGTGACTACGCAACTAGGTCAGCTCTACGGGAAAAGCACGAAACAGGAGTAGAGCACGATGATGTTGATGATGTAGTTAGGAGATGTAGAAGTAGGAAGAAGAAAAATAAAATTTGATAATGTAAAATATTGTATTATTATAAGACAAATGTTACCATACTTGGAACGTTTTTTGCGTTATATTAAAAACTCATTTATCATAATATTTTTATGTCAGCTTGTTAATTTATTATTTCATAGTACTTTTTGTTGCATTGTTTTTTAATTATTTATTGAATATATTTTTTGTGCTCATGAAAGTAAAAAATGAAATGTAGAATGGGTATTGGGGAATTGAGAGTGATGGGGAGGGAGGGGTCATAAGAGCTTCTATATTCACGTGGTTGGCCCTTTTTAGTAGAGAATAATTTATTGGAGTGATTTAATCTTGGATCAAACCTCCCTCGATCCAATGTAGCAGCAAAAAAGTCATTGTTGACTTAGTTGCTACTCTTTCAAATCGTGAGAGACTTGTTCCAAGTTGAGGTGACTCCAATAAATTATTCTTGAAATGAAGATGAGCTTATTCAGGTATTTTTTGACATTTTCAACACATGTTCTAACATTATCATAATAATTCATCTTACAGTAAAAAATACTACATCAATTACTTATATTTATTATATAGATAATGATGGATTTTGATTGACTTGGCAGTGCAAGTACAAATCCTCTTGCATCATGAGCAATACAAATTGTCAATGTTGTGTAACCAACTCAAGAAGAGAAGAAAAGAGATATAAACGCCTTAGAAATGAGCCACTTCGAGGGGGCAACCTCCAATACATTACATAAATGAACAATTCTTGGATGATACAAATGAACAAAACCTCCTTCTATATATAGGAGTCCATGGGGGCACAATATAATCCTAGTGGGGCCACAATGTAATCCTAGCCGACCTAACAATAATAATGCAAGGGAACAATAATAACAATATGGGGGTTACAGGGGTACACTAATAACAATAAGTGGGGTTAGACTAACATAATAAGGGACCACACTATTAATATAGGGGCTTAACATGCCCCTCTCCTTCAAACAAGTGTTGTCCTCAACGCTTGATTATTTCTTGATGCTTTTGTATAAAATTCTCATCCTCCCATGTGGAATCTTCTACAGGAAAGTTCTTCCACTTGCTGAGATACTCTGAAATTGATCGTACTTTTCAAGTTCTTGTTTCTGTGACTGCTTCAGAACTTATTTTGATGTGATGTTGATCTTCTTGTTGTTTCATTAGATTCTGCACCAAAGTTGGGTTATCCTTTGAGAGTTGGAGAACTTGTTGTTGATGCTCGATGTGATCTTCCACTAATTTATCATCCATATTTGCTATTATTTTATCCTTCAAACCATCCAACTTAGCCTCCATTTCTTCTTTTAAACCATCTATTTCATCTTCGGTTGCTCTTCGTAAGATCGAAATTTGTTGCACTTGGTACCGTAATTTTGATATCTCATATTGCAATTCTTCCTCCTCATGCGTCATAGTATAGCTTTCGAAGGGCTTAATGGGTATGGAATTATTTTTTGGAGGCATAATAGAACCCATTACTGACAAAAAATTCTTCAATATTCCCTTGGAATCAATTCAACTTGATTCTTCAAACAAGACTTATGCAATTCGGAAAAACAATACACACCTTTTACTTGCTTTTTAGGAGCTCGATATTGAAATTGAATTATCTCTCTAGTTGAAAATCTTGGTATCATGGGGTCGCTTCATAGTGATCTGCGAAGCTTATTTGAATGCCACAGGTCTGACCGGATTTGGATTCTCCAAGGCAAAGTTGTGTCCAATCTCCCACAATGACTTAATTATGGACTAGTTCAGTAGAGCGACCTGCGACTTGCACGTCTCACTGTTTTGTTCTCAACTCTTTGTCCACAAAGTCAATTCGCCCAGAAACTTCAGTCTGCGTATTTCAAAATGGGTACACGGCACTCCAATCCAATCTTCAGAGAGAGAGTTATTGAACTTTTCCCACGATCACCTCTTTGAGATGAAATTCAGGAGCCTGAAAAAGCACTACCTTCCACGGATCATATCTCCAAAAATATTGCGAACCAAGTTCTGACATTTTTTGACGAATTTCCTCAGGATTTCAGCTTCGCACCATATGAATTTCAGACTCTGACCCTGCGTACAAAAACTTTTATAGCGAAAATGCCACGATGACCTGTTTATGAGCCTGAAAAAATACCTAACTTCCACAGATGATATCTCCTCAAATATTGCGAACCAAGATCTGAAATTTTTAGACAACCTTCCTCAAGATTTCAGCTTCGCACCCTAAAACTTTCAGCTTCTGAAGCTTCGTAGAAAAAAATTTATAGCGAAAATGCCACGATGACCTGTTTGGAGCAGCGAAACCCTAGAATCCAAAGCTCTGATACCAAATGTTGTGTAACCAGCTCCAAAAATAGAAGAAAAGAGATATCAACGCCTTAGAAATGAGCCACTTAGAGGGGGAAACCTCCAATACATTACATAAATGAACAATTCTTGGATGATACAAATGAACAAAACCTCCTTCTATATATAGGAGTCCATGGGGCCACAATATAATCCTAGTGGGGCCACAATGTAATCCTAGCCGACCTAACAATAATAATGCAAGGGCACAATAATAACAATATGGGGGTTACAGGGGTACACTAATAACAATAAGTGGGGTTAGACTAACATAATAAGGGACTACACTATTAATGGGGGCTAACGATTATTGAGGTCATGTCGAGGATATTTTTGTTTGTGCACTTGACCAGGTTCGTAATGTCACATTTTGTAAGTTCCTTTACAGTTCATAATTCAATATTAAGCTTGTTCATGATTATTATCTAGGTTTTTTGTATGTGTTTTTTCATCTATTTGATTGTAAGCAACTCTGCATGTTTCCTGTTGTTCACTATGATTTATCCCATTACCACTCCCAGGATGAATCCGACTTTATTGTTACATAGGTTACTTTATTGTTACTATGATTTCTCCATTTAAGATTTCATAGGTTACATCATGTAAAGTTGTCAATCTCAGGTTGGTGATGAGCTTTAGTTCTCCAGATTTGGGGCTTTTCTGATATTTTCTCCCTCATGTCATTCTTGCATCACCTCGTTGTTTGAGCATGCCAACTGTCTACCACTTGTACCAGTTGGCACATGTCAATCTCTGAGTGGTGCCACATTTCACCTATTTTCGGCCCACTTGACCACCTGAAAAACTCAAATCCACACACCATGTGTCTTTATCATGGAGTTCCACATGTCCTAGATATTTAGGCCAATAGGCCTTATGTTATGAAAGAGATCAATTTTTTTTTCATCAACACTTCTTATCTAAGCACGACACCTGTTACTTGTTTAATCTGACGGTCATATTCTCTCGGGTTACCTTATAGGTTTGACATACCACTGGTTTCTGGTATATTTCCATGGAATCGGTATGAAAATACTAGCAACAATCCACACACCTGCAACCATCGACAGACCTGCAGTTTTAGTAGCTGCATTTCCGCAACTGCCAATACACCTACCATTTTAGTTGCTGCATTTCGGCAACTTCCAATACACCTGCCGTTTCATTCTCCTGGACTCTGTGTATGCATATTTTTCATATAATTTTATCATGAAGTTGGTTGCAGTGCTTTGACATGCCTTTGAATATTTTTGGAGGTTAGAAGACATTTCAGGCCAGATCTATTGAATAGACTTGATGAGATAGTTGTATTTGATACTCTTTCTCGTGATGAGCTCAGAAAATTTGCTAGACTAAATATGAAAGATGTAGCGATTCGTCTTGCAGAGAGAGGTGTTTCTTTAGGGGTTACAGATGCTGCTCTGGATCTTGTTCTTCAGGAAGCCTATGATCCTGTAAGTAATCACTTTGTTTTGCTTTCTTTCTTATTCAGAGTCTATCTTGCCAGGGGATGTGCCCGTTATAGTTTGTTATGAGACCGTTGTCAATCTCATCACCGTCCCTCATAATATGTTTGATTGTGTTTATAAATAATAAAAAATTATTACACCAAACAATAAACAATTAACTGTACTATGAGTAATATGATATCTTGAAATAATTCTCATTATAATTTCATAACCTCTGCTCTCACTTGGTGTTGTCTATATCACTAAGTGTCTCTTCTTTAAAATTATAGTTACAGCAGACAATGAACAATCAACTGCACTGTGAGTGATATCTTGTAATAATTCTTATTATAATTTTCTAACCTCTACTCTCACTAGGTGTCTATATCACTAGGTGTATCTATTTTAAAATTATAGTTTCAATGGTAGATAAATTGTTATCTTAAAATTATAGCTTTGATGGTGATACCTTATGATTGATAATGCAGTTTGAAGCAACTTTGGCTTTGACTAATATAGTCTCAGGAACCTCTGAGAATACAAAGGTTGTGATTGATTACGGGACACTGCCTATATTTGTGGAACTTCTTACCTCTGGGAATGATAATGTTCGAGAACAGGTAGCACGTTTATTTTAGAGGCATAAAATTATTCTTCCCAACTATCTTTATATGTCTGTAATTTTGGAATTTGATTTAAAAAACTAGTACCCAACTTTGAGTTCAACTGGTGTTCGTGTAAGGCTGTTTGGGATTTGGGAAATATTGTTGGAGACTCTGCAACATTTAGGGATCTTGCCCTTAGTCATGGAGCTCTAAGGCAGGTGCTTGCCGAGTTGAATGATACTGCCAGAATTTCAATGATAATAAATGCTACATGGGCTCTGTCAAATTTTTGTCGTGGTACGCCCCAACCACTATTCGAACAGGTAAGCAAAATACATTTTCTGCCTCTTCTTCTTAGTTCGCAGATACTGTGGATTTTTTTATAGATCTTGGTGCTTGGTAGATTTGGACATAATATGGACCTAGGAACTTGTTCATTATAATGACTCTGTCATCAGGTTTTAGAAAATGCTCAGAAATTTGGGTTTCACAAGGGGATTACCCTTGCTTGCAATTATCGATTATCAATCACATTCAAAAAAAGTCTTTCGTGGCATTGCTGAGCTCTTTGTAGGTGAATTTCCAAGGCAATTTCACAATATCTAAACATAATTTGTCTGTCCTTTTCAATACTCTGCGCTTGTAACAGAACCAGACAAACAATCTAGTAGCCAATGCAACAACAACAACACCTCCTGTTGCAATGCCTGCAATTCACCCTCTCTGCACGCATGAATGACTATGGCACCCTCTTTTGTGAACAGGTACTGCAACTGAAGGTACTGGTTTCCATTAGGATCGTGGAATTCAATATCCAAAATAGTATCAAATTCCACTGCAATAGTATTCCCCGACGAGGGCAACAGTTCATTGAGACCTATTGCACTCATCACCCCCAAATAGCCTCCAGGGCTACCCAAAGTGTGATCATATGGGGAAATAACTAATGTTGATCCATCCCCAATTGAAACAAGAACAGGACCCACATTGGTTACAGAAAATGAGAAACACGTTTTGAAAGAAGAAGAAACTTTTGTATTAGGGTCCATAACTCTAACTGGTCTATTGTACAATGCCCTACCTGCACTTCAAATTGGTACTCCCAACTCCATGCTAAGGCTCACTGTGCCATTCTTCAGATGAGCATCTTAACCTGAAGTTTGATTCCAAAAAACACAAGTCCCCTGTTCTATGCCCAAGACCTCTGTTACAACGAGTAGAGTTCTGAGCGAAATACTTCACAATAGGAAGCAAAAGAAACATCGCAAAATTGCTCCGCTTTAGACTGATAATTTTCTATGCGAAAATTCAACTGCGGACAGTAAAAACATAATATCAAACACAACCAATCCACAATGGAATTTGAACATGAGGATTTATAACCAGAGAAAACCCTCTCCAGGTTAAAAGAATTCCAGAATGGCTTTAAGATTCTACTAATGAGTGCTTACAACACCATAGCAATTACTGTCACAATGAAATATGCTAGAAGAAAAGACCTTGTATAGTTTCTACATTTCCACAGTGGAATCAAGAATCTTGCTATCTGTCATGATCTCGTTCTGTGTTCAGATCCTTTGCTATGGTTTTCTTGTTCTGCTAAACGTGAATCTGTCTTAACTTTGGCTCTGGCTCTCATTTAGGATCGTGGCTATCTGATCTTGCTGTGGCTTTGACTATACAAACTTGTTCAATAGGAAAATGTTGACTCTAATATATATAGGAGCTTCAATGGGTGCTCTCAAACTGCTCTACCACAGTAGTTGCACTCTCAATGGACTTCTACAGCAATTGGCACCATCAATCTTCTTTGTTACAATGATGGCTCACGTCAAAAAACTGTGCTACAACCATTGGCACCATGAATCTTCTCTCTGCTTCGTCAAATGGTTGGCACCATCAACTGACTTTGCGCTCTTCGGGGTGATGACAGTGGCAAACACTTTTTTGGGCAGCTTTGTTTTGTCTCTAATTCAAGGCAGAACTATGTTGGCCTTGTTTTTTTAGTCCTTGGAACTTAGTTCTCTCATATTTGCCATCCTATCCCCAGTTTGCTACCGAGAAAGACATAACTTCATGATATCAAAATTGACTATTTTTGGCCATTTATCTTTAGTAATGGTACAACTTTAATTTGGTGCATTCGTACAGTATCTGAAGAGCACTCTCAAGCTATTATTCAGTATTTTAGCATAACTACTACATTTAAATGCCATGCTCTAATATTTATATCAACCATAAGCATTCTTAAGGTAGTTCCACGTTTGTGAAGCAGAAGGAATGCTTTTGACAACTTCTTATCATAGTGGTACAATTCTGTTCGCAGTTTATCTTTTATAAACCTCCAATTTTCCAAACGTAGTAGAGACTACAGTTTGCATCTCAAATTTTGGACAAATCTGTTTAGTATTCTACAGAAAATGCATTAAGAATATAGTGCTGTGTCTACTAAGCACAAATAATTGTTGTACTAAGTCATCTAAACATCTTGACATCCTCGTTTTATATTTCTTTTCTTTTTTCACAAAGTTTCCTCTACTACGGAAAATGTAATTATATTAATTTTTTTCCATCGATATATGAATTGGATCTAATTATATGTAAACCCTTGCTACAGTGGTTATTCGAATGGGTTAGAATGTGCATTGTTATTTGTTTCTTTTGAAATACATGCATTACCACTACGCGAGATCTTTGCATTAATTTTGAAATGTTGAGATATTTGCATTGATGTTGCCTCTGCTTGGTGGTGTCTCTGAGATTGAGCTGATCCAAAGGCAATGGATGTGCATCAGCGGTCGATTTCTCTTTGCTAGTACTGTAATCCAAATCCTCTAGCATGCAAACAGGTGCCGCAGCAATTATATCTAGGATTGATCGTTTTTTTCTCACCTTCACTTTAGGCTTGGAAAAATTTGTTCCAGATTTTTTAGCATTTGACTCACCTGATAGACAGTGATCTATGTGGGCATTTAAGGCTATATTGGATGTAGATAAGAAATATCTACAAACAAGACAAACCTTTGGTATCATGGCCTCTGGAAGAGATCCTGGATTCCCAAATTCTTCGTTCTTCCCAGGATCTGCCTTGCTCTTCTCCAAAGTTTGGATCTGCCTTGTAGGCTCCTACCTCTTCTACACTGCTTGAATTGGAGCACCTCCATTATGATATCAAATCATCCGCTACTATGAAATGACACAGGTCGCAGATGCTTTGATAGACTTGCCTTTTGGGCACTTCACCGTGAACCAAGTTTTAAAATGTCACAACCCACTTGATATTTATCCCTAGCAAAAGTGTCACATGTGAAGATCAGGGTTTTGATGAAGCGAATAACTTGGTAAAGAGAATTTTTTATTACTTATGTATTCGGCCCAACAATATAGATTTTGATGCACTATCATTTTTAACCATGTGCTGAAAAACATACAAAAAACTATGTTGTTAGTGAAATTTGAGTTCACAAGAATCAATGCCAGTCAAAATCTATACCTTGCTCCCAGCTTACTGATAAAAGAAGGTACTCATATTTGATGCAAGTAATGGAATTCCCTTTTCGTTGTTTTATCTCGTCTTATTCGAACTTCCAAGTCTAGCATCAATGATTGTCTTATGCTTCAGAAAAATGGTATTATTCTTAAGAGAAGTGTATCTACTTCTTATTATACTTCTTAACTTCCAAGTCTAGCATCAATGATTATTTTATGCTTCACACATTATCTAGTTTTCATTATACTCCTTGAAACATTTTTTATTAGTTGAATGAGACAAACTTAAAAGGAGTAAGCTAATATATTAGCAAAAGTATTTCTATCACAAATCTAAGATTCTTATAGGAATTCAATGGAAATTTCAGGCATCACCTGAGTAATCTTTAGTGTCTGTAAATTTTGACATCCAGAGAGAATTTTGTTACAAAATTACACAGCTCCTACTTGAAAACGTGTTGATGTTGATGCGTAGCAATCTCCTTCATTTATAGCCATGTGTTGGAATATTTGAAAATTCCAGAATAAAAATGGAGAGAGTAATACTCTCCTCTTCTAACACAAAGAAAATATTGAAATTTATTCACTGGAAACAGAGTTCAACACTTTGAAAATTTTCTATTCCTTCAAAAAAAAACTATTACAAATTCTTCCTCACTGAGAGGGATTACAAAATGTGACTGCTGCAAAACGCAGTGCACTCAAAATTCTTCTCTGTCTCTAAAACTACGCACTGCTGTGCTCTTCAAAACACTTACACTGCTATTGTGTGTAATAATAAACTTTACAACTACATTCCAAAACAGGCTCACAACCCTTTTCTTTTATATGCAACGCATATATTAAAAACATAACAAAACTATGCAAATAACAAATCTATTAAAATGCTCCTGGGGTCCACAATTTATAAATGTTTTAATATATATATAAAACATATATACGTCACATTTAAAACAAAATATTACCAAAACCAGTGTGGGACCTTAACAAACAATAAAACTATTCCGCCGCACGTTATATAAAACATATAAAAAAACCTTTGTCAAAACTTCAAACGAACCCTTTAGCCGTGGAGCCTGCCAAACTTCAAATAGCGATAAACCATAATTCAAAACAAATTCTCGTTCCAAAATAGCCTGCTGATGTCAGCCAATTTTGTGACGCGAAAACCAAATGAATTCCGCCCTAATCTTTTTCGGGTCCGAATTTGGGCTGGCATATGGAGAGAGAGTTGTGACGCGAATTTCTTATCAAATTCGCCCTAATCTTTTTCAGGTCTGGATTTCCACTGCGCGAGTGGCCCAAAAAAATATTCGCTCCAATCAATTTCTGCCACGTGTCCTCCTCTGGCTTGCCGTGGTGCGGGACCACCAAACTTTAAACAGAACCCGCGCTTCAATCAAAAGTTGCCCTGTTCCCAGATGCGGGTGCATTGGATGGCGTTTAAGGCGATGGGACATGGGTGTGGCAAAGTGTGGAGACACCTGCCCACCCATGTCATGGCTGGCAGACGATATTTAAGTTACAAGGTTTTCATATCAATCGCATTAATTTTTAACGTTGTTCAAGATCAAACCTCCACTCCTGTTAGCGATTCCGCATGCTCCAATATGCTCCGGCCTTCAGCTCTCATCAATGAGATATTTATGATGGGCGTTCTTCGATGCCATTACAGTCGGTTTGATAAAATGGTGTTTCGCTATGGTTTCTCAGACGAGCTGCAACCTTTGAATTGCAGATGCTCTCTGATTGCTGGGTTACCCTACCTGCGCACTGTGACGGGAAGGAGAAGCCAGCTAAACTGCTGCTTAGACCTTGGTGAAAATCTGCATTTATCTCGGTCTGGTCTATGTCTATCCTCCTCAGTTTCTTGGAATCCTTCTTCTCCGTCTCATCTTGTGCCTACTGATGATACTGCACCCATGCCTCGCCTGCGTCAAAGGATGCGTTGCCGCAGGGGTAGCACCAGAGGCCAACCCCTGCGTGCTCCCTCCAGCCCCTCAACCGAGTCATCTTCCCACTCTAGTGATTATTACATAGGTCGCTATCCAAACACTAGAAGTGGGCGGGGTCAGGTTCTAGGATCTGGCCACCGTATGGGCTCCCCTGCTTCTCATTTCCCCACCGCTTCACCTTCTCCCACGACCGCACTGCACTTTTTTCCTTTAATTTCTCTCTGAACCGCCCATGAATCACAGCTTCAATCACCATGGTTTTCCATGAAGAGGCCCAAGTGGAGGAACAATGCACCCGTCCGGCGGGTCTGAGCTCAGAAAAAGCCCAGCTTTCGGGCCTTCAGGAGGGGAGCGGTGGCGTGAATGTGCAGGAACCGGAGGCTCACGTTCATAGGGCTCGTGATGTGGAGATAGCGCCTGGAGATCCTGGACCTTCCGTGTCTAAAGCTACTCCCGCCATGGACAGTGACATGTTTGCCTAAGGATGGTGCCGAATTGTCGAAGAACCACCAGATGAGTAGCTTATTCTCTTTGGTTTGGTTTTCTTACTTTGTGGCCCACTTAATTGGGCATGTTTTTGCTTATATTATTGTGCTGGACCTCTGTTTTATTTTTGAATTCTGTAAACACTGTAATCGTCAAATATATCAAACGATGGTTCCCTTGCGTGGGCAATGCAATGACCTGAAAAACGTTCAAGACTAGTTTCCTCGTATGAGGGCAGTCTTCTTTTTTGATTTTTTGACAAATTTTCCATAAGTCTGGGAAATTTTTTTGACTTCGATCATGTTGTAATTTTATTCCCACTGTTAATAGATTAACCTTACTTAGAAAAAAAAAAGTTGCCCTGTTTCTATTTTAAACCTGTTTTTTGAAATACAGAGCCATGTTTATATGATTGTTTATACTCAAAGCACTACGGGGTGGTTTATTGTATTAATATTTCACGGTCTAATTATGTTCATAACAATTGGAACGCCCACAATTCATAACAAATATTGGAGATTTATTGTCCTGTTTTAAAGTTTCATTTTTTTTTTTTTAATTGAACCCGCCGTCGGTATACCGACGCTTTGTAAGCGTCGCTCTTCCGACGCCTTATAAGCGTCGGTCTTTCGACGTTTTGAACGATTTCCATTTTCGTCGGTCTTGTGACGTCCTTCGATATTGTGACAGTTCTTCCTAGCGTCAGTATTGCGACGCTTTTGGAATGCGTCGGTATTGCGACGCTTCTGGAAAGCGTCGGTCTTGTGACACTTTTGGAATGCGTTGGTTTTGCGACACTTTTGTACGGCATTGAAATTGCAACAGTTTAGAAACATCGGAAGAGCAACAATATAAAAGCGTCGGACCACATTTCGTCAGAATTGAGACAGTTTACAAACGTCGGAAGAGCGACGGTTTGGGAAACGTCGGAAGAGCGACGCTTGTTTAGAAGCGACGGAAAAAGTGTCGGTATTGCGACACTTTGTCAAGGTGTCGGAATTGCGATGTAATGGCGAACCACATTTTGTTCATCCTCGAACTGTCGCTCTTGCGACGACTATGTGTCGGAATAGCGATGAAGTGGCCGTCAGAAATTGGGCCAAATTTTCTAGTGCATAAAGGATGATACTTTGGATACGGAATAGAGAAAGCAAAAAAATACTGTGTAACACTTAGGAATAAGAGAAAATGGAAGAATATGGAGAGAGGATGGAAAAGGAGATGGAAATGGATACTACCCATGAAGAAGGGATCGCAAACAAGATGCAATAATTGGATCCACTAAAGGTTACACTTTCTCTTTCTTGCTCGCTTACACAAATGGTTGTCCCTTTTGATAAATTTGGTAAGGAATGGGACATCTTTGGTTGCGACACCTCAAGGAATCTACCTCATTCTCTCGCTAGACCCAAACTAGTAATTAGTTTGTGTCTTATTGTTATGATGCTTTCTTCCTCTATCTTGGTCTTATTGAAAGAAGGTTAGGTGGCTGACTCTTCAGACATAACATCACGTTATATCTTGACTCTCGTCTTTCTCAGACAAAAAATATAAATTTCACCCGATCTTTGGGACACAATACCTCATGCTCAAAGGGTAAGGGAAGAGGGAGGAAATCATATCTCATAAAGGCTTAGGTAAAAGCTCAGTTGGATGTGGTCACCAGGAAACAAGTCTCAACTCATGGGGTGCTTAGAGTAGCAAAAACCCTTTTGGGATAAATCCATGATTATACAATCTTTTATTTCTGGGTTTTGGCTAACTCGTCAAAAAAATTGTCCCTTATGAGATTAGCTGATACATCTCAACCATTTATTATCTTGATCTAAGAAAAAATTTCCCTTATGAGATTAGTTGATACATCTCAACCATTTATTATCTTGATCTAAGGGACTCTAAGAGATGAGAGTATTGTAACAAATTTCTCGAAACTATTATCAAAGGATGGTGTTTCATCTGCTCAAATGCAAGGGGAATATTATGAGGAAACTTCATTGGTTGGAACCCTTGAAGTATAAACCCCACAAATACCTAGGAGTGTGAATTGGTTTTGGGTTTGGATTTCTTCTCAGTTGAACTTGGAATGGAATTGAGGATACTTAATATTTATGGTACTTTCTTGGAAATAATCCCATTTTGGGAAGCCCTATTTAACAAGCACTTGTTTGAATCAAACAAACTCATACTAGGAGGAGACTTAAACTTTCCTTTAGGAATGGATGAGTGTTGGAGCCCACATGCTAGGAAAAATTCTCTCCTTAATTTTCCTACATTTATGCTTATGAAGCATAAACTTATTGATGTCGAAATGGTTATGGTTGGCCTTACTTGAAGATCCAGAAGGGTGAGTGATTCACGAGTAGAAAAAATATTGGATCGATTCCTTCTCATTTAAATACTAGTAGAGGATATGAATATGATTCACAAATGAGTTGGAAGTGGTGGAGATTCAAATCATTGCCCTATATTTTTGGATAATATTAAGAGAGTGTGAAATAAACTAACCAGTCCTTTCAAATTTAACACAACTTGGTTAAATGAGGAGTGTGCGGAGATGGTAAAATCAAGTTGAGTTCCTTTTGCCTCAAACACGAGGATCCAGACAGTTGTCGAGTTTGCATAAACTATATCCAATGTCAATAAAGCCTCTATTTAATGGGAGGAAAACAAAAAAAATAAGAGATGGACATGAACTAAATGAGGTGGAGGAGGATATGAGTGAAATAAATAAATCTTAGGAGGGGGTTTTTCTCTCTGAAAACACTAAGAAAATAATCATACAACTTGAATATAAAAAAACGAAAGTTGCTAGAGGAAGAAGAGAATTTATGGATATTAAAAAGTATATCCATATGGTTAGAGTGTGGGGATGTCAATAAAAAATTATTTCAAAATTATGCCATAGGGAGGAAGATAAAAATACCATATGGATATTGGAAGATCATAATGGAGGCTAAGCTTCTTCTTTTGAGGAGTTGACATAAATGGGGAAACGACACTTTAGAAACATATTTAAAGCTAAGGAAGTAACATCTATAGCTTAGATGACTAGGGAAAGCCAACTCTTTCCAATATTTTTCAATGAGGAGGGAAACAGTGAGATCATGAAAATGATTACTGATACAAAACTATAGGAGGTACTTTTTAACTTCCAAAAGAATAAAATCCCTGGTTCAGATGGATGGACAATATAATTCTTCTTAGGGATTTATGATGTAATCGAGAGTAATATTATGAAGTTAATTGAGGAATCCAGAGCCATGGGATGGATTTTGGTGTCTTTCAACACAACTTTTATTTCCATAATTCAGAAACTAAGAAATCCCCTCTCCTTTGATGTTTCCTAATCGATTTCCCTTTGTCATTGCATCTACAAAGTAATTGAAAAAGTGATTTCTAGTAGGATAAAACCCATTCTTTCCAAAGCCATATCCAAGGAAAAAAATTGGTTTTTGGAAGGAAAACAAATTCATGAAGCTATAGGGCTGGCACGGGAAGGGTTGCATAGTCTAAAAATCTGGAAGCTAAAAGGCTCAATACTAAATATTGATCTCTCAAAATATTACGATCATGTGATTTGGATTTATAGTCGTCTTCTTATTACTCATCTTGGTTTCAATGTACCTTTTATGACATGGATTATGAGATATCTACAATATGTATCCTTTGCGATTATAATAAATGATTATGTTTCCGCATTTTTTCATGCTCAAAGGGGCTTGCGTCAGGGGTGTCCTCTTTCTTTGTTACTCATTTTTTTTTGTTGAAGGGCTAAGTAGATTGATTGTTGATGATAAGAGGAGGGGGGAATTTGGTGGAATTTTTGTAGTGGAACATATGGATTTAACACATTTCTGGTCCATTGAAAATATACTAAAATTCTGTGATGGGTCACATCGAGAACCAACTTTTCTGCATTTCTCTTTATCTTTATTGGGAAATCCATTGGTATGCATATTAACTCCTCTAAACCAACACTTTCAATAAAATTACTTGAATGATATAGTATATACAGGTACAATCTTCGTTCCCCTTTACTATAATACCTTTTTATGAAGGACTGGAATATTGGGATTTTATTTAAATCCAAACTACTACAAAAAAGAAGATTGGAATTGGCTTGTGGAAAAACTGGAACATCGGCTTAAAATTTGGAGTGTTAGGTGGATATATCATGGTGGTTAGTACTAATCAAATTAGTTTTGGAAGCCATTCTTGTGTAGTGGATGGTTATTTCATGGATCCCCAAAGGGATTCTGGAAAAGCTACACAAAGTATGTCACGGGTTTTTATAGTCAAGTTCAAGGGACAAATTTGTAATTCCATGGGTAATATGGGATATAATTTTTGTCCCAAAGGCTGGGGGGTTGGGATTTAAAGCACTTACCTTCTTTTACCAAATAATTAGTAGCTAAAGTTGGTTGGAGGTTTCTTAATTTTCAAAGCCTTTAGACCAATTTCGTGCACCTTAAATCATTTATCCTAAGTCCAATAAGGAATGGATTATTAAAATACAAAATAAAACTGAACCAAAAATCTTTGTCTTTTGGAAAGAATTTCTATATTATTTTCCCTTTATTGAGGAAGAACTTTCATGGAGAGTTGGAAATAGTCAATGGGTAATGATTGGAGCAGACCCATCGTTTGGATGTGGGGATGAATACTGACTTCCATAACTCTTAGTGAATATGTTAAATAGAGATGGGTACTTTTTGTTTTTAAATCAAGTGGCAGATCATGCCACTACAAACATTTAGTCATAGAGTTGGCTCTTTACAGAACATATTGGCATTGATGAAAATCATAATCATGCTTGGATGGCTTACACAGTTGGTCTTCACACTTGACATATTAGGTTGACTAACACGTAGGATGATCTACTATGGTCCCACTCACATTTTAGAGATAACACAAAGTTGGGTTATTTATAAATCATAGCAAGTCACCTCAGATAACAAGTCTGGTAGTCGAAAGCTCTTTGGGAGATAAAATTCCCATCCAAATCGAGATTGTTCATGTGGTGTCTGCTGGAAATAAAGTACCTACATGGGATAATATCTAAAAACGAGATAAAGAGGGTCGAGTTTGGTGCTCACTATGTAAATAAACTGAGGAAATGGTTCAACACATGTTTCTAGAATGTTATTTTACTAGATACATTTGGGACTTATCTGGTACCTATCTTGTAATAATTCATGGATGTCTTGGTGGAGGGTTGTTGGAGGCATGGAAAACAAGGTTTGATAATCGAGATTTAAAGAAATTTTGAGCCTTTCCTTAGATCATTTGTTTGGGGGTGTGGATAGCATGTAACAAAGCTATTTTTCAAGACATCCTACCCTCGTTGGACAAAATGCTTGTGAAAAGTCTATATATTTTTTCAATTTTATCACAACAAACCCAATATGTTGCCCTAAGAGTTATTTCCCCATAAGAAGTGGACAAATTAAGGCCATGGACCTATTTTGATGGGGATTCTCAAGAGAGATCTTGTGGTGTGGTGTTGTTCTACATTTAACTTATTCATATTATTTCACTTTAGAGATGGGTTTGGGGAGGGGAACAAACAATTTTGTTGAACTCTTGAATTTAAAATTGCTCCTTTGGCTAAAAAAATAAGGACGTGACTCCCTATAGGTTTATGGTGATTCACAAATTGTTATCAATTGGGTGAAAGGGGTCCAAGAGTGTCACATCCATTATCTCTTACCTTTTCTATAGGATATTTTTCGTATCATGGACACATTTTTTGATTTATTTTATAGTCATGTCTATAGGGAGCATAATAAGCATGCAGATAAACTCTCTAAAGTTGGCTTCAATAGGTTTTCAGGAAATGGATAGTAAAATATTACAATGCAAAGAAGTACTATGAGTATTACCACATGCCCTTTGTAGAAGTAAGACAACAACCATTCCAACTTGAAGAAAAATAAACAAGTTTTCTCTGAAATTTATGGTATACAATCTATTGTATTTTTTATTGATCTCATGATATGTATTTATGAAATGTAAATGATGTTGAACTACATAATATTATGGAAGTGTTTTTATGTAAGGTCACAACCATAATAGGAAGGAAAAATCACCGGTGTGATCAAAACTCTCTTAAGGAACACACTTAATAGAGAGTATCACATAATGTAATTTTGTGTCATTTTTCTAATGAAATGATTATCATTTTATTTTATTTTTATTATTATTTATTTATTTATTTTTATTTATTTTTATCATCTTTAAATAAAAAATAAATATATTGAAATTAACATAAAATATTGGTTTATTTATTTAAATTTATTGAATTAACATAAAATATTGGTTTATTTATATATAATTTCTCGCATTTATTTACTATATATAAATTAAAAAATCAACATGAAACACAAGTTTGAATAAAAACCTTCATTTAAACATATTTTTCTTTAAATATAAAACAAATTTATTAAAATTAATGATAAAACCTTGGTTTATTGGGCGGATACAACCGACTATAGGGTAGATATGTAGGTGTAATATAAGTATGTAAATAATTTTAAATGTTATCTCAATTAATAATAAAATGAAAGTAATAAAAATAATAAAATTCAATTTGCTATATTTTGATTTTTTTATTAACTTGTGAATAGGCTTTGTTATAATACCATGGGTCAATACCATGGATTATCAATACCCCATGCCCAAAAACCATAACTTATTTCACAATCAAGATATTTTATTTTAATTTAATTTTATAATAGTTTTTTAATTAAATCTAAAAGTTAAAATTTTATAGTTACTTTTGAGATATATCTAAGCCATCTATCCTCACTACTACTGAAAATATTTCCATTGAAATTAAATCAAGGTTTTAATAAAATTAAAAATTAAAATAGTTTTATATATAATGAAGAGAAATATGTATTAATATAAATAATATTATTAAGAACTAGCATAAATCCATATTAATTAAGGATCCAAGTGATGAGAGAAAGAAAAGTGACTAACAATAATAGAGGAAATATAGTGCATGATTCTTTTAAGTTTTTCATTATTGTATTTTTTTTACATGATTGATCCAAAATATGGGTTTAGCATTTTACAACCAATTGAGTTTTTTTAATTTAGATACTTTCTTAAACAATATAAAATGGGATCAAATTTAAGAGAAATAATGGGAGAGGGGAGAGAGGGAGGGATATAGTGAAGGAGTTTGAGAGAGAGAGAGAGAGATGGGGGAAGAGAGAGAGAGGAGAGATGGAGAAAAGAACAAAGGCATAGGAGATAAAGGGAGTGACAAGGGATAGATGGAGAGAGAGTGAGGGAAGTGAGAGAAGAGGAGAGGATAGATATAGGGAGAGAAGGGGAAGAGAGATAGAGAGGGAAGCATAGACGAAAGGGATGGAGAGAAGGAGAGAGGGAGGGAGATAGTGACAAAGTTGGAGGTAAGAGAGAGAGCGAGAGAGATGAGGGGAGAGACAAAGTGAGGAGGGGAAGAAAGGGAGAGTGAGGAAGGAAGAGAGAGAGGGAGAGAAATGGAAGAGAGAGAG